>JACDQD010000002.1:37692332-38085812 GCA_019843655.1 Lethocerus indicus
ATATATATATATATATATATATATATAAGCTCACACAGCGTATTTCGCTGTAGCATCGTTTCACAAACTGTCGATATCGGATGCGAAAGAAAGGTTCTACTGTATCGTCGATCTATATTACGTATCGGATATTAAATTATTATTATTATTATTATTAATAGAGACTGACGCTTGCGTTATTTTTTTTTTAACGAGTCCGAGAGAGGCACGTAAATACATTGATCGAGATGAGTACAAATCTCGGATCTGTCGGACCGTGTAATTTATTGTCGATATTAGTTAAAAAATTTCCAGGCGGTGAAGGTTATATATAACAGGGTTGAATATAGCCTCCGCCCCATTAGGTTATCCTGGAGCATTTAGGTTAAGAGGGGGTGGGGGCGGTGCCACTATTCGGCATTTTAACGCAGAATTTTTTTTAATTTATCCCTTATATTATATTCGTTATCGAGTTTTATAATTTATCTCCGTTGAATATTTGTAACGATTTCTTTTATCCGAGGCACTTTTTGCCTTGAAACGCAGAATTGCCGGATAACAGTCTAATAACCTACTCTGTCAGGTTATACATCGTATCGCAAAACGGCGTCAAAGCACGTTTCGTGATACCGGTTGATCTGTACAATTAACGGATATTATATATATATATATATGTATATATATATATATAATTGCTATTAAAAAAAAAAAAACTGACATCGCCTGAAACATCGAAGATTTCTTCTGTTTCAGTAGACTTTCCCTGACTGAAACCCCTGACGGGGTATTCTATCGGCCAGTTGGGAAGACAGTCGAGGGATTTCAGTCGTTCCTCCAGCCTTCCGCGCTCCTCGTCTACAAACGGCTGATTCGGGCTCGACATTCTGGAATTTCGTGAAATTACAACGGAGAAAACGCACTCGAGCCGGCGAACGGGAACCTGAACGGTGATACCCTTCCTCGCACAGGCGGGGCCAATCTACGACCGATTGAAATTTACCCGCCGCTGGTCCAAAATTCCTCCGTCCGTCCGGCCGGCCACAAATTTTTCCCCCCCCCTGGTATTTTTTTTCCCGCCGATAAACCCGGACCGCATTAAAATTAACCCTAATTGAGACGATATCGATTCGATTTAATAAATAAACTCGTCGAACTTTTCGCGGCTGCTGGCTTGCGTTGGCGGCCCTGTTTACCCCTGTCCGAAAGAGTTGCCGCTCGGCGACAACAGATGGCGCCACTCCGGTTTTTCGGTTCGTCTCCTCCTCGGCGGCGGCGTAAAAGAAAAGAACGAAATTTCTACGGATTTGAGAAAAAATTAATTTTTTTCCAACCCAAGACACGGAAATAAATTTCATTCCTCATTACGCTTCGCCACCGGGGATGGAACTGAAGTTCGGCAAATTACAAAATTAACACTTTTCGTACAGAAATACAAATGAAAGAGGGAGGGATTGGAGGCGGAAAACAATTTTTTTCAAATTTATACCATATTACATTTTTAGATTTTGTCGTAAACGTAATTTTTATTTTAAAAAAATTTTACATCTCGTCGGGTTTTTTTTCCCCGTTTGTTTTTTTTTTTTTTCAACGTTTTCAAACGGCATTTTGAGAACGGGGAAAAAACTTTGAAACGACCAAAAATCAAATCGGTAACTCTTTCTATATTAATAGTAGTAATATCAATTATAAACTATACATCTTAAAATATATAATATACATATATATAATATGTACACGTATTATTGAATTGATTTCTATTCAATTCAGTAACCCGTCCAGCAGCAGTAGATGTCCAATTTCAGCTTTACTCCTGTACATAATAATTAGACCTGGGGTTGGGGGGTTTATCTGAATTTATTTTTCAAACTTTTCTTCAACTTCCGAAGGGTAGAAACCCTGTAAAGATAAAGATAAGAAGATGATCCTGCCTGAGATCTCATCTCATGGCGCGCCCTGGCCGTTCGCCGTCTTCAGTAGTGGCCGTTGTCAGTCAATTCGGCACTTTCTTTGTAATGTTTTCCTGGGGGCGGGGAGGGGGGCAGCCCCATTGCACTGTGTTGTTGTGCACTTGTGCCAGACTTGTGGGGCAAAACACCGCTGCGCTACTGAAGACGGCGAGCGGCCGAAACCGCGAGATGAGACGAACTGAAATTATTATATCAACTGAAAATGTTTTATATATATATATATATATATATATATATATATATATATATATATTTTGTATTTTTGTCCCGATTAATGGACCCCCAATTATTTGTATCTACTGGTGGGGGGGTTTGAGGAACTTACCTACTGTAAATAAAAAAGTTTCGTATAAGTTGAATTCGACTTCGAATATGTCCTGTTTTAATATATCTACTACTTGGCCCCTCCATCATCCTCCCTCGATTAAGTCCCCTACGAATAAAAAGTACACTATATATAAAGTCGGAAATATATATGTGTATATATATATATATATATATATATATATATATATATATATATATATATATATATATATATACACACGTTTATTGAATAACAACTTCAGTGGCCCCCCATTACCCCTATATATCGTCGCAAATATATATATATATATATATATACACGTCGTATTCTGTATTTTTGTCTCGATATCGATTAATGGACCCCCAAATTACCTGTACTGAGGCATTCCCTCCCCAAATAAATACGGGGTTAGTCGAAAAAAACCTACTGTAGATACAGTTTTGTAAAAGCTGGAATCGACTGAATATATATCCGTTTTTATATATATATATATATATATATTGTATCGATTATGGGGGCCCCCCACCCTCCTCCTGATTACTCCTTATGTATCGGAGTCCTATTAAATATATATATATATATATATATATATATATATATATATATATATATATATATATATATATATATATATATACACGTCGTAATTTGTATTTTTGTCCTTGACATCGATTCATAGATATTACTGTATTAGGGATTGGGTCTCTCTCCTCCCCACAAAATATATATGTAGGTTGGGGTGTGGAGGAAACATCTACTGTGGATAAACTTGAATTCTTATGTATCGGGACACGAAAAAAGAAAAAAAAATGTCGGCTTAACCGTCCGCGTTATAGAGGTGGGGATACGTGCCGCGCACGTCCTGAAACCGCCGGGCACGTGTCCGTTCATTATTCGAGCTACACAGTTGGGTACGTCACATCGTAGAGGGATGGTTTGATGGAGTTTAACCGTCAATAGAAAAAAAAAAAAAAAAAAATTGGACCTGCTCCCCCGTTATCCCGCCCCCGAGATTCTTAATCTGGCCGCCGCTTAAGACTGTGGCCCTCGACTGGATCTCCCCGGTTGTCAGCGGTCGGTGTCCGCTAGTGGGCCTGGTGCAAGAGCTGTTCGTAGGCGACGGCGGCGGCGGCCACCGCCAGGTGTCCCGAAGAGTGGTGCTGGTGGTGGTTGTGGTGGTTGTGGAGGTGGTTGTGGCTGTTGTGGTGGTGGTAGCCGTGACCCGTATTACGGCCCTGTTGGTAGGCCGACGACGAGGAGGACGAGGCGGACGACGCCGAACTCGAGGCCGAAGAGGAGGCCAACGCCGGCTCGTTCTTCACCTGCCCTGGTCATCCACTTCTTGCCTCGGCCGTTGAGGCTGCTGGTGGTGGTTGTGGCTTGGTGGCGCTGGCTCACTGCTCTGGCTGTGATTGTGATGGTGGTGGTGGTGTGGTGGTGGTGGTCAGCCGGCCCTGGTGCTGGCGGTGCTGCTTGTTGGTACGAGGTGGCTAATAGCTTAAGGTCCCCGAGGCCGGAGGACGAGGACGAGGGAGATGTCACCGCTGGGATGAAGAGTCGCCGCTGCCGAGAACAAAAATTAAGGATCCCTCCGTCAGAGAGAGAGAGAGAGAGAGAGGGAGAGAGAGAGATGGGAGAGATGGGAGAGAGAGAGAGAGAGAGAGAGAGAGAGAGAGAGAGAGAGAGAGAGAGAGAGAGAGAGGAGAGGAGAGAGAGAGAGAGAGGAGAGAGAGAGAGAGAGAGAGAGAGAGAGAGAGAGAGAGAGAGAGAGAGAGAGAGAGAGAGAGAGAGAGAGAGAGAGAGAGAGAGAGAGAGAGAGAGAGAGAGAGGAGAGAGAGAGAGAGAGAGGGAGGAGGGAGAGCAGGAGAGAGAGGAGAGGAGGAGAGGAGGGAGAGCAGGAGAGCAGGGAGGGAGGAGGGAGGGAGGGAGGGCGGAGGAGAGGAAGAGGGAGGAGGAAAAGGAGAGGAGAGAGAGAGAGGGAGGGTGAGAGAGAGAGATAGAGAGACCTTAAACTCCGGGTTTAACTCCGGGTAAGAACTACTCTTACGAAAAATTTTCACCGTTTTAAGACCGTTATCTAAAATTTATTTAAAGTCCGCTCAATTTTTATTCAAGTCCGACAATTTCATCGAATAATGTATCCGGCACGAATACAGCCTGCATCCGACCTTGGATTTAAATCTCAGTTAAATAAATCCCGAAAGCCGATTTGGCCTAATAAAAATGTTCACTCGAAGCCGCCTTCTAGCGCTATCACTTTCAGACTCTTCTAGAGAATTAGTGTAGATTTCCTCGGAAAATCGAGCGGCACAAAGTGATAACAAAAGGGCGGTCGGTGTCGGTACATTTTTCGCTGAAAGGGGACGATGGGGAGCGCCCCGAAGACGTCCTCCACAGTCCGGAGGTCGACGATGACCCCGAATAAAGGGCGTTATTGAAGGGCATTGTAGTGTAAGCCGGAATGCATCTTATACCTGCATTGAAAACCGTACTTCAAAAGCCACTTAGAAATATGTACAACGCCATTTGAGAATTGCCGAATTGGCACCGGACGACGTGCGGCCGTTGTACACATTTTCAAGTGCGCCGGTACAACATCTCCGTTCATCGTATTTGTGGTCCTCCCTGTGAAAAGATTCGGCATCGAAATTGCTCCGAAAGGACGGCTGGTCCGAAGACGTCCTCCACAGTCCGGAGGTCGACGATGACCCCCATCGCCGAATAAAGGCCGTTATTGCATTGTAAGCCGGAAATGCATCTTATACCTGCATTCGAAGCCGTCGACGGCTTATCCGCGCGAAGATGCGTTGTAGTGGCGCACGAAAAATAGTCGTACAATTTGCTACTTGTTGCCAATTCGGCTGTTTCGAAATTGGCTCGGATTACGCGTCTACTTTCATTATCGACCGTCCAATTCAACGAATCTCTAGCCATATGTGTCGTCCTAAAGTAGTCCGTGTATCGTCGTGTACTCTCAACCGGCTATCGGGTTCAGAGAGGTCCAGAAAAAAGGTACGCAAAGATAACGCCGCATGTTACACACCGCAGCATCTGCTGAGCCTGCAGACGGCCACACAGTGTCAGCTACTGCACGCAGAACTGCCGCTATTCCAATCGTACGTATATATATATATATATATATATATATATATATATATATATATATACAGAGGTGGTCCAAAAAAATGTATCCACCGTTTAAAAGTCCATAACTCGCAAACTAATTGACGGAATTGTCTCATTTTTGGTAGTGTTGTAGTTTTTGTAGTTCCGCCAATCGCTCCCCTATACAATACGTTGTATTGCGTCGTTCTGTCGCCGGATAGTCAGTGTTCTGTTGTGTCAGTTCTGTACCTGTTGTACTCGTATAGACGTGGCTGGGGCAAGGCTTAGAATTCGATGAAATGAAGTCCAATTTTGAACTGGTGTCTTTTAAGTAGGAAAACATTAAAATGAAGTTCGTGAAATGGAGTATCGAACAGAGCCAATATCCCGACTGGACACGTCGTGCAGTCAGCAGTCGGGTGCTGCAGTTGGGTGCAGCATCGTTTCTGTCTGTGGATGGATGTTGATAATGGTGTTACTTCGATCGAACTTCGATTGAGGCAAAGTGCGCCTCATCCTCGGAGGCGTCCGGGTCGCCACGTGACGGCGGAGGCGGGCTATCTGAAGAAGAAGAAGAAGAAGAAGAAGAAGAGAAAAACCCTTCCAGCGAATTTCCAGTCCGCCGCCTCATCCAAAGAGGCACACGAAGGCCCTGCACAATCCAGCTGCATTTCACACCTTTCCGCCCTCTTAAACTCCAGCCTCTGTGTGTGTGCGTGTGTAGGTGTGAGCCCTTCTGCCGAAGCCCTAGTCCTATTATTCCCTTCAACTAAACACACCCCCACCACCACCACCCAACCATCAACGCAGTGTTAAGGGCCCTTTACAACAGTCTATCTTTTTTGAACATCTCTATTTCCCTTTCAGGTGTTCCGCCCTGAAAACAGACATCATTTCACACTCACACGGTTGTACAGTTGTTCGCCTCCCGTCGGATAAGCCCGGCTACCTGCCGGGGGAGGATTTCCACCGGCTTACAATTCAGGGATGTTCCATCCCCCTCCCCCGGGATTAGGTAGAAAAATGTTAGTCCGAGAGACGACTTCTCAAATCTCCTCCTTCGCAGCTAATAAACCGTACCGATTCGATCGAATTGCAGTCGAATAATGCAGTTGGGCGGCGGCATCGTTTCTGCCTCCCTTCGAACACCTACAGTGATATGATATCTTTAAGTTGGACTTTAAGCTACACTTTTACCAAAAAATGGGGACAACTCGGTCAATTAGTTTGCGAGTTATGGACTTTTAAACGGTGGATACATTTTTTTGGACCACCCCCCCCAAAGGTGGTGGCTCGGTCTGTAAGGTATAACGAGAAAACCGAGTATTTTCGTAGGCAGAGAAATTACCCCGATGCTGTGTGTGTGTCAATCGATCGAAAATTGCGCGAAAAGTGTCGCGAATTTCGGGTTTTTTTTCAAAATTATTCATCCATCCATTCATATATTGTCCCCTCGAAACTCTTCGGAAACGCTTCATTTTTACCGTTAAGCTCCGTTTTCATCTCCTCGATTCCGCTAGCGTCTCGTCCCTCTTTTCGTGCGCATTTTTCGGGTTGGGGAAAACGAGACGAAAATCGGCCGAAAATATATATATTTTACTCCGTTTTCGTCCGTCAGAACAAAAATTCCAACAACCGCCGAATAAACCTCGCTTCGGTCTCTGAGGCGGGTCTGACAGTCAACACATGACACGGAGTCTTTCGTACTGGAAAGACGCGGAAAACCTCAAGAAAAGCGTTATAGAGGCGTTATGGGCGAAAATTAAAAGGCGAACACAACCGAACCGTCGAAGGATTACAATATCAGTGTTGACGTGGAGAGAATGCCAAATCGGAAATATGAAATCTTTCAACATTTATAGACGCATAAGCTCCGGTAAACCTTCGAAGGCGCCAAGGAAACGTGTCCTTAAGAAAGGACGACGCTCAGCGGCTAATTTCTTATATAAAACCTTGAGGATATTATTAGGTTTAACAGACCCATCTCTCTCCGACGGTTATAATAACGTAGATCTCTCCGTCTCTCTCTCTCTGTCTCTCTCTATTCCGAAGGAACCTAATAAATAATATAAGTATCCGAAGAATTTTATCCAAATATCTGTCAAGTAGCGACGCACTTAATGTCGGTGTGAAACTGCAATTACTTAGCAATTGCCGACACGATACTATGACAGAAATTCCAGATTTTTCAATCAGAAGACGATAATTGATAATTGTCTCAATTCAATTATAATCGTAAAATCTGAATGGGGAAAATATTTTTCTCCCATACATAGTGAACTTTCGCCCCTATTATGTCGCCCTAGAGAGGGGTTGATATATATATATATATATATATATATATATATATATATATATATATATATATGTAAGAACCATATGTCGGATGTAATCCACGTGGAACGCCCATGGTATTGTTTGGGTGGTGTGGGGAGGGATTTAGATTGGGATTATGATGATGATACCTATAATACCATGCGAGGGGGGGAAGGGCCAACCCTTCGGCACGGAAAAATCATCCCCTACAAAACAATTACCGCCCCTCGAGGCCCCGCCTCGAACAACCCTCACAACCTCATCATCCACCCCAATGATATTGCCTAATCTTTTCAACGTCGAATTTTCGTCCAAAATTTGTGTTCCGCCTTTAGCCTGGCCCCTATCCAGATCCGATATATATATATATATATATATATATATATATAGATAGAGAGGTGGTCCAAAATGTATCCACCGTTTAAAAGTCCATAACTCGCAAACTAATTGACGGAATTGTCTCATTTTGGTAGTGTTGTAGTTTTGTAGTTCCGCTAATCCCCCTTATATACAATACGTTGTATTGCGTCGTTCTGTCGCCGGATAGTCAGTGTTCTGTTGTGTCAGTTCTGTACCTGTGTTGTACTCGAGGTGAACGTGGCCGGCGCTAAGAGGCTTAGAAATTGATGAAATGAAGTCCAGTTTTGAACTGGTGTATTTTAAGTAGGAAAACATTAAAATGAGGTTCAATGAAATGAGTATCGAACAGAGCCAATATCCTGACTGGACACTTTGTGCAGTCAGCAGTCGGGTGCTGCAGTCTGTGTGGATGTTAATAATGCTGGACCATTTCATAGTCTGATGATATCTTGTTGGACTTTAAGCTACACTTTCACCAAAATTGGGACAACTCAGTCAATTAGTTTGTGCTTATGGACTGTTAAACGGTGGATACATTTTTTTGGACCATATCATATATATATATATATATATATATATATATATATATATATATATATATAACCCGGGATGGACTATTAATTAACTGGTATAACATCGGTGTTTAGAAACGGAAATAATTTTCCTGTCAACGCATTAAATTGATTTAATTATTTACTGTCGGTAAAGCGATTTACAGATTGTAAAATAGCTCAGAAATTTATGAGTTTTCAATTTCTAAAAATCTCCCAAAAAAAAAATCCTCGATCGGTTCTATAAATCCTCTTATCTGTAATATATATAATATATATATATATATATATATATATATATATATATATATTCGGTATAATATCGATAATAGTATAAAGTTTTTTAGCAAAATAAAATTGAATTCCAAAGTCACAAATTGTCGATTACTTTTGGGCATCCAAAGAAAAGCACGTTGAGAAAGGACAAGAAAACAGGATGTACAAAATGTTAAAAGGACGTTGTTTCCTCCGTATATTTGCTATTGCCGTACATTGTACACCTGTACCCCGGTACAGGAACGTAAATAGTCGAAAAAAAAAAAAAAAAAAAAACCAACAAATAATAATAGTCGACCGAAATGCCGTTCAACAACAACAACAACAACAACAACAGGAAAACAACGAACTGAACGTACTTCGTTTGGGGCGGCGTACTGAAGACGGCGAGAGGCCGAAAACGTAAAGTTACAGTTTGTTTCTTTAAAAAAATAAAAATCTGTCAATGGCCAGTAAAATTAAAGTCCAAAAAATTGAAAATTGCGCGGTGAACACACAAAGTTTGTTAAATTTACGGACGTCACTTGGAGAATTACAGAATTACACTGAGTTCTGTGTAATTTTCCTACTGAAAATTCCGGTCGCGAATAAACCGGGGGTTAATTTTTTTTTTTTTTTTTTAAATCAGCCATCCATCCCTTCTGCGGATTTCCTCCTCCCACTGCGAGGTTTCGCCGTCAGTAGACAGATGAAACCGCATTCGGCACTTTGCACTGAAAGTTTTTGCACTTTGGGCTTTTTTGTACTACTCGAAAGTTGCGTCGGTAAATATATTAGAGGTTACGGGGAAAAATCGGTCTACTGAAGACGGCGAGAGGCCGAAAACCGTCCACTTGAACTTGAGAAACCGCTACTTCGGCACTTTGCCCACTGAAAAGTTTCTGCACTTTGGGCTTTTCCGTTGTGCTACAAATCGAAAGTTAAACAATTGGTAAATATATTAGAGGTTACGGAAAAAATCGGGCTACTGAAGACGGCGAGAGGCCGAAAACCGTCCACTTGAACTTGAGAAACCGCTAATTCGGCACTTTGCCCACTGAAAAGTTTCTGCACTTTGGGCTTTTCCGTTGTACTACAAATCGAAAGTTAAACCGTCGGTAAATATATTGATTACAGGAAAAATAACGGCTGGCGCGAGAGGCCGAAAAACCGTCCACTTGAACTTGAGAAACCGCTACTTTGGCACTTTGCCCACTGAAAAGTTTCTGCACTTTGGGCTTTTCCGTTGTGCTACAAATCGAAAGTTAAACCGTCGGTAAATATATTAGAGGTTACGGGGAAAAAATCGGCTACTGAAGACGGCGAGAGGCCGAAAACCGTCCGGCAGCGAGACGAGACTGAAGAACTTTTATTTATTTTTTTTCGCTAAATAGTTTTAATATTTCTGTTATTTACGAAAAACAAGGATAATTACGGTTTCTCTACTGCAGGAGACGACGTTTCGGAACCGGTGACGGTCGTCATCAGGCTACGGACTGAAGAACATTCGGTATCAATTTCGGTATATTTATTTTAATAAATAAACAATTTTAAATTATCAATCGAAACCCCCGAAAACCAAAATCCTGCCTGAATTTACGCATAAAATGAGTTGCGATAAAAACGATTTGTAAAACGTTTTTCCTTTCTGCCGCCATTATTCGCCTGCGCCAAATGTTAATTGTACAAAACTGTTTGATTCAAAATGATTTAATAAAAACGACACTTAACCGAATTTGTTGTTTACGCGTTGTACTCGGTTTTGCCAACGTTCCACCAATTAGGGCGGCAAAATCAGCCCCCACCACAACCCCACCACCGAATTTCCCCTAATTGTCCATTTTTCCCAAACCCCTCAACCCCGTGGGCTCACAAAAGTGCACAGTCCACTTGTCGACTACTGAAGACGGCGGGCGACGGAAAACACACGAAATCCAACCCAACGAGAGAGTAATCTTAATGAAAGTTGTTAGAGTTAGAGTTGGTATTTTGAATCCGATGCCAAGTTGTAATTGAAAGTGCCGAGCAAGGAAATGTATAAAATATACATATATTGGGCCGGCAACTAAATACAAATTTCTACTACTTTTGTAGTAAATTAAACAATTTTACTACTTAGGTTCTTGTCATGGGCCTGGATACGACATTTCTTGATCCTACGACTATAAAACCTGTCACTGGAAATTGATATCGAATATTGATACAGGCAATTTGAGAACGTACAAAATCCAACATCCAACATCCAACATCCGTAGATGTTCGTCAACGACTTCAACATACCGACAGTTTTCTGACAACTGACAGGCCTAATTCGACTGTTATCTCTCGCTCTGATAACACTAAATTCTCCTGACTCCTGAAGACCTCTTTCGGGAAAAAGGACATTCCGTAACTTATAAACGGGCGAGAGATTTCCAGTCGGAAGTCCTTCGCACCGTCGTCCTAAGGACTCACGTCCTTAACATGACCTCAACATACCCAGCGAGAAGTCGCTGAATCCCTGTCCCGAGGGTTCGTCCCCCCTGTGGATTCGGGGACCCCTCGAAATCCCACGGGAACGGCCACCCGGCCGGGTCTCTTTACACGGCTGAGACCTTGAATTTGGACCTTGAAAATTGACCTTAGATCATTAATTATCCGGTCGGCAACTAAGTCATTGCGGGTTTCGTCGCCGACGATATTTTTACGCTATTATTCTGAAATGTTTATTACACGCGCCGACAATTCGCAGTGCGTACGAAAAACTGCATTAAGGGTGCATCACAAAGCCAGAGATGAGAAGAATCCGCAATTATTTAGTTGCCGACCCGATCGGTCAAAGGCGACCGGCCCCAGAGTCTATCGGACGTCAAAAGTGCCATTCTTTAAAACTATAAAGTTGTTTTATTGCAATAAATAATTGATCTAAACCTGCCTCACACCCTGTTTTATACCGCGGCCAAAAATACACGCAGCGTTACCGCAGGTTCGCCGTGTTTCTGTCGTCTCTCCTCTCGCCGTTTTGGCCCTTTTGCGGCCGCTCGCCATCTCCAGTAGCGGTGCCGAACGCCGCTACTGAAGAGGACGTGGCGAGCGGACGAAACCGGTCTGGCGAAAGACCGGACAGGCGAGACGGAAATACCGCTAAAAACCTGTACGGTATTCCAACCCCCGCGCGGACCAAAACAAAACCGGATATATTAAACTGGTAAATTAATATGTTTTACGTTAGTCTGGAATAATTTCAGCGAGGGATTGGGGAATAATACGGTGGATTTCCGGGCTACTGAAGACGGCGAGAGGCCGAAAACCGTCCACTTGAACTGGAGAAACCGCTACTTCGGCACTTTGCCCACTGAAAAGTTTCTGCACTTTGGGCTTTTCTTGTTGTACTACAAATCGAAAGTTAAACGTCGCTGAATATATTCTACGGCGAAAGGGCGGGTTACGGGGAAAAATCGAGCTACTGAAGACGGCGAGAGGCCGAAAACCGACCACTTGAACTGGAGAAACCGCTACTTCGGCACTTTGCCCACTGAAGTTTTTGAACTTTGGGCTTTTCTTGTTGTACTACAAATCGAAAGTTAAACCAATCGGTGAATATATTCTACGGCGAGAGGGCGGGTTACGGGGAAAAATCGAGCTACTGAAGACGGCGAGAGGCCGAAAACCGTCCACTTGAACTGGAGAAACCGCTACTTCGGCACTTTGCCCACTGAAAAGTTTTTGAACTTTGGGCTTTTCTTGTTGTACTACAAATCGAAAGTTAAACCAATCGGTAAATATATTGTACGGCGAGAGGGCGGATTACGGGCAAAAAATCGGTCTACTGAAGACTCGATGTAGACCTTGAATTTGGACCTTGAAAACGGACATCGAAATTGACATTAGATAAAAAAAAATCCCTCTCCATCAATTATCGGGTTTCGTTACGGCGTTATCTGTACTTTTATGCGCTTTTACGCATCTTCAAGACCTGAGAAGAAGAAGAAGAAGAAGAAGAAGAAAGAAGTAGAGAATCCGCAATTATTTAGTTGCCGACCTCAAATTTAGATGGAACAACGATGGACCTTGAAAAACGGACATCGAAATTGACCTTAGATAAAAAAAGAAATCCCTCTCCATCAATTATCGGGTTTCGTTACGGCGTTATCTGTATTTTTATGCGCTTTTACGCATCTTCAAGACCTGAGAAGAAGAAGAAGAAGAAGAGAATCCGCAATTATTTAGTTGCCGGCCCCAAATTTAGATGGAACAACGATGGACCTTGGAAAACGGACATCGAAATTGACCTTAGATCAAAAAAATCCCTCTCCATCAATTATCGGGTTTCGTTACGGCGTCATCTGTATTTTTATGCGCTTTTACGCATCTTCAAGACCTGAGAAGAAGAAGAAGAAGAGAATCCGCAATTATTTAGTTGCCGACCCCAAATTTAGATGGAACAACGATGGACCTTGAAAAACGGACATCGAAATTGACCTTAGATCGAAAAAAAAATCCCTCTCCATCAATTATCGGGTTTCGTTACGGCGTCATCTGTATTTTTATGCGCTTTTACGCATCTTCAAGACCTGAGAAGAAGAAGAAGAAGAAGAAGAGAATCCGCAATTATTTAGTTGCCGACCCCAAATTTAGATGGAACAACGATGGACCTTGAAAAACGGACATCGAAATTGACCTTAGATCAAAAAAACCCTCTCCATCAATTATCGGGTTTCGTTACGGCGTCATCTGTATTTTTATGCGCTTTTACGCATCTTCAAGACCTGAGAAGAAGAAGAAGAAGAAGAGAATCCGCAATTATTTAGTTGCCGACCCCAAATTTAGATGGAACAACGATGGACCTTGAAAACGGACATCGAAATTGACCTTAGATCAAAAAAAACCCTCTCCATCAATTATCGGGTTTCGTTGCGGCGTCATCTGTACTTTTATGCGCTTTTTACGCATCTTCAAGACCTGAGAAGAAGAAGAAGAAGAAGAAGAGAATCCGCAATTATTTAGTTGCCGACCCCAAATTTAGATGGAACAACGATGGACCTTGAAAAACGGACATCGAAATTGACCTTAGATCGAAAAAAAATCCCTCTCCATCAATTATCGGGTTTCGTTACGGCGTTATCTCTATTTTTATGCTCCTTTACGCATCTTTAAGACCTGAGAAGAAGAAGAAGAAGAAGAAGAATCCGCAATTATTTAGTTGCCGACCTCAAATTTAGATGGAACAACGATGGACCTTGAAAAACGGACATCGAAATTGACCTTAGATCAAAAAACCTCTCCATCAATTATCGGGTTTCGTTATCATCTGTATTTTATGCGCTTTTACGCATCTTCAAGACCTCCGCGCTTTTAACAACGATGGACCTTGAAAACGGACATCGAAATTGACCTTAGATAAAAAAATCAATTATCGAATCTGAACGCATCTTCAAGACCTGAGAAGAAGAAGAAGAAGAAGAATCCGCAATTATTTAGTTGCCGACCTAAATTTAGATGGAACAACGATGGACCTTGAAAACGGACATCGAAATTGACCTTAGATAAAAAATCCCTCTCCATCAATTATCGCGTTACGGCGTCATCTGTATTTTATGCGCTTTTACGCATCTTCAAGACCTGAGAAGAAGAAGAAGAAGAAGAAGAGAATCCGCAATTATTTAGTTGCCGATTTAGATGGAACAACGATGGACCTTGAAAAACGGACATCGAAATTGACCTTAGATCAAAAAATCCCTCTCCATCAATTATCGGGTTTCGTTACGGCGTCATCTGTATTTTTATGCGCTTTTACGCATCTTCAAGACCTGAGAAGAAGAAGAAGAGAAGAGAATCCGCAATTATTTAGTTGCCGACCTCAAATTCGGATGGAACAAGATGGACCTTGAAAACGGACATCGAAATTGACCTTAGATCAAAAAAAAAAAATCCCTCTCCATCAATTATCGGGTTTCGTTACGGCGTTATCTGTATTTTTATGCGCTTTTACGCATCTTCAAGACCTGAGAAGAAGAAGAAGAAGAAGAAGAATCCGCAATTATTTAGTTGCCGGCCCCAATATATTTTCCACCGAAATTCGGGGGGTTGGAGGGGGTTATTAAACGCGGAGAGCGATCGCCCCTAATCAGAAAGGTCATTAGTAGTAAAACCGGGCATTTCGGGGGGGGGGATAATAAACTGTACCAATTATGACAATTTTGGCGCGATCAGCGCCGATACACGATCGGGGCCGAATTTCAGGGCTTATTTTCTGAATGTATCCTGAGGGTTGGGGGGGGGGCCCTTCGGACAGTTTACGACCTGGATGAGAACAAATTTACGTACCGCCGTTCGCCCCGTCTTCAGTAGTCACTTTCGGCACTCTGGATGTTGTTTTCGGGTAGGGTGGGTGCGGAGGGCGGCATCCTCAATGCACCGTATCACTTGTAGAGTGCTCTAGACCGACACCGCTACTGAAGACGGCGAAGGGCCGAAAGCGGCGAGACAGAAACAGACACGAATTCTCTACGCGCTATTCCCTTCCGACCCTTTTGTTGCAGGCAAACAAAACGGGTCTATTAAAAAAACTAATTATATACCGGTCTGTAGAGCGTTCGATGCCGAAACGCTCATCTTATTTTTATACGAATACAAATTGAAGTATTTAAAAAAAATACACACACACATACAGTACAATATAGTACATTCTTCATCGATATCAAAAAAAAAACAACAGATTTGGATCGAGCAAAAACCCATCATTTTATGTCTATTTTTGTCTAGGAAAAATTCTACAGTCGGAGGAATCCATCCGTTTACCTTTATATTGGGTGTACCCAAAAGTAATCGACAATTTGATAAGATTGAGGAGTTCCTCAAGACGGAGGGTAATTTTGGCGAAAATTTGCCGGAAAATCGGCAGATAATATCGGGTGAATATATAGTAGATTAATAATTAAAGTTTCTTTTTCTGGCAAAATAAAATTAATCACAATTTCGTGCCACTTCTATATCCAGCCTCGATATTCCATTTTATATATTAGGTGTACCCAAAAGTAATCGACAATTTGATAAGAGATATTTTACTATTGAGGAGTTCCTCAAGAGGGAATTTTTGGCGAAAATTTGCCGGAAAATCGGCAGATAATATCGGGTGAATATATAGTAGATTAATAATTAAAATTTCTTTTTCTGGCAAAATAAAATTAATCATAATTTCGTGACACTTCTATATCCAGCCTCGATATTCCATTTTATATATTAGGTGTACCCAAAAGTAATCGACAATTTGATAAGAGATATTTTACTATTGAGGAGTTCCTCAATAAGAGTGGAATTTTGGCGAAAATTTGCCGGAAAATCGGCAGATAATATCGGGTGAATATATAGTAGATTAATAATTAAAATTTCTTTTTCTGGCAAAATATAATTAATCATAATTTCGTGCCACTTCTATATCCAGTCTCGATATTCCATTTTATATATTAGGTGTACCAAAAGTAATCGACGTTTTGAGTTTGGAATTCATTTTATTTCGCTAAAAAAACAAAATTTTAATTATTAATCTACTATTTATTCACCTAATTTTCGACAAATTTCCCCTCTCTCTTGAGGAACTCCTCAAGACCAAAATATGTCTTATCAAATTGTCGATTACTTTTGGGTACCTCTGATATATATATATATATATATATATATATATATATATATATATATATATATATATATATATATATATTACTGATAAGAGGATTTGTAGAACCGATCGAGGATTTTTTTTTTTTTGGAGATTGTTATAAATTGAAAATTCTAATAAATTTCTGAACTATTCTACAATTTGTCGATCGCTTTCAAAAAAGTCAAACGCGTTTTAAATAATTAAACGAATTCAATTCGTTTACACACGAATCGGTTTCGAGGGTTTTTCCGAGGTTTATTATATATATATATTTTTTTACGGTTTTTCTAGTCCGGTCGACAATTTATAGATCGGTTTTCGTTAGTAAAACTTTTACTCGAAATTAATCGACATTTTGACTTTGCAATTCATTTTATTTTTTCCAGAAAAACAATTATCAAAATAACGAAGGGCCGAGCACGAATCTCATATTCGACGTATAAACTGTATATTTTTTTTTTTAATTACCAAAACCAAAGATGAACCTTCAAAATTATAAAAATTATATTAAAGAACGTTCTACGGCGGCGTCTATCGATATAATTTTCCAACTGAACAAAATTTCCAAACAATTTCAGTTAGGAAGAATTTCCGCGAAGGGTTTGGAATAATAGAGTAGATTTCCGCTACTGAAGACGGCGAACGGCCGAAAACGCTCCGAACGCCAAATCTACGGTATTCTTCTATCAATTCGTTTCGCTGAAAAAATAGTTTCGATATTTCCGTTAGCGTCCGCATATTTTTTTGTCGGTCGTCAGTCGAAAATGAGGGTTTTTTTCTCTCTCTCAATATACAGTTTCCGTACAGTTTCGTTGCCGGTAACGGTACCGTCGTCAGTATCGGAATCGGTGAAAATTATTTTGAAATATTTTCAATATCGGTCGACAAACGGAAGTTTCACTAACGAAAACCGATCTACAAATTGTCTAGAAACTGGACTAGAAACGCTTTTGATTTACTGTCAAAAGAAAGCAATTTATAAAAATTGTAAAATGGCTCAGAAATTTATGAGTTTTCAATTTTCTTAACAATCCTCGGTCGGTTCTATAAATCCTCTTAAACCTCTAATATATATATATATATATATATATATATATATATATATATATATATATATATATATATGTATTAGGTGTACCCAAAAGTAGTCAACAATTTGATAAGATATATATTTCGGTCTTGAGGAATTCCTCAAGAGGGAAATTTGCCGGAAAATTGGCCGGAGAGTTGTCGCGATAATATCGGTGAATATAT
The DNA here is from genome assembly GCA_019843655.1 of Lethocerus indicus. NCBI lineage: Eukaryota > Metazoa > Arthropoda > Insecta > Hemiptera > Belostomatidae > Lethocerus > Lethocerus indicus. The sequence continues at coordinate 37,710,066 of JACDQD010000002.1, forward strand.
AGTTGATTAATAATTAAAATTTCTTTTTCTTGCAAAATAAAATTGAATTCCAAAGTCATAATGTCTTTATATATATATATATATATATATATATATATATATATATATATATATATAACTAGGAAAAGAAACGCACGTTAAGTTCCTCAAGAGGGGAATTTGTCGAAAATTTGCCAAAAATTTGTAACATTTCAATAATTTAACTTTTTAAATAATAATTAAACAATTAAACAATTCAAATCAATAATCTAAACAAAAAAAAAATGGTAGTTGAGTAGAAAAATTCCCGGCCGGGATTTTGAATGGCGCTACGAAATTACAAATCTACGTTTCTCCTCTGAATACAAATAGAATATCGTAGACTATATATATATATATATATATATATATATATATATATATATATATAAAAGTGGACACAAATCTCCTGTATTCAATGTATTTCGGTAGCGCTCGAGGGAAGAATAGCGGGGATAATCTGATAGATTCCAGCCACCGTTTTAGAAACCGATCTATAGTTTTAATAAATTGTATATTGTATACAATATATATATATATATATATATATATATATATATCTACTGAATATATAACTCCTGTTCATGTCCTTAAGGGCAGAAGGGACCGTCGGTCGTTTATGCGCCAAATAAAACCCTTTTAATAAAACGCAAAATAAACCCTTCAATACCGTGTTTAAACCCCTTTTTCATGTCATCAGGAGATACGTCCTCTGCAGAAGATTTTATTGTATCGCGGAAACGAGGAGATATATATATATATATATATATATATATATATATATATATATATACATATTCTACAGAACATTGTCCTTAAGGACACAAGTGGCCGCAGAAGATATTATTTTATTTTTATTTTTCAATTTTTATGCCCCAATTTTCAACGTTATATCGGAGGAAGGACCGTCGGTCCTTTGATGCTCCAAATAAAACCCTTTGATAAAACGCAAAATAAACCCTTCAATACCGTTTTTAAGCCCATTTTCACAGTCATCAGGAGATCTGTCCTCTGCAGAAGATTTTATTGTATCGCGGAAACGGGGATATATATATATATATATATATATATATATATATATATATATATATATATATATATATATCAGAAGATCCTGAAATAATCCGTGTCCGTTTATCCTACAGTTTTTAGGCCGCAGGAACTTCCAGCGGAATATTTATAGTTTTTATACGTCGCAGTGGACCGGAGGACACACGTGGCCGGTACCTGGAGGATTTCCAGGACCGATTTCCAGTCTTGAGGACGGAAACCACAACAAAGTCACTGTAGCTGAGGGATTGTCATTAGAAATAGAGAAATCTCCTGTATTTTAAGGTACGGGATGAATCCCTCAGGTGACGGTAAAAGGGAATAGAAAAACCCGTTTTTTCGAATTCCACCCCGTCCAGAATATCGGGACGATTGAGGGTTGGATGGGGGCCGGATTGAAAGAGAAAAACTCAATTTATAGTTTCAACAATTGGAACGCTTTTTACCGGAAACCTGTTCGTATACAAATAGAATATCGTCGGCTCATATACATTAAAATGGACACAAATCTCCTGTATTCAATGTATTTCGGGAGCGCCGAGGGAAGAATCTGATTTAGAAACCGTTTTAGAAACCGATCTATACCATTTTTTCCAGGCTCCGTTTTTCCAAAACTAGATTTGTGAGAGACCATTATATATATATATATATATATATATATATATATATATATATATATTCTACAGAATATATAACTCCTGTTCATGTCCTTAAGGACAGAAGGGAGTACAGAAGATATTATTGTGTCCAATAAACGTTTACGCCCTTACGGGGAGAGAATAGAGCGGAAGCGCCGAAATAAACCCTTCTTATACCGTTTTTAAGCCCTTTTTTTCCGGTTTTTTCAGGGTAATAGATGCGGATATTCTACAGAAGATTTAGCCTTTAATTCAGCCCGTCCTTCGGTCAGAACGTGGAAAATATCTCCAGAAACCGCTGAAATAATCCCTACAATTTGTCGCAGGACTTCCAGGACACTGCAGCGAGGACTACAGAAGGAGTTATTACACTTTTTTTATACATATTCTACTGAACATAAAACTCCTTCTTGTCCTTAAGGACGGAAGATATTATTGATTTTTTTTCAATTTTTATGCCCTACGTTCAACGGCTATATCGGAGGAAGAGCGTACAAATAAACGTTTATGTCCTTCTGTAGCGGAAGCGCCGAAATAGCGTTTTTAAGCCCTTTTTTACAGTCATCAGGGGATAGATACGGATATTCTACAGAAGATGTAGCCTTTAATTCAGCCCGTCGTTCGGTCAGAACGTGGAAAATATCTCCAGAAACCGCTGAAATAATCCCTACAATTTGTCGCAGGACTTCCAGGACACTGCAGCGAGGACTACAGAAGGAGTTATTCCAGGCCCTAGATTTGTGGGAAACCGTGCGTTATATATATATATACATATTCTACAGAACATAAAACTCCTTATTGTCCTTAAGGACGGAAGATATTATTGTTTTTTTCAATTTTTATGCCCTACGTTCAACGGCTATATCGGAGGAAGAGCGTACAAATAAACGTTTATGTCCTTCTGTAGCGGAAGCGCCGAAATACCGTTTTTAAGCCCTTTTACAGTCATCACATATTCTACAGAAGATGTCCTTTAATTCAGCCGTCCGTTCGGTCAAACGTGGAAAGACGAAACCGCTGAAATAATCCCTACAATTTGTCGCAGGACTTCTGCAGCAAGGACTACAGAAGGAGTTATTCCTAGATTTGTTGCGTTATATATATATGTATTGTCCTTAAGGACGGAAGAACGGATTTTATTTTATGCCCTACGTTCAGGCCCTACGGCTATATCGGAGGAAGAGCGTACAAATAAACGTTTATGTCCTTCTGTAGCGGAAGCGCGGAAATAGCGTTCTAAGCCCTTTTTTACAGTCGTCAGGGGTTAGATAGGTCCAGCATTGAGGGTCTAATATATAAGGATATTGTGGAGGACGGGGATGGTGCCGGAAGGCCGGTTTTGTCCAATGTCTTTGTCTAGGATTGTTGTTAAGAAGAAGAAGAGAAATGTGACTGTACCTTCTGTGCTGTGGGGTCCTGTCCCTCTGGCGCCTGTTCTTGAACCAGTTGCTGACCTGTGTGAGTGTGAGGCCGGTCCTCTTGGCCAGCGCCCTCTTCTCGTCCGGCGTCGGGTACCTGTTCCTCTCGTAGCACTCCTTCAGGGCGTTCCTCGACTTCTCCTTGAAACAGTAGACCGTCTCCTCGCCGTCCCATATCGTCTTCGGCAGTGGGTACTTCTTCCTTAGCCGGTACTTGTCGACGGCGCCCAGCGGCCGCCCCCTGATCTTCTCCGCCTCCCTGTAGTGGGCCCTGAACCACATCTGTTGGAGTTCGGCGTGGTGGCGGGCGTCGAAACCGTGGCTCTCCAATATCGCGTAGAGTTCGTGGTAGGCGCCGCGGTGGAAGGCGACTATCGCCCTCGCCCTGAGGACGGCCTCGTGGCCCCTGACCAACTCGCTGGGCGGCAGCGACCAGAGGAACCTGGCCAACTTCTCGCAGTCGCCGGACTGGTGCAGGGCGTCGCACATCGTGCTCACCTGTTCAGGTGTGAACGCCACCCTGGCACCTCCACCTACACCACCCGCCGCCGCCGTCACAGTCTCCGACGTAGCCGAGGATTCCATCCGCCACCTGCAGTCGAGACGGCCTCCGCTCCCCTACTGGGGGGGCCACGCTGCCCCGGGGACCCTCCGCCACGCCCAGACACGCCCCCCACTCATCCCTCGGGATACGCCCACCGACCCCCCACCACCACCACCACCGCCACCCTATACTATACAGCCCTCCTGTTTTCACCACCAGTAGCTTAAAATCACAACCTTACAGTCGAAAATATTAAGGACACCGACCGCGGGACACAGATCTTTGACGGGGGACGGGGGGGAGGGAATCCATCTTTTATTTCGAATAATAATTACGACTATTTTAACACGGTCTACTATTTAACAGGCTTTCATTTAAAGTCTCACCTGTCGTCAAATCTTGCAACGGTCAATTTGACCCACTGTCCAATGTTGTAACTGCGACGACGATGCGATATTCGGGTTCATCACGGGTCATAGGTCGTAGGTCACTTGCCAATGTTCTGACGGGCAGAAATTTGGCGTACGCATGTTGTAACTCCGACGACGATGCGATATTCGGGTTCATCACGGGTCATAGGTCGTAGGTCACTTGCCAATGTTCTGACGGGCAGAAATTTGGCGTACGCATGTTGTAACTCCGACGACGATGCGATATTCGGGTTCATCACGGGTCATAGGTCGTACTTGCCAATGTTCTGACGGGCAGAAATTTGGCGTACGCATATGTAACTCGACGACGGTGCGATATACAGGTTCATCACGGGTCATAGGTCGTACTTGCCAATGTTCTGACGGGCAGAAATTTGGCGTACGCATATGTAACTCGACGACGGTGCGATATACAGGTTCATCACGGGTCATAGGGTGACGACGGTCGTAGGTCACTTGCCAATGTTCTGACGGGCAGAAATTTGGCATACGCATGTTGTAACTCCGACGACGATGCGATATGGGTTCATCCCGGGTCATAGGGTGACGACGGAGGTCACTGCCAATGTTCGGACGGGCAGAAATTTGGCATACGCATGTTGTAACTCCGACGACGATGCGATATTCGGGTTCATCACGGGTCATAGGGTGACGACGGAGGTCGTAGGTCACTTGCCAATGTTCTGACGGGCAGAAATTTGGCATACGCATGTTGTAACTCCGACGACGATGCGATATTCACGGGTTCATCACGGGTCATGGGGTGACACGGAGGTCGTAGGTCACTTGCCAATGTTCTGACGGGCAGAAATTTGGCATACGCATGTTGTAACTCCGACGACAGTGCAATAGTCAGGTTCATCCCGGGTCATATACAAAGTGTTGTATTTTTTTTACATGAACATTGGAGATCCAACACACAGTTGGGCTTGTTGAGAAAGGAAAATATTTTTTTTCCACATTTTCAGGAATATTTCAGTTTCATCTCTCGAGTAACGCAATTTACCACTTTTCATTATTATTTTATCGTATATCGATAAAAAAAACGGTTGGGAAAAAAAATCTGCAATTCTGCCATGTATATATATATATATATATATATATATATATATATATATATATATTGGGTCGGCAACTAAGTCATTGCGGGTTTCGTCTCCAGACGGAGATACGGCGTTATTTGTATTTTTAAGTACGTTTACATCTTCTAAACCTATATATATATATATATATATATATATATATATATATATATATGAGTATTCTGAAATGTTTATTACAGTCGTGAATACCAAAAAGGAATACCAAAGATGAGGAGAATCAGCAATTATTTAGTTGCCAACCCAATATATATATATATATATATATATATATATATATATATATATATATATATATATGGCGAATCGACGTTTCGCCACGACAGTAATTGAATACCGCGTAGTGCTATTTCGCGGGTGCTACTGAAGACGGCGAGCGGCCGAAACGGGTAATGTCTGAAGAGTTTCAGAGTTGGTTCAGACCTTGGAGAACGGAACAAGGCGACGATTGTGAAAAATAGTTTTATTTATTTTTTGTTGTTGTTTTATCGTCCGCTAATCGCAGTTGTGCCAAATTACAAAGGAGGAGGTCGATAAAGGAGAGGAAATACGAACAGCATCCGGTAATTGAGATTTCACTTGAAGTTTCAATTCATCGGATAAAGCCCCTGACGGTTCGTTGAAAACCCGAAACGAAACTCCCCGTTATCAGTGGGACGGGCCCAGTCGGTAGACTTTCAACTTTGAACTTTGATAATTCGAAGTTGGGTTGAAAACCTTCACAACCCATTAAGTACCGGAAATTTTTTTTTCCGAAAATTTTACATAAAATTTACTGCAAAAAAATACATAAAAAAAATTAATGTTGTAACACCGAAACGAGGGTGTTTCGCGCAGAATAACGCGTATATTGTCCGATGTAATAATACATTTTTTTTTATATTAAAAAAAAAAATGTAACGAAAATTTCATCTTGAACGCCGCTATAATTTTTCCCCAATCGAATACAATCCGAGAATTGAAAATAACGACTCAGCGCTAAAGCTGAGAAAAAAACCTTGTTTTATCGATATTTATCGTTTACACACGCGATTGTAAAGCTGTAACAGTTATTTATTCGAGAATAAAAAAAGAAAAGCTGCCGTGCGCTAAAAGAGGTGGCGAGGTGAAAAAGGAAGGGAAAAGAGAGCCGTTACACGTGTCGTTACACGTGTAACGACACGTGTGACTACTTGCAATGTTGGGCTACGTAGGTGCTGAAAAATTAGTTTTTCCGTCGAAATAGCGATTCGAAAGAAAAGTCGATGTAACACCGCGATATTCGTTCTCTTTTCTGCGATGCGGATGGAAATCGAAAATTGAAATAAATATTTGGATTAATTTTGTATTTTTTTTTCGGCCGGGACAATGCTCTAAAGTGTGTTTATTTTTATACGAAAAAAATTGATTTTTTTTTCAGAAAATCTGCGCGTTAATGGGGCCTAATAAAAATTCCGGTTCCTGAAATTTCATTCACGCTTTTCCACGATCTTATCCGGTCCGATCGGCCCGACTGGAATCTGACTGGAGTCTCCAGTCACTGAAAAATCTCCAGGAATCTCGGATCTCCGGAAATTTGTTGGCCGTCATTTTTCGGTCTGAAAATTTTCGAATTTAAAATTTCGCCGACGGGAAAAAGTCAGCGAGAGGAGACGGAAAAAAATCTACCCCGCTATTCTCCAACCCCTAGTGGACCAGAAAACAGGTAGGTGGGGAATAGATATTTTTCAGTAGAACTGAAGAAACGATCCCGCCTGTAAGCAAACAACGTTTGCTCCTATCTGTCTCCTCCATCTTTCTCTTTCCGTCCTCCTCCTCCTCCTCCTCCTCCTCATCCCTCGGGATCGTCAGCGGAGGCAAGAAAGGGAAAGGAAGGAAGAATGGAAAGGGAAGACGGAGGAGGAAAGAAAAGGGAGGGAGGGAGGAAAGGGAGAGCGCATGCGTCTCAGAACAGATCAATCCCAGGTTCATCTCGAGAAACGCAATTTACCACTTTTCATTATTATTTTATCGGATATCGATAGAAAACATCCCCATCGTTCCAGAACAGAATAGTTCTGCAATGTGGATCAAAATCAAATTGAATTTCGAAAAGAATTTTTATTTCTTTTTGGCCGGGAAAATGTTCCGAGGTACGTTTTTACATGAAAAAAAATATTTTAGGCCAGTTTTGAAAAATCTGTGCGTTAAAGGGTTAATTCAGAAAAAAAAGAAATGTACATATATAAAAAAAAAAAAAAAAACATTTAAATCAGATGTAGCGACTGTCATTGCTAAATATTACTATCTCAGAAACAAACACAATATCAAATAAATATTTCGATTAATTTTGTATTTTATTTTTTCGGCCGGGACAATGTTCTAAAGTGTATTTTTACATGAAAAAAAGTAATTTTTTTTGGCCGGTTTTTCAAAAATCTGCCCTTTAAGGGGTTCATTAAATCCCTAAACTTCTAATTTAGTTCCTAAAGTTTCATTCCCGCGTTTCCTCCATCTGGTCCGATCTTTTGCTACGGAAGATTCCGACTGGAAAAAAAAAAACATTCCGGGATTCAGAATGAATCCCGCTGGATCTCTGGAGCGTCTGAGATGGCGCAGACGCAGTTCGGCTTTTCAGAAAGGGTGAAAAAAAGTGTTTTTTCACATTTTCAGGAATATTTCATCAGGTTCGTCTCTCGAAAACCGGTTCGGCCGCTCGCCGTCTTCAGTAGCGTGTGTCGGTCAAGCACCGTACTAGTGAGACAGTGCAGTGAGGATGCCGAAAAACGTCAAAGCGCGCGCGAAAGTGATCACTGAAGATGGCGAGCAGCCGAAACCGGTCTAGCAAAAACGAGAAGCTCTACTAGCAAAGAGAAAAACGCAAACGAAATCTACGGTTCCGACCCCTCGCGGAGACCAAAAACGGTGGTATATTCCACTATTCAAAATAGCTACTGGTCTTGCGGTCGCTGAAATATGAAATGGACAGTTTCGCGCCGAGTAATTTTTCCCGAAACTCCGATCGAAAACCGGTTCGGCCGCTCGCCGTCTTCAGTAGCGGGGCCCACCGTGTACAATTGAGCGCAGTCGCACGTCAAAGCGCGCGCCCGCGAGTGACTACTGAAGACGGGGCGAGCGGCCGCGAAATTCTATATTGAGACGTTTTTCCACCGAAAACCAGTTCGGCAGCTCGCCGTCTTCAGTAGCGGCGTCGGCGACACCGTGCCAAGTGACAGAGCGCAGTGAGGACGCCCGAAAAACGTCCAAAGGGGCGCGCCCGCGAAGTGACTACTGAAGACGGGGCGAGCGGCCGCGAAATCGGTCTATATTGAAAGACCTTTTTTCCCGAAGTCTCTACTGAAAACCAGTTCGGCAGCTCGCCGTCTTCAGTAGCGGCGTCGGCGACACCGTGCCAAGTGACAGAGCGCAGTGAGGACGCCCGAAAAACGTCAAAGCGCGCGCCCGCGAGAAGTGACTACTGAAGACGGGGCGAGCGGCCGCGAAATCGGTCTATATTGAAAGCGGCTCGGCGACGTTTGAGGACGCCCGAAAACGTCAGAGCGCAGTGACCCCGATCTCTACGTGGATCTCTACTGAAAAACCAGTTCGGCAGCTCGCCGTCTTCAGTAGCGGCGTCGGCGACACCGTGCCAAGTGACAGAGCGCAGTGAGGACGCCCGAAAAACGTCAAAGGCGCGCCCGCGAGAAGTGACTACTGAAGACGGGGCGAGCAGCCGAAATCAGGTCTATATTGAAAGAGGGTTCCCCCCCCCCCCCCCCCCCCCCGAAGCTCTACTGAAAACCACAGTTATGACCGTATTCAATTTGTGAGATAATTTCGTTTCCCCGCTGAATTTAGCGTATTTTTAGAAAATACGATTGCCGATTCGGCAACTATCACACACACACACACACACGAGGAATGAAAGGGAAACGATTTCGCGGTTACAACTAATAGTATTATATGGGCGAAGAAAATGCCGTAACCGAACAAGTAAAGTCTTTGAAATGTAAATTTGACACTATCGAATAAAATAGGTACTGATTTAAAAAAAAAAATTAAAAGTTTCAACTTTGTCATTGACCCAAATCAAAACTGATAAGCAGTAACACGAAACTGCGATAAGAGAGTTGGTAATTTATTTACGGTTGAGAAACCCACTCTTCAAATTAGTTTACAATACCTTGTCTTGTGGCCTCTTCCTGTCTGTCGTTTCCGCCATCCGCCAGACCGGTTTAGCGGCCGCTCGCCGCCGCACTTCAGTAGCGCTGTCACCTTCTCCGGGGCCACTTTACAGAGCGCCGTCCCGCGAATTCGGTTGCAATCGGACAAACAGTGGACAAAAACTGGACAAAGAAATGGACATTTTTAGGACAATTTTATACCGTAGATTAGGTTTTTTGGCCATCTGTCACTCTCACTATATATATATATATATATATATATATATATCCTGCGAATTAATGAATTTTCTATGTTTCGTGTGTTTCTGCCTCCTCTATGTTTTATTATAGCTCAAGTTCTCGGGGTTTTTATTGTATATTTCTCCACCCCCAACCCCCACCCCACCCTGATTGTCGCAAAAATATTGTTAAATTCACGTTTAAAGAAATAAAACTCATGTCGCATCCGTCTTCAGTAGCGGCGTCGGTCACTGCGCACCGCCCGTCAGACGTCCGAAGCGCGCGACCACTGAAGATGGCGAGCGGCCGAAACCGGTCTAGAAAAAGACAGAAACACACACACGAAATCTACGGTATTCCGACCCGTCGCGGAAACCAAAAAACGGTGGTATATTCCACTTCTTCTCATTCAAAATAGCTACTGGTATTGCGGTCGCTGAAAAAATGAAACGGACAGTTTCGCGCCGAGTAATTTTTTCCCGTAGCTCTACTGAAAACCGGTTCGGCCGCTCGCCGTCTTCAGTAGCGTGCGTCGGCGACACCGCGCCAGAGTGACGGCCCGAAAAACGCGGGATGCGACCACTGAAGACGGGGCGAGCGGCCGAAACCGGTCTGGCGATTGGGCCGGACCGGCGGAATCGGTTTTTCGCCCCACGACTGCTTAATTATATTCTTCAGTAGCAGTAGGGCGGGGAGGAGGAAGGCCGCCGTTTACCACCGGCCTTAACTGCGGCATAAACATTTGGACAGCACTCGGGCCAGTTAAAATCAATCATCTCTTCGGGGACAGTTTTCCTTTCCGGTCTCTGATTTCGGCGAGCCGCCCTTTACCGCCTCTCTTATTAACGAGAGGGTAAAAAAATAAAAATAAAAATAATAATAACCGGCGATACTTTCGGCCAAATTGGAAACGTCAGGCAGCCAGTTTTCCCGGTTTTCTCTTTTTTTCTTCTTTTCCCGCACTTCTTCACGCCACGAAACTGTTTTAAAACTGATGAATTACGTCGTTGGCCGTCAACGCGCTCCCGAGTCAATTAGTGGGCGGAGAAGAAAGGGACCGGCCGACAGATTGGGCCCTTCGCGGACGAAAAAGGGCGTCGGCGAGGAGGGCCGAAAGAGGGTTTTCTTTTTCCCGTTAATTGGGCCGGGGGAGGCCCTGACGGGGCCGTGAAGAAGGAGTTTCGCACATCTGCAGGCCGAACCTCTACACCCGGCCACGACGTCCGTCTTCGGCCGCCAGTGGAAGACGTCGAAAACCCCAAAAAAAAGAAGAAGAAGAAGACGTCCTACAGAAAAAAGTCTGTAGATGTTCGGACTTTTCGACAAAACAGACCACAACCGCCAGAGCAGTGTTGGGGGTGGGAAGGGGGAGGGGGGGGAGGGGGATGATTTTTTTCATTAAAAGACGATGAGGAGCGCTCCGAGGACGTCCCGTCTGGAGGTCGACGATGACCCCGAATAAAGGCCATTATTGCGATTCGGACATTGCGGAGAAGTTGAATATATCTTATACGTGCATTTAAAACCATCTACGGGGGCTTATCTGTTGTCAGTGAACGCCAATTGTTGTCGGTGGTGAATTCCGCAATTACTTAGTTGCCGACCCAATATATATATATATATATATATATATATATATATATATATATATATATATATATATATTGTATTAATAGAATTTCGTGGGCAATATTGGCAGGCGGGAAATAGAGCGTAGTGGGCACAATAGAAGGGGGAGAATTTCCCGATTTTGCTTCCGCCTATTAAAAAGAATAAAAATCGGAGCGAGGTCTTCGACCCCTGGCAGCGTTACTCATTAGTTAGTTAGTCGGCATATCCCTCCCTCCTCTCCCTCCCTCCCTCCCTCTCTCCCTCCGTCTATCGTCACATCGCGTTATGTAATTATTTCCCATGGCGTCCGTTAACCCCTACCATCCCCCCTCCCCCGCCGCGTTTACTGCAACTTAAAACTGCATACAACCGATGCAGACGGTCTGAGTTAGACGGCGCCACAACGCCGGACGGCGCCGAGCCGACGCTTGATGCAGTTAGTAGTAGCACCGGTGTTACTACTGACAGAGCGCGTCAGTGACAGAGTCATTCGCCAAAACCGACGATCGGGACGTGACACGAAGAAGTGATAAGAAAAACTCGACGTAAGAATCGCTACACTTGAAATTTTTCCGATCAGATAACACTATCGGTTTACGATGGCCAAAAAAAAAAAATAAATAAATAAAAAAAAATGTAATTTTACAGTCCCCGAAGACCGCATCAATCGTGTTGCCAAATCACTAGCCAATTTCACTATATAAAGAAACTTAAGACTGCGATTTCCTCAATAAAGTGGGTGTCCCAAAATTGAATCGAAATGTGGCTGCGGAAATTTCATTATTTTTGAAATATCGCCTGCCGAATGATTTTTTTTTTTTTTTTTTTTAAAAAAAGGGGTTTTTCGCCGACTTTTTACCGCAACAATTGTGCGGCCGAATTGAAATCTGGCGTCGCGTCGATTTCGCGACGCACCAATTCTTCGCCCCATCCCAACGGTTTCTCTGACGTTGTTTCGAATTTGCTTCGATTTTCACAATTTTCCGACGAAATTCGTTTCTTTCCCCGTTTTCGGGGGAAAACGCGGAGACGGAGCCTCGAGACGGAGAGACGAGGAAATCGAGGAAAAGAAGGAAATCTCAACAACAACTACAAGTCGCCCACGACCAGTGAGTTTTTTCAGTAAAAAACTATTCTAAGACCCGGGGGGGGGCCCTTTGATGATTCTCAAAGTGTTGCCCTTCAAAAGTAAATCGATTGTCGAATGGGGAAAATATTCGCGCGGAAATTTCACTTCATTTCACGTATCGGCAATGCCGTCAGGCCCTTCCCAAAGGGCCGATATAATTAGGAAAAACTCAAAAAACTCGCAGAACATTAGAGGGAAAGTTTGTTATCAACTCGAGTTCATTTTTCCATTTTCAGCCCGCTTATTATTTTTTATTATTTTTCACCGAGTTATTGTCATTTTCCAGTGTCCGGCCAGAGAGAGGGAGAGAGGGAGGGAGAGGGAGAGGGAGACATGTTGGGCCACCCACGACAACGGAGTCAGCGAAAAAATTCCCGTCGCCGCCGCACCTCAACGGATCGAATATCAGCGTACTATTTATAAAGGATAATCCCCCGTCGGGACTTTGGTAGGGAAGAATACTCTGCTGAAATCGCCACCCCCTCCAGTGTGGGTCCGGCGGCCCCACGACGACCCACCCCCCAGGGACTTCTCCTTTGGGTCGGTTCTCGTGGGACGACAACAGGTCGTACAATGTGTACAGGAGTTAGAAAGAAGAATCCTGTCTATGGATGAGCGCGATGGGCGCTATATATATATATGTATATATATTAGGGATACCCGAAAGTAATCGAAATTTTGACTTTGGAATTAATTTTATTTCGCTAAAAAACAAACCTTTAATCTACCTAATATATTCACCGATATTATCAACAAATCTGCCATTTTTCCGGCAAATTTTCCGGATTCCCCCCCCCCTTTTTGTGGGGGGGGGGGTAAACCCAATATAAATCGTGAAATTTCTATTGTTGTTTCTGTTGTTAAGCCTATTAAGGTGTAATACCGTGTGTATAAATATATCGGTTTTGGCAACTAAATAATTGCGGTTTCTTATCACTTTCGGCCGTGCGCCAAATTTCACCTTACGTCGCGCATTTTTTTTCTCGGCTTTATTTTGGTCGGTATTTTTGAAGAATTATTTCGGGGGTTAGGGGTTAACAATTGACCGAGGGGAGGAGATGGGGGTGGGCTGAGTGTCGCCCAGGGGCTTGGATTTCAATCAGAGATAAGCCGCGTAAAGTCGATAGGGCGAGAAATAAGTCCCCGGAGATTTTAGGGACTGTTGCTCCAAAGCTTCCTCAGGGGTTTGTTGTTGCCGCCCCCCACCCCACCCCACCCCCAACACCACCCCGATACAGCGCATAACACGGCCGGAGTTAATATTAATTAGATAATTGGGAGAAGCGCCTCTGAACTCCTCTGAATGGGGTTGGGGAGAGAGAAGAACTCCCGGAGGACGGTGTCCTCTTACGCTGAATTATCTACAACTCCCTCCCTCTCTCTAGCCCTTTATTAATCTCCGTCCCTAGCGGAGGGCCCCAGGTAGGCTCAGGCTCCCTCCCTTCACCACTTCCATTCACTTTCCACCCTGAAATCGGCGCAGACGGATTTTCGGACAGGATTCTCCTTGAGTCAATTGTCGATTTTTCGAGCGGACTTGAGACTACATGAAATTTTCTGTCTAAAGCCCGTTCTTTTGAGACGGGCCGCATTCCGACTCGGCGTTACAATGTCATGGGCGAAGGGCCGTTTGTAAAACCTGTTTTTCCAACCTTCAACCCAACTCATTTAGGCCCTGGAGCTCCGTAGAGGAGGAGGACATCCTTTCGGGAAGTATCCGGTCTGTCTGTCTGTGTGTGTAACCCGAGAACCGCCCTTTTAAGTCACTTTTTAAGAAGTTAATCAGTCCCTAGGTGGGGTGGGAGGGGCCCGTCATCCCCAGCCAGGATCGACACCCCTTCCCCCACTGTAACGGGAGACGCCCCCAGGAAAACACAAAGAGCAAAAACCAGGGTGTAATTGCCCGGTTATACCGACGTGGCGCGACGCGACCTATGACCTAAGGTATAATCTGATGAACCGAACTTGAATGAATCAGAAAACTTACCGGCAAGACTTGAGACTTGGCGCTGCACTTGAACTTATCCTCCGTCGACAGTTAAGCCGGCGTAGATGGACGTCGTCTCCGCAAAGTCCCAGTGTCGGCCGACTGTGGCCCTTTATTCCCTTCGTCGTACCGACCTCCAGACCCGTAGGGACGTCCGTAGGGAATTACTTAGTCGCCAGACCCCAACAGTTACGGCTGTCGCCTCGCCCTTTTTGTCCCTTTTTGAGAAAAATTGCATACAACGAAATGTCTAATAACGGTAGAATAAAAAAAAAAATATATATATAAAATGTTCGGGGGATGACGCGACGTAGAATTTTCGGGGAAATCGGATACGGAGGAGGCGATTCCTTGGGCCGCCCTTCGGGAGGAGGGGGATAGCCCTTTTCGGCCTCCAACAAATTGTCGATAAATTATCCGTTCGGAGCCGCCGAAAGGGCCCCTATCAATTTTCAAAACACGTCCACGAAATGGGGCTGCGATCGTCGTCCGGACGACCCTTAAAAGTTACCCGAATACAAATACAAATATATCGGGTTCGATTTCTCTCGATAGACCAGGAAATATACAACTGTTCGTCGGATGTACATTGTCAATCGGGACCGTTTCTGTACACCAAATCAGTTACATAATTTTTTTACACACTTGGAGGACTCAAATTAACAGGGAGCGGACGAAAATTCCAGACTGGTTTTCCGCCGTTATCGCCGGAGATCGTCCTCCGCCCAATTTTTATGCCATTCGTTAATTTCTTATCAGTAGGAGATATCTGCGGAGTTATATCTGTGGGCGTATCGATTGTAAAATTCACGAATTGGGAACAAGTTCAATACAGCTGTTTTGTGGCCTCCGACCGGGTTCGGCTTTTCGCCAGACCCCGGTGTTTCGGCCGCTCGCCATCTTCAGTAGCGCTGTGTCAGTCACCGACAAACGCCGCAGTACAAGTGACAGTGACGCAGTGCGGTGAGAACGCCCTGAGGAAAAACATCCTCAGTAGTGACTCTGACACAGCGCTACTGAAGATGGCGAGCAGCCGGAACCCCGGGGTCTGGCGAAGGCCGAAACCCGGCGAGATTAAACACCCTCTTATAATATTCAGTCTTTCCTCCCGACCCCCAGTTTATTCGGCCGTTCGCCATCTTCAGTAATGATTTTCTGCGTCAAAGGTATTTTGTATTGCTGCCCGTCTTCATAGGGCTGGCGACGACACCGTTTTATTTAGAAATCGAATTAATTTCAAGGCTGGAGGGGCTTCTGGCATGGTGGGGGGGGGCGGGTAAGTACAAGTGGAATAAGGGCGAAGGGACGAAGAAGGGATGAAGGGATGGAGAGCGGAGCCGGAGGGTTGGTTCTCAGGTTACCGTCGGGGCGTGGCCGGCCACGCCACGACGCCTCACCCGGCTATCGGCCAATCAGACCTCCGCCTTCCCCGTTTTTCCTTTAATTGCAGGCCCCGCCCACAGCTCCCGGATCGATAGAAACATCAAACGAAATTAGCCGCCCAAATCCCCTCAACCCCAGGAATCTCGGGCTGTTCTACTGTTTAATACCGGCTCGAGGGTCGTCGGACGAAATTGGGTGAAAAAAGACAAAAAAAAATGTACGGAGTCGGAAGCATGTTTTCGCCGTTTCCAAACAACGCACGGCAATTCGAAAAAAAACCCTCTCAGCAACAAGCGCTATGAACCCGCCTATTACAATATCCAGAGGCAAAATACTGATAACTATTGGGCCGGCAACTAAGTGATTGCGGATTTCGCCAAAGTCCAGTGGAGGTCGTCGACGATGTGACCGAATAAAGGCCATTATTGAACAAGGGACGTTGCTTGGTTCAGGTATCTTATACATGAATTTTATCCGTGCGAATATATTGTTGACGCACTTATGTAAATATGTACAACGCCACTTGTTGTCGGTAGTAAATTCAACAATTACTTAGTTGCCGACCCGATGATATATTTTTACCACGACCAGCTTTCCGTGTACCGTCTCGAATGTACCCGATACGGATATATAAAATCGCCGTTTATATTCATTCGTGTTGAATGTACAGTTTAAAAAAAGATATATTTACTCCCCCGGTCTGGGTGAAGGGAAAATATATTTGGGGGGGTACCCGAAAGTAATCGACATTTGACTTTGGAATTAATTTTTTTTGCCAGAAAAATAAACTTTAATTATTAATCTACTATATATATATATATATATATATATATATATATATATATATATATATATATATATATATATATATATATATATATATATATATATATATATATATATATATATATATATATATATATATATAAAGGTGTCCCAAAATTAACGCAAGATTTGAATTTGCCACAATTCTTGCAGTAAAGTCGACAAAACCTTATTAAAAAAACCGTTTGACAGCCGATAGTTTAGGGTCAGTACAAATGGAGGGCGTTAGACGATAGAACGACGCGTTTTCGTTGTTGAAAAATATTTAAAAATAATGAAAGTTCGGCAGCCACAATCAGCGAACAGTAGTGGGCACGGAAGAACGCGAAATAAGTGAGTGGTCCAAAAAAATGTATCCACCGTTTAACGGTCCATAACTCGCAAACCGATCGACTGAGTTGTCCCCATTTTTTGGTGAAACTGTAGCTTAAAGTCCGACTTAAAGTGATATCGTATCACTGTAGGTGTTCGAAACGGTCCACCATTAATTAACATCCACAGACAGAGAAAGGATGCAGCCCAACTGCAGCACCCGACTACTGAAAAATATTTCAAAAAATAATGAAAAGAGAGAGAGAGAGAGAGAGAGAGAGAGAGAGAGAGAGAGAGAGGGAGGGAGAGAGAGAAAAAGAGAGAGAGAGAGAGAGAGAGAGAGAGAGAGAGAGAGAGAGAGAGAGAGAGAGAGAGAGCAGAAACTATTTTTGAAATACGTATATATGTCTATGTATACATAAATTGCACTAGAGTTATGTGCGATAGGGCTGCCGAGTAGGCAGGTTGGCGCCAGTTAACAATGCGACATGTCAGCGAATCTCTCCTCTGTCTTCTCCATCTTTTATCTCTCCCTCTCTCTCTCTCTCTCTCTCTCTCTCTCTCTCTCTCTCTCTCTGTACTCCTGAACGCTGCCGTGCTCGACCTCTGATAATACAGAGGGGTGGTCCAAAAATATATCCACCGTTTAAAGTCCATAACACCAAACTAATTGACGGAGTTGTCTCATTTTGGTAGTGTTTAGTGTTGTAGTTCCGCAATCGCCCCCATATACAATACGTTGTATTGCGTTGTTCTGTCGCCGGATAGTCAGTGTTCTGTTGTGTCAGTTCTGTACCTGTGTTGTACTCGAGGTGAACGTGGCCGGCGCAAAAGGCTTAGAATTGGATGAAAGGCAGTCAAGTATGAAGTGGTGTATTTTAAGTAGGAAAACATTAAAATGAGGTTCAACGGCAATGGCGAAATGAGTATCAAGCAGAGCCACGTTATCAACAGGACACGTTGTGCAGTCAGTAGTTGGGTGCTGCAGTCTGTGTGGATGTTAATAATGGTGACCATTTCGAACACCTACAGTGTGATATATCTTTAAGTTGGACTTTAAGCTACACTTTCACCAAAAAATGGGGACAACTCAGTCAATTACTTTGCAAGTTATGGACTGTTAAACGGTGGATACATTTTTTTGGACCCCCCACACTTTATTTCGCGTTCTTCCGTGTCCCAAAATTAACGCAAGATTTGATGAATCTGCCACAATTCTGCCACTGTTCGGCCGACTGTGGCTGCCAAACTTTTATTATTTTTGAAATATTGTCCGACAATGAAAACACGTTGGCTCAAAATGCGGTTTGTACTGACCCTGAAAAATCGGCTGTCAAATGGTTTCTTTTAGAGGGTTTTGCGAAAATTGGCTTTACTGCAAAATGAGATTTTAGATGAAAAATTGAACCAAAAATGCTGTTTTAGTCCCAAAATTGGCCCAAAAACGGTTTTAGGCCAAAACGGCCCCAAAATGGTTTTAGGCACAAAAGGGTTTCAAGCGCAAAATTGACTCAAAATGCGGTTTCTAGACGAAAAATTGAACAACAAATGCTGTTTAGAACCAAAATCGGCCCAAAAATGCGTTTTTAAGCACAAAATCGGCGAAAAATGCAATTTTTAGGCAAAAATCGGACCAGAAATGCGGTTCTTATGCACAAGAATGACGTTTTAGACGCGTAATCGCTAAAAATGCGGTTTTAGGCCCAAAATTGATTATAGCGCAAAAACGGCCCAAAATTATTTTAGGCGCAAAATCGGCGAAAAATGCAATTTTTAGGCAAAATCGGACCAGAAATACGGTTCTTAGGCACAAGAATGACATTTTTAGGCGTAACGCTAAAAATGCGGTTTTTAGGTTCAAAAATGAGATTTCTAGGCGCAAAAACGGCCCAAAATTGCGGTTTTCAGGCCAAAAATTTTTAGGCGCAAATCGCCTCATCGGCTGAAAAATGCGGGCCCAAAATCGGCTAAAAAATTTTTAGGCCCAAAATGGGATTTTAGGCAAATCGGACCAGAAATCGGTTCTTAGGCACAAGAATGACGTTTTAGACTCGTAATCGGCTAAAAAGTGCGGTTTTTGACCCAAAAATGAGGTTTTTAGGCGCAAAATCGGCCCAAATATGGGGTTTTTAGACCCAAAATCGGCCAAAAAATTAGATTATCAGACGCAAAATTGCCCAATAAATAAAGTATTTATTGTGCCGTCGGCAATAAGACCTTCAAACTTTATGCCCTACCGCCCGTCGGGAAGCTTTGTGTGTTTCAGCGAATTTCTCCAAAGCAGATAAATGTTTCAAAGTCGCACGATATTTACCACCTCCCTTTTGTCAGTCTGGAAACAGCCCTGAGTGCTATGGACACTAATTTAGCGCGAACGGGATTAGAACCCTTCAGAAAGGTGAAATGATTCGAAAGGATTATGCACGGTGGATTACACTTGTTCGGGTCATTGTTCGGCGACGCCGAGGCGCGGGTCGAGGGTGGCCGGCGGTGATTTAGATTAGGGGATGAGTTTTATGTGGGGGAGGGTTTTATTATTAGTCCGGGGGGGAGGGGGTGGAGCTCACTTTAACTAACTAAGTCTACTGGGAACCAATTACAGTATCCTGCTAGCACCAGCCCTCCAGCTTCCCCGGCCTCATTATAGCCCTCGGCAAACCCTAAATCATTATTGTTTCCCGTCAACCCCGGCTCCCTCCTCCCTTGTCAAGCGCGAATTTTTATAACAGAAACCGTTATTTTTATCCAGTTTAATATACCTGTTTTCTGGCAGCGAGGATGCCATAGAAAAACACATCAACAAAGTGCCCCAACAGTGACTAAAAACACCCTGTGACCAAACCGGCGAGAAGGAGACAGAAACACGGCCGAAAATCGGACAACAAATGTGGTTTTAGGCCCAAAAATGCGGTTTTAGGCCCCAAAATGGGGTTTTTAGGCCACAAATTGGCTTAAAAATACGGTTTTTTAGACGCAAAATCGGCCGAAAAATGCGGTTTTAAACCCCGATATTGACCTAAAAATGCGGTTTTTAGACCCGATAATGCGGTTTTCAGGCACAAAATCGGCTCAAAAATGCGGAATTAGGCCCAAAAAAAGGTTTTCAGGCGCAAAATATGCTAAAAAAAATACGGTTTTTAGGGTTTTTAGGCGACAAATCGGCTCAAAAATGCGGTTTTTAATCCCTAAATTGACACAAAAGGGGTTTTTAAGCGCAAAATCGATCCAAATATGCGGTTTTTAGACGAATAATCGGCCCAAAAATGCAGTTTTTACGCGAAAAATAGACCAAAAAATGGGGTTTTTAGGCCACAAATTGGCTTAAAATACGGTTTTTAGACGCAAAATCAGCCGAAAATGCGGTTTTAAACCCTAGACCTACGGTTTAGACTCGAAAAGGCACAAAATCGGCTCAAAATGCGGAATTAGGCCCAAAAAAGGTTTTAGGCGCAAAATATACTAAAAATACGGTTTTAGGGGCCGAAAATGGGGTTTAGGCGACAAATCGACTCAAAATGCGGTTTTAATCCCAAATTGGCACAAAAGGGTTTTAAGCGCAAAATCGGTCCAAATATGCGGTTTTAGGCGAAAATAGACCAAAAATGGGGTTTTAGACGCAAGTGGTTTTAGACCAAAATTGACAAAAATGCAGTTTTAGACGGCGCAAAATAACCCAAAAATGGTTTTCGCAAAAAAATTGACCAAAATGCGGTTTTAGCGGTTCCCGGCCCAAAAATGAGGTTTTAGTAGGTGCAAAATTGGTCCAAAATGAGCTTTTAAGCAAAAATTTTCAGACGCAAAATCAGCCCAAAAATGCGGTTCTCAGGCCAAAAATATACCAAAAATACGGTTATAAGGCCCAAAATTTACCCAGAAATGGGGTTTTTAAATGCAAAATTGACCAAAAATGCTGTTCTTATGCAGAAAATAGCCGAAAAATAAGGTTTTCAGGCACAAAAATGAGGTTTTTAGATGTAAAATTGGCCAAAAATGAGGTTTTTAAGCCCAAAAAAGAGGTTTTTGGACGCAAAATCGGCTCAAAAATGCGGATTTTAGGCCCGAAAATAGTGTTTTTAGGCTCAAAATCGGCACAAAAAAGAGTTTTTAGGCTAAAATATGAGGTTTTTAGGGACAAAATCGGCCCAATATGGGAGTTTTTAGGTGCAAAATCGGCCAAAAAATGCAGATGGAAAAATCGGCCAAAAATTGTTTTTGTAGACCCTGTATTAATGTGAGCACACTTGCCCCTAAAAGGAGGGTCGGCCAAATCGAAAATTTAGGTTTTTCGAAAATTTTCAGATATCGGCCCCATATTGCACCCACAAATGTATTAATGTGAGCTACACTTGCCCCTAAAAGGAGGGTCGAAAATTTAGGTTTTCGAAAATTTTCGAAAATTTAGAAAATTTTCGAAAATTTTCAGATATCGGCCCCATATTGCACCCACAAGTGTATTAATGTGAGCTACACTTGCCCCTAAAAGGAGGGCTCTGAAATCGAAAATTTAGGTTTTTCGAAAATTTTCAGATATCGGCCCCATATTGCACCCACAAGTGTATTAATGTGAGCTACACTTGCCCCTAAAAGGAGGGCTCGGAAATCGAAAATTTAGGTTTTTCGAAAATTTTCAGATATCGGCCCCATATTGCACCCACAAGTGTATTAATGTGAGCTACACTTGCCCCTAAAAGGAGGGCCTGGAAATCGAAAATTTAGGTTTTTCGAAAATTTTCAGATATCGGCCCCATATTGCACCCACAAGTGTATTAATGTGAGCTACACTTGCCCCTAAAAGGAGGGTCGGAAATCGAAAATTTAGGTTTTTCGAAAATTTTCAGATATCGGCCCCATATTGCACCCACAAGTGTATTAATGTGAGCTACACTTGCCCCTAAAAGGAGGGCGGAAATCGAAAATTTAGGTTTTTCGAAAATTTTCAGATATCGGCCCCATATTGCACCCACAAGTGTATTAATGTGAGCTACACTTGCCCCTAAAAGGAGGGGTCGGAAATCGAAAATTTAGGTTTTTCGAAAATTTTCAGATATCGGCCCCATATTGCACCCACAAGTGTATTAATGTGAGCTACACTTGCCCCTAAAAGGAGGGCCTGGAAATCGAAAATTTAGGTTTTTCGAAAATTTTCAGATATCGGCCCCATATTGCACCCACAAGTGTATTAATGTGAGCTACACTTGCCCCTAAAAGGAGGGCCTCGGAAATCGAAAATTTAGGTTTTTCGAAAATTTTCAGATATCGGCCCCATATTGCACCCACAAGTGTATTAATGTGAGCTACACTTGCCCCTAAAAGGAGGGTCGGAAATCGAAAATTTAGGTTTTTCGAAAATTTTCAGATATCGGCCCCATATTGCACCCACAAGTGTATTAATGTGAGCTACACTTGCCCCTAAAAGGAGGGGTCGGAAATCGAAAATTTAGGTTTTTCGAAAATTTTCAGATATCGGCCCCATATTGCACCCACAAGTGTATTAATGTGAGCTACACTTGCCCCTAAAAGGAGGGCCTGGAAATCGAAAATTTAGGTTTTTCGAAAATTTTCAGATATCGGCCCCATATTGCACCCACAAGTGTATTAATGTGAGCTACACTTGCCCCTAAAAGGAGGGTCGGAAATCGAAACTTGCCCTATTTAGGTTTTCGAAAATTTTCAGATATCGGCCCCATATTGCACCCACAAGTGTATTAATGTGAGCTACACTTGCCCCTAAAGGAGGGTCCTGGAAATCGAAAATTTAGGTTTTTCGAAAATTTTCAGATATCGGCCCCATATTGCACCCACAAGTGTATTAATGTGAGCTACACTTGCCCCTAAAAGGAGGGTCGGAAATCGAAAATTTAGGTTTTCGAAAATTTTCAGATATCGGCCCCATATTGCACCCACAAGTGTATTAATGTGAGCTACACTTGCCCCTAAAAGGAGCGGTCGGAAATCGAAAATTTAGGTTTTCGAAAATTTTCAGATATCGGCCCCATATTGCACCCACAAGTGTATTAATGTGAGCTACACTTGCCCCTAAAAGGAGGGGTCTGAAATCGAAAATTTAGGTTTTTCGAAAATTTTCAGATATCGGCCCCATATTGCACCCACAAGTGTATTAATGTGAGCTACACTTGCCCCTAAAAGGAGGGCCTGGAAATCGAAAATTTAGGTTTTTCGAAAATTTTCAGATATCGGCCCCATATTGCACCCACAAGTGTATTAATGTGAGCTACACTTGCCCCTAAAAGGACGGCCTGGAAATCGAAAATTTAGGTTTTTCGAAAATTTTCAGATATCGGCCCCATATTGCACCCACAAGTGTATTAATGTGAGCTACACTTGCCCCTAAAAGGAGGGGTCGGAAATCGAAAATTTAGGTTTTTCGAAAATTTTCAGATATCGGCCCCATATTGCACCCACAAGTGTATTAATGTGAGCTACACTTGCCCCTAAAAGGAGAAAATTTAGGCCTGATATCGAAATCGAAAATTTAGGTTTTTCGAAAATTTTCAGATATCGGCCCCATATTGCACCCACAAGTGTATTAATGTGAGCTACACTTGCCCCTAAAAGGAGGGCCTGAAATCGAAAATTTAGGTTTTTCGAAAATTTTCAGATATCGGCCCCATATTGCACCCACAAGTGTATTAATGTGAGCTACACTTGCCCCTAAAAGGAGGGCCTGGAAATCGAAAATTTAGGTTTTTAGAAAATTTTCAGATATCGGCCCCATATTGCACCCACAAGTGTATTAATGTGAGCTACACTTGCCCCTGAAACGGCGGGTCGGAAAATCGAAAATTTAGGTTTTTCGAAAATTTTCAGATATCGGCCCCATATTCCACCCACAAGTGTATTAATGTGAGCTACACTTGCCCCTAAAAGGAGGGCCTGGAAATCGAAAATTTAGGTTTTTCGAAAATTTTCAGATATCGGCCCCATATTGCACCCACAAGTGTATTAATGTGAGCTACACTTGCCCCTAAAAGGAGGGCCTGGAAATCGAAAATTTAGGTTTTTCGATAAATTTTTGGACTAAAACTAAAAAGCCGCATTTTGGTCCGATTTTGCGCCTAAAAATCCAATTTTTGGGCCTAAAACCACATTTTGGGTTATTTTGCCATAAAAATCCAATTTTGGGTCCTAAAAACCGCCCTTTTTGGGTCCATTTTGCGCCTAAAAATCCCATTTTGATCCTAAAACCCATCCTTTTGGGCTTAAAACCTCATTTTGCGCCTAAAATTCCATTTTGGGACTAAAAACCGGCATATTTTGGGCCGATTTTGCCCTAAAAATCAAATTTTGGGCCTAAAAACCGCATTTTGATTATTTTGACCTAAAACCCCATTTTTGGTCTAAAACCGCATTTTTGGGCCATTTTGCGCCTAAAATCCCATTTTTGGGCCCATTTTGTTGAAAAACCGCAAAAACCGCATTTTGGGCCCATTTTGCGCCTAAAATCCCATTTTGGGCCTAAAAACCGGGCCTATTTTATAAAAATTTTTGCCCTTAAAAATCACATTTTGGGCCTAAAACCGCATTTTGGGCCTCCATTTTGCGCCTTTTGCGCCTAAAATCCCCATTTTGGGCTAAAAACCGCACTTTTGACTGGTCCATTTTGTGCTTAAAACCTCATTTTGGGCCTAAAACCGCATTTTGGGTGATTTGCCCCTAAAAATCAAATGTTCCTAAAACCGCATTTTGGCCGATTTTGCGTTAAAAACCCCATTTTGGTCTAAAACCGCACTTTTGGGCCCATTTTGCGCCTAAAATCCCATTTTTGAAAAACCGCATTTTGGGCCCATTTTGCCCTAAAAATCCAATTTTGGGCCTAAAACCGCATTTTTGGGCCGATTTTGCCCTAAAAATGCATTTTTGGGCCTAAAACCGCACTTTTGGGCCCATTTTGCCCTAAAATCCCATTTTTCCTAAAAACCGCATTTGGGCTAAAACCCCATTTTGGGCCTAAAACCGCATTTTGGATTTTGCCCCTAAAATCATTTTATTGGCCTAAAACCGCATTTTGGGCCGATTTTGGCCTAAAAACCCATTTTGGGCCTAAAACCGCATTTTGGGCCGATTTTGCGCCTAAAATCCCACATTTTGCCTAAAACCCCTTTTGAGCTGATTTTGCGCCTCAAAACCTCATTTTTTCTGATTTTGCCCCTAAAAATTACCTTTTTGTGCCTAAAACCTCATTTTGGGCTTAACAACCTCATTTTGCGTCTAAAAATCCTATTTTTGGTGCTAAAACCTTTTTGGGCCTAAAACCGACGTTTTGAGCTGATTTTGCGCCTATTCATTACCTTTTGGCCGAAACCTCATTTTTGGCCTAGAAACCTCATTTTGGGCCTAGAAACCTCATTTTGCGCCTAAAAATCCTATTTTTGGTGCTAAAACCTCTTTTGGTGCTAAAACCTCATTTTGGGCCGGTTTTGGGCCTAAAAACCGCATTTTCTTATCGATTTTACTCCTAAAACCCCATTTTTGGGCCTAACAACCTCATTTTGGGCTTAGAAACCGCATTTTCAGGCCAAATTTTACGCCTAATAGCTGCACTTTTGGCCAATTATTTTGGGCTAAAACCGCGTATTTGAGCCTAAAATCAACACTTTTGAACTGATTTTGGCCTAAAACCGTATTTTCAGTAGATTTTGCGTCTTAAAACCCCGTATTGGAGCCTGAAACCAGGATTTTGGTCCGATTTAGCGCCAAAACCTCTCTCTTTAGGCGATTTTGCCCCTAACCGTTTTTTTGGCCGATTTTGCATTTTGAACCTAATCGCCCCATTTTGAACCGATTTCGCTCAAAACCTTTATTTTTGAACCGTGTACGTCGCGGATTCAATTGAACGTCGACAACTGAACCGTCCGAGCGAAGAATTGTAATTTTTTTTTAGAATTCAGACCCCCGCGGAGGTGTCAAGGGCCAATTTATGATAATCCTTATATCCGTGTTTACTTCAGTTATCTTTCTATTTACAAGATTTTCTTTCATACAGGGCCGGAGTTATCCAACTGATAACTGATCCAACACTTCGGTGAAGATGTGGGAATCGTACCTAATTTTGGTGGGGGCGCAGCACGCGTTTTGTGTGTGTGTGTGTGTGTGTGTGTGCGGAACATTAGGGATGATCATCATTAGGGATGAAACTCTCCGCTCCCTCTCCTCTACCTGTCCGTCTACCCGTCATTATCCTTTATTAGAACTGTACTCTCCCTCGGTCCAGTCGCGGGGCGGCCCTCGGTCCCTTCTGGCCCCAACCCCCGCGTGACGCTGATTACAAACCCGGGTGTTCCGCACCCCCCCCCACCCCCGGCTCTAATTGGGTTAGTTCAATCAGTCTCTCTCTCTCTCATCCCTCTATCGCTCCCTCCCTCCCTCCCTCCGCGCTCTCTAATCAAAGACGGATAGTAAACGGTCGCGTTCCCGTACCGTCAGAGTGTACGGTACCGAATTCCCCACCTCCGGTCGCAAGTCTACAGACAGCGGATGTGTACCCAATATATATTAGGGGGTACCCAAAAGTAATCATTTCTCCGGCCACTTTTCAGGCAAATTTCCCCTCTCAGGGGGTTAACCCCCCCTAATATACTACTGGACCAGAGACGCACTGGACCGGTTATTCCGCAATATTTTTCATGTATTTAATAAGAAAATTGAAATTCAATCGATACGACCAATATATATTTCAGTTTGAAAATCACCAATCGGCCTCGATCCTCCGAATATATTCCGCGATATCCGCTCAGAAGACTCGAAAATCTGCAGAAATTTCCCTGTAATTTCCCAAAAAAAAACTACCCCGAACCACCGACCACGAATTTACTCACCCCCGACAGTCGACGGGTTCCGATGGGGTAGTTTCAGTCCCAAAAGTAGTCGACGTTTTGACTCCGGAATTAATTTTATTTCGCTCAAAAAAGAAACCCTTATAATTATTAAATCCACTGTATATATATATTCACCGATATTATCGACACAACTTTCCGCCCGCCGTTTTTCCGCCAAATTTCCAAATTCCCCTCTTGAGGAACTCCTCTCAAGACCGAAATAAAGCGTATCAAATTGTCTATTAATTTGATACAATTTGACATCGTACAATTGTCTATTAATTTGACAATACAATTGCCCCTGAAACGGCGGGTGGGAAATCGAAAATTCAGGTTTTTCGATAATTTTTTGCGCCTAAAAATCCCATTTTTGGACCTGAAAACCGCATTTTTGGGCCGATTTTGTGCCTAAAAATCGCATTTTTGAGCCGATTTTGCGCCTAAAAACCGCATTTTTGGGACTAAAATTGCCATTTTCGGGCCGATTTTGCGCTTAGAGACCTCATTTTTTGCCCGGAAAACCGCATTTTTGGGCCGATTTTGTGCCTACAAATACCATTTTTGGACCTAAAAACCGAATTTTTTAATTCCCAATTTTCGGCCTAGAAACCGCATTTTCGGGTCGATTTTGCGCCTCCATGTGAGAAGGACTCCTCAAGACCGAAATACATCTTATCTAATGTATTCTATAGCGGATTAACTACCGCCCGGAATAGATGGACGGGACGAAGGGATGGTTGGTTGGTATAGGGGGTTGTACGCAGGTGGGCCCATTGTCCGGGCCGAAGGGCATGCCCTAATCCTGATCCTCATCCACCGCCGTCTTCAGTGTCGTCAATTCCCCTCACCCCCCCCCCCACCTTTATCCTCTTTATCTCGGTCATCGGCCAGAAATTGGCACCGTTTTTCGGGATTCCGGGCTGTAATCGCCGGGACAAATTGGGCGTGGACAATGGAATCTGTGCGGCCCTTTATACGGACAGAGACAGCTGTTTGCGTAACGGGCCCCTAAAGTGGCCCCAAACTGGGCCACCGCCGTCGTCCTGTACCAAAGTTTGGCGCTCGACGAGAACTCGAAACTGACAACTCCAAACTCTCGTCCAGTTTGGAGAGAGAGAGGGAGAGAGAGAGAGAAGGAGAGAATGGGAGAGAGAGAGAGAGAGAGAGAGAGAGAGAGAGAGAGAGAGAGAGAGAAGAAGGTGTGAAAGGACAGTGAAAGGAGGGTATAGGGACAGGGACAGGGACAGGGATATAGGGAGGGCTGTGAGTTATGTCTGCCCCCGGGGTGTAGTAGTCTCATGTTACGAGCACAGCCCTCTCTCTATATTTAAACTCAACAGTCTATATACTTTTTTATATATATATATATATATATACCTCTTATGACTTTTCATTGACGTCATTATTTATGGGAAATTTCAACACCCGGTCGGAACCCCGTCGTCCTATAATAGATGCCGTGGGGGGGTGGGGGGGATAAATATTTCGGTTGAAATTTTTACAATAATTATTTTTCAGTTTAACATACCTGTCTTGCGGCGGTTCTGCCGGATGGCCGGACGGAAGAATTACCGTCGATTGGTGACAGTGACGGTGTGAGGAAAAGGTGCGAGGAACGGCCCCCGAAAAACGTCCAAAGGTGGGGCGAAAACGGTCCGGCGAAAAACTCTCTCTGCGTTGAAATTTCCCCTACCTGAAGTTCAGGTGCGCCTTGATTAGGACACTTCAAAACACAGTCGAACGTCAAATAAAAAAAAAAATTACTCGTTTTAAATAATTGACCAAATTTAATGCGTTTACACGAATCAGTTTTTCGAGGGTTTTTCCGAGTCGTTGATAGTCATCCCGGGTATATAATTTTTTACGGTATTTCTAGTCCAGTCGACAATTTGTAGATCGGTTTTTCGGTAGTAAAATATATATATATATATATATATATATATATATATATATATATATATATATATATATATATATATATATATATATATATATACCATAAAAGTCTTCAATGGATATATAGCGAAAAAATATATTACTCAGGGGTAGTTTTGCTCTAATGAAGTTGTCTTCCATAGCGCCCACCCCCGTGTGGTTAACTAAACCTACTGGGAACCAATTTGCGGTATAAAACAGTGTTAGTGTTAGTGGCCCTTCGCCCCCACCCCCACCCCCGTAGGGCCTTCTGGTTGTGGCCCTAACCGAACAACCGGCCATATTTCACACAACGTCGGCCCTTCTGTTACGCAACCATCTGTTCCCCCATCCCTTCATATCATCCCCCCTCATCCCCAACCAAGTTTATTACACAATATACTGGCTAACAAACCCTTCATTACCCGATGTCCTCCGCCCTACCACCCCCACCCCCCATTAAACGGGTAAAACGGATAATAAAGTCGTACAGCCCGCCCCTCTCCCCAAACAAAAATAGTAAGGTTAATAAATCCGTCACCCCGTACAATATAATTGTTTTCTCTTTTCTTTTTCGATTACTCCAAACAAACCCGTTCATTAGGGCCTAAAACCCGCATTTTTGAGCTGATTTCGCGTCTAAAAATCGTATTTTGCCAATGTTGGGCCTTAAAACCGCATTTTTTGGCCGATTTTGCGCCTAAAAACCCCCATTATCGGTCCTAAAAACCGCATTTTAGGCCAATATTGGGCCATAAAACCGCATTTTTTGGCCGATTTCGCGTCTAAAACCCCATTTTTAAGCCAGTTTGGGGCCTAAAAACCAGATTTTCAGGCCTAAGAACCCGCATTTTTGAGCCGATTTTGCCCTTGAAACCGCATTATCGGTCCTAAAATCGCTTTTAAGCCAAATGTTGGGCCATTTTGACCGATTTTGATTATCTTTTTGGTCGATTTTGCGCCTAAAAAGCGTATTTTTAAGCCAATTTGAGGCCTAAAACCCCTTTTCGGGCCTAAAACCCACATTTTTGAGCCGATTTTGCGCCTAAAAACCCCATTATCGGTCCTAAAAACCGCATTTTTAGGCCAATATCGGGCCTTAACCGCATTTTTGTCCGATTTCGCGTCTAAAAACCCCATTTTTGAGACGATTTTGGGCCTAAAAATCCAAGTTTCGGGCCTAAAACCCGAATTTGTGACCGATTTTGCGCCTAAAAACCCCCATT
Organism: Lethocerus indicus; assembly: GCA_019843655.1. Lineage (NCBI taxonomy): Eukaryota > Metazoa > Arthropoda > Insecta > Hemiptera > Belostomatidae > Lethocerus > Lethocerus indicus. Next base: position 37,739,849 of record JACDQD010000002.1, read on the forward strand.
ATCGGTCCTAAGCACCGCATTTTTTGGCCGATTTCGCGTCTAAAAAGCCCATTTTTGGGCTGAAAAACATCCACCAAAGTGCTCCAACAACAGTGACACTTAACGACACAGCGCTACTGAAGACGGTGAGAGACAGGAGACACAGAAACACCCTGACAATTTCAGAACCCTTTTACGGCCGGGGGTAAATAAACGGTCAAACAAACCTTTTTTCAGAATTTCTTCGCCGGATAGACAAACCTTCAGGTCATTCCCTTCGGGATAAATACCGACCTTTTTTGTCCTTAGAAATAGTTTCACGCCCTTTTTCGAAGGGCGGTTTTAAAAAAAAAAAAAATACGGTGCGAATCTGTTAAATGAAATAATTTTTCATTCACTACAATCCTCCCCCAGGTGTTGTCCACTGTCGGAACCTGCAGGTGATCCCTTCTTCGGGCCCTTAGGGATTGAGATAAATCTACCCGTTTTTTCTTTTTCATTTTTTTATCGGCAAAAATCCTTTCTAGACACCATTTGAAAGTGGGTATATTTAAAAAAAATATAGGTTGCGAATCGGGCGAATGAAGGTATATATATATATATATATATATATATATATATATATATATATATATATATATATATATGGGAGAAGGGCTGAAGGGTGTCCCCCTTCTGCGGTATTCATGTTGTTGTCCCCCGTTTCACAATGGAACGCCCGAGAGGCGGCACTAGGTATAAATCGTATTGTACTCGAGTACTATTATATATAAATCTATATATATATATATATATATATATATATATATATATATAGAGAGAGAGAGAGAGAGAGAGAGCGAGTGTCCGCGTAATGAATGGGAAGAGAATTTTGTCACTTGACTATTGGGCCCTTGACGCCTCCCTCCATCCCTCCAACCCTCCATCCCTCCCTCCAACCCTCTCCAACCTCAAGAGGCCTCGGGGGTAAACATTTATTGTGGCCGGGGGCGTAATTGTGAAGTGGTGCGCGATGAGCTTGAATCTTCCCTTTTATGCTTCTTTTCCTAAATCTTCAGCTACCTGAAGAGCCGGCGGGCACAACACCAAGGGCCTGAATTGACCCCCCTTTAACACGCTTTAACGTCAAATTAGGCGAAAAAAAAAACAATATTTATATTACCGTTTTTTTCCGTGGTGTTTCTGTTCCCCTCTCGCCGGTTTGGTCGGCCGCTCGCCATCTTCAGTAGTCACTGTCGGCACTTTGGATGTTTTTCCTGGGGGGCATCCTCACTGCACTGTCTCACTGTCACTTGTACTGTAGTGTTTGTATATATATATATATATATATATATATATATATATATATATATATATAAGCTTTTTTAACCCCTTATTCCAAACCCTCGCCGACCACAAAACAGGTATATTAAACTATATTACCGTTTTTTCATTGTAATTTTTGAAAAATATTTAAATACGCAGTCGTTAAATCTTCAACTACCACCTGAAGGACCGGGGACCTTCCCCCCGGATTTGGCCTCTTTAACAACCCTTAGGGTCAAATTAGGAGAAAAAAAAACATTTATATTATAGTTGGTTTGTTTCGAGAACGCATTATTATATTGTAGGTTCGTGATGTTTCTGTCTCCTCTCTCGCCGTTCTGGTCTTTTGCTAGACCGGCGTTTCGGCCGCTCGCCGTCTTCAGTAGCCCTGTGTTAGTCACACATCCAAAGTGCAGCTACAGGTGAAAGTGACAGTGGGCAGTGAGGATGCCCCCCTGAAAAACATCCGAACCGACAGTGACTAACACAGCGCTACTGAAGATGGCGAGCGGCCGAAGAATCGGTCTGGCAAAAGACCAAACCGGCGAGAGGAGACAGAAACATCACGAACCTACGGTATTCCAACCCTTCGCAGACCACAAAACAGGTATATTAAACGCATTATATTCATTCAATTTTTGAAAAACGTTATATTCCTAGTTTAACATACCCGTTTGTGGTCTGCGAGGGGTTGGAATACAGCGTAGGTTTTCGGTGTTTCTGTCTCCTATCGCCGGTTCGGTCTTTCGCCAGAGACCGGGGGTTCGGCCGCTCGCCATCTTCAGTAGCGCCGTGTCAGTCGCTTTGGATGCTTTTCAGGGGCATCCTCACTGTCTTAGATATACAGACGACCGTGACAGTGACAGTGACAGTGAAAAACATCCTTCAAAGTGCCCCAAAAGTGACTGACAACACAGCGCTACTGAAGATGGGGCGAGCGGCTGAAACATCCGAGAAAAATCTACGGTATTCCAACCCCTCGCAGGCCACAAAAAAAACAATGTTAAATAAAAAAATTATAATAAAAAAGGGGGGGGACTAGTGGGTTTCTCCTCTAATTGTTGACGATTGTAGCTAGTGATTTCATCAATGTTGCTTATTGTATAATTTTATAGTTGTAACAATAAAAGACAATAAAAAATTTAATTAATTAAAAATTAAATTAATTTCGGAAGTGTACGCAGTTCAAGTGGGAATATGATGGACTCGTCGCACCCCGAAACTAAAGGGAGCGAAAAAAAAAATCTGGTCCATTGATGATGATGATAGTCCCCCCCACATCTCCCCCCCTCTCTCTCTCTCTCTCTCTCTCTCTCTCTCTCTCCCTCTCTCTCTCTCTCTCTCTCTCTCTCTCTCTCTCTCTCTCTCTCTCTCTCTCTCTCTCTCTCTCTCTCTCTCTCTCTCTCCCTCTCTCTCTCTCTCTCTCTCTCTCTCTCTCTCTCTATGACGTCAATAATAAGCACATGACAGACAGACAGACACAGAGAGAGAAAGAAAGAGAATAGAAAGAACCCGACACAGGGACGTGTCACTCGGGGGGTATCCTCTTTCAATAGTACGCGCCCATTGGCACGCATTTAACGTGTCTCTTATCCGGTTGAAAACTATTGTTACCGGCGTGCCGGGTCTAAAATATAGACGGCATTGCGGCCGGTTACAAAGCCAATTTTCGGCCCGGGCGTTTTTCCAAACGTCCCAAAATTAACGCGTTTTTCCCCCCCATAAACTGTTATTTTTTTCATCGAATCCTAAAGTAGACAGTATAGGGTTTATTTATGCAACTTTTTTGTCGAAATTTTCCACGGTAATTTCGCATAAATGTGGCCGAATTTCCACCATCGATGCCGGCCCGGTTGTGCGGCCCTCGATGGCGCGTATACCTTTGAGACTTAAAAAAGAAATAAAATTGTGTCAAATCACACGATCTAGGGGTAGAAAATGTCTCGTCCAAATTGAATTGTTTATCGTGTAACGACCCCCCCCCCCACCCCAATTTTACCGACCCTGCTGAACTACAGCGTCAATTTTTGGGACACCCTTTATTATCCTGTTTCAGTAGTTATTTTCCTCCCCCCCCCTCCCAAAAGACGTGAATTGTGTTAAAAAACTCCGTTCTACGGCCTAGATAGACTCGTCCGATTTACCGAAATAAACGTCCGTCGGGGGGGTGGGGGGTTGAAGTGGAAAAGTCTTATAAACTCGTGACAGGCGTCCGACGGGTACAACGCCAAGACGGCGTCACTTTTCGTGACGGGTATCACTTTAAAAAAAAAAAAATACTATTTATTTTCGGCCCCGAGAATGAATGGGGTGGGGTGGGGGTAAAACCTCCTACTGGACTAGAATTTTTTTTTTTAACGGCACTTTCCCACAGGAACAATTAGTAGTCCTTAAGTACTGAGGGATGAGGAAGTTCAGGAAACGGGATTTCGCGACTGTCGTTGGGTACGTTGAGGTCACGTTGACCCCATAGGGACTTAGCCCATAGACTTAGTATAGATTGTCAGTCTGTTACTCCGAGATCAATTTCTATGTCCGTTTTTAAGTGACGGACTTGGAGAATAGAAATTTTCGGTTTAAGTCCAAATTTTTCCTATATATTGACCGCGTTGAGGGGGTAAAACTTTCTTGCGTATTTCCACCGGTTCGTCTCCGGCCGACAAAGTCACGGGGCTGCGGGGGATGATGACTGATGATAATGGGGGAGAAAAAAAAAAATTAATTATCGGCAGCGATACAGGTACGGTGGGGGGGGGGGGGGTTGTGGGGTTGCCGGGGGCGGGGGGCGGTTAAAGGGGTCGGAGAAAGGGCAAATGATCGATAGGCTTATTAAGCGGTATCCGGTAACGACCATTTAGTATAGCGGAGGGCCAACAACAACACAACGGCCGACAAACAACCCCTTTATTTTGGCCCCATTTGTGTTATTAAATGGGAGGGCGGAATATACCGCGGAGAAAACAACAAGTACCGTCTTGAATTTTGGTCCAGAGCGGCCAAAAAAGGGGAAAATCCCCCCAGAGGAAAAACCGAGAAAAAGATGATCCCAAGAACCCACCCCCCGCCCCGCCACCCCCTAATTGTATACAACAGAGTCAGTCAATATTATAGAGGGTGACTTATAATTATAATTTCACGGTTTATAAAATTATAATTTTGTCTATAGAGGGTGCCCCAAAAAATGCCGTTACGCGATAGATCCAATTTTGGGCCTAAAAATACCCATTTTCGGGATAATTTTGCGTCCAAAACCTCCATTTTGGGCCTAAAAACCCCATTTTCGTGACAGTTTTGCGTCTAAGACCTCCAATTTCGGGCCTAAAAACCCAATTTTCGGGACAGTTTTGCGTTTAAAACCTCCATTTTGGGCCTAAAAACCCAATTTTCGGGACAGTTTTGCGTTTAAAACCTCCATTTTGGGCCTAAAATACCCATTTTCGGGACAGTTTGCGTGGGACAGTTTGCGTAAAACCTCCATTTTTGGGCCTAAAAATACCCATTTTCGGGACAGTTTTGCGTCTAAAACCTCCATTTTGGGCCTAAAAATACCCATTTTCGGGACAGTTTTGCGTCTAAAACCTCCATTTTGGGCCTAAAAATACCCATTTTCGGGACAGTTTTGCGTCCAAACCTCCATTTTGGGCCTAAAAAACCCATTTTCGGGACAGTTTTGCGTCTAAAACCTCCAATTTTGGGCCTAAAACCCATTTTCGGGACAGTTTTGCGTCTAAAACCTCCATTTTTGGGCCTAAAAATACCCATTTTCGGGACAATTTTGCGTCCAAAACCTCCATTTTTGGGCCTAAAAATACCCATTTTCGGGACAGTTTTGCGTCTAAAACCTCCAATTTTGGGCCTAAAAATACCCATTTTCGGGACAGTTTTGCGTCTAAAACCTCCATTTTTGGGCCTAAAAATACCCATTTTCGACAGTTTGCGTTTAACCTCATTTTGGGCCTAAAATACCCCATTTTCGGGACAGTTTTGCGTCTAAAACCTCCATTTTGGGCCTAAAATACCCATTTTCGACAGTTTGCGTTTAACCTCATTTTGGGCCTAAAAATACCCATTTTCGGGACAGTTTGCGTCTAAAACCTCCAAAAATACCCATTTTCCAGTTTTCAAAAATTTTGGGCCTAAAACCCATTTTCGGACAGTTTCGTCTAAAACCTCCATTTTGGACCTAAAAATACCCATTTTCGGGACAGTTTTGCGTCTAAAACCTCCATTTTGGGCCTAAAAATACCCATTTTCGGGACAGTTTTGCGTCTAAAACCTCCATTTTGGGCCTAAAAATACCCATTTTCGGGACAGTTTTGCGTCTAAAACCTCCATTTTGGGCCTAAAAATACCCATTTTCGGGACAGTTTTGCGTCTAAAACCTCCAATTTTGGGCCTAAAACCCCCATTTTCGGGAGTTTGCATCTAAAACCTCCAATTTTGGGCCTAAAAACCCCATTTTCGGGACAGTTTTGCGTCTAAAACCTCCAATTTTGGGCCTAAAAATACCCATTTTCGGGACAGTTTTGCGTCTAAAACCTCCAATTTTAGACGGGAGGGGGGGGGTGAGTTTCGGCCGCTCGCCATCTTCAGTAGCGCGGTGTTCAGTCACCTTTGGATGTTTTCCGTGTATCCTCACTGCACTGTGTGTCTCACAGTGAGGACGTCCGAAAAACATCCAAAGTGCCACGACAGTGTACTACTAAAAACCGCGCTACTGAAGATGGCGAGCGGCCGAAACGCCGCGTTTCCGTTAACATCCTTTGGAGTGTTTTTCCTGGGGGGCCATCCTCACTGTGCACTGTCACTTTCGGTGAAAAATAATTTTCCCTAATTGGGACAACTATTGTGACTAATTCATAAAATTACACGATTTATTATATATAACAGTAGTGATTATCATTTTTAAGTATCATATGAAATATTAGGAAAATATTTTTAAAAGTTGTTTATTTTATATATATATATATATATATATATATATATATATATATTAAGAATATGTTCAATATTGATTCAATGTAATGTGGAGACAATGGATACGAAATAAACCATTTATTTATTTTGTATATAATCCAAAACTGAAAAAAGAAATATATATATATATATATATATATATATATATATATATATATATATATATATATATATATTCATTTTATATTCATTCGACACTGCATTTTAAATATCTGTTGCATCAAAAATAATTTTGTATATTCGGGTTCAATCTTCGATTTATTATTAACGATTCTGTACGATTTTAAAGCATATTGAAATTGAAATATTCTATTTAGTACTTTCAATTATTTCGGACTGAAAGAATACGATAAATATACTGATAGAATAATGTATAAATATTCATATAAAAATTAATTAATTATTGATTTAAATAAAAGAGAAATATATATATATATATATATATATATATATATATATATAAATATAAAAAGAAAACATTTAAATCAGATGTAGCAACTGTCAATATTAAATAATCCAAAGTGTCATCTCTGCTAATAATATCTGAGGAAAAACAATAAATACAATATATATATATATATATATATATATATATATATATATATATTAATTTCTAACTTTGGATTGCCATAAATGAATAAAAGGACAATCAATATTTTGGCCATGACTGAAAATAATTTCTTTACAATATTTCAAATAATTGTTTTTCCCCTAAATGAGGACATAGTCGATGCGAAACATTGTAACTTGTACCATTTAGTGGTATACGAATTGGAGAAAAAAATATGGAACATTTTAATTTATATTACTTACCTTCCATGCAATTTACTTGTAATTATATCGCATCGCATTTTTTTTTTTCATACAATAGTTTCAGATAGTTGTTATGGCGTAATTAGGATTCATGTTGGATCAGCATGTTTTAATACCTGGAATGTTCAATCAGGAAACACACGTAAATATTTCTCTCTTAACGCATTAACAGAATAAATAAAAACGTAAAATAAAAAAAAAAAAAATTAATGCCACCAGAAGATACTATTAGAAACGATAGTATTTTATTAAAAAATATAAATGCGTATTAAAAAGTTATTTTCCCATGAAAATAGTATTTCGACAGTGATTAAAGTGTAGAAGGTATTGATGGATGATTCCGAAAAACCATTTATTATTTTACGGTTTACGGCGAAATGAATCAGACAACGATGACAAATACCACGAATACTTCTAACTTTAAAATAATGTTTGAAAACAGAAAATTTATAGGCTGCGAAAAATTAAAAACGCATCTATACAACATTCCTTGAAAGTAGTGTAAATATTTAATTTTTAATTTTACAAATTTTATTCAAGGATGTCCCGATAATTTGCAACAAAATAAAATCGATTCATCGGTATCAATTAATTTATGTCGTTTGAGTCTGGCTTCGAATAAGAAATTATTATTAAATTATTGTTGGCAATAGCATTGTCTTATTCGTTAATAAAAATATTAAAAGTAAAATTTGCATACTTACATTTTTTCGGTCCTAACGAGGGGTGGGTTCGGTTTATCGGTCATTCTTGTGAATTTTTCCGTACCGATTTCACGAATTCGTTACGGCTTCGTTATCGACACTTACCGGACACGTTACACTCTAGTGTTGTGACGGGGCGACACTTGTAAATGTGTCTGTACAGCCGACAGAATGCTACTGATCGTGGACAGGAAGCCAAAAAAAAAAAAAAAAAGTTTCTGGCTTACGGCCAAACAGAGGGCGCAAAAAAATACCACGAGGGCGAGATAAAAATGAACCATATCAATGGATTATACCGAAATATATGAAAAGTGTCAACGCACTTCTCCATAACTCGGGTAAATTACGATATACGATTTTTTTTTCCGGTATTTTTATTTTAGGGTCACAATTAGGTTTATACCGTATTGGTACAAAATATTTTATACTTTTTTTTTTGCCAGTTAAATAATTAAGTTAGTTGGACCAAAGAAAATGGATATTATAGTGTAGTAAGAAAGATATTTGTTTCTATACATTCGAACGTTTATACAAATAGTTAAAATATTCTAAACTTCGTAAAACTGATTTTATACAATTTAAGTATTTACGTACGATTATATTTTATATTTCACTGTTCGCTGTCGTTAAATTTCCATCCAATAATGTCCCACCACTGTATTATCCGTCGGGAAACTTTCCGTTGTAAAATACCGCCGTTTTCAACGCAGATTTGTGAACTCAACTGAAGAAATAAAAAACATTTATAAACGATAAATGTAATAAATGAACCGACTCTTGCCGGCCGGCGGATTTCGGTTTCTTCTTTCGGAATTATTTCAATTCGGCGTTGCGGGGGAAAAACGACAAAAAATATAGCTGAAATTATAAGCACAGTAAACTCGTTTATTTCGCACGTACGAATAAAATGCCGGGCGACAATTAATGATAACGTGTCGTTATCAGTTTGACGGAGATTTCAGCAGTTTACAAATATCGAACGAATTGTCTCATCGTTTTATCGGCCAAATAGACGCAACGGAACTGGCCGCATTTGTTGCGCAACGACTGGAATTAGAAATTTCTGACCTTAAGAACGATATTTTGCACAAAATTCCTCCGATATCCGCAGCACTTACGGAGAACATAGTCGACAAAGAAAGGTTGCCATTTTTGAAAAAAAAAGTTGTTTTCCCGAAACGCGAATTTAATAAAATCACGACATATATATTTCGACTCACCGATCAGCATCTTTACGATTTTTCGCTAAAATTATTATCGTCATAATTACGAGGGCGATGGCCGATGAAATGCAATGCCAGAGATCACACTGACAGATCGATATTTTTTATTGTTTTCTATTTTTTTAACGCCTGCGTTAAAATATGACGAATATTACAGTTATTTGTTCGACGTATATTTGAATTGACTGGGTGCGTTAACTGTGATTTTACCGAAATTTTGTTGTGTTTTTTTTTTATTTCCACGATGAGAATCAATTCGTAATTTCTGCTACTGTACATCGCAATAAAACAATTAATTGAATACGTTTTTGGTGTCCAGATCTCTCGGTCGAGAATCGGAAATCGTTAATTCGTTCAATAACTTTCAAACTGTATTCACTTCGGTCTATGATCAAAACTAACTTCAAACTTGATATAAGTTTTAATCCCGATTCTCGCAATAATATTCCATTAAACGATTGATTTTCATTCTTTCGCACGGCTGACGACAGTTCATTTATGTCGTTTATAGACACAAGAAACGAAATTCATGATCGGTAAATTTAGCTTAATTTTATGGCTATAAACGAAAAAGAAACTGAGCTTTTTTTTCATATATAATAAAACCCAAATTCTTTTGCAACCTCGATCATATATTACAGATACATTTATGCACTACTAGAAAGTGGACATGAAATATACACAGTAATTTTTTTGTTTTCCCTTCGTTTTGGTGCTTTAATTTAACATCTCATTCGAAACTAACTTCAATAATTTAAAATTATAATAGAATTACTTTAATAATCGAACAATATTTTTACTCTGCTTACCTTATTATTTACAGCGGTATTGTTTCAACTTCGGTTATTATCGCTAACCGATTTTCGTTACTTTTTATCACGACGTACTCTGCGCCATTTCTTGAATATAAAATGTAACGTATTTAACGTATTTTTTAACATTTTACCTAAAAAAAAACGCTGGTGACACGACTGGGCGAATGTCGTTAAGTGATCGCAGGACACGAATAATTCCAGACGATAGGAAGCGACCGGAAATGAGTCGAATTATAAAAATTGAAACAGGCAATTTACCGGTGTACATAAACTCTTAAACCTTTAGGCGATAAATTGAAATTTCCGTCCAGATTCAGTCCAGAATTTCCCCGTTCACCTCTGCATGGCTCTCGTCTGCTCTTTGACCTCTTCCAGCATGTAACAGGTCCGTCGCACTATCTGCTCCTGTTCCCTCCATTTGTCGACAGTTTTCTCCATGTTCTTTAAATTCTTCAGGGTCGACCAGAAACCAAAAAAAAAAAACAACACAGACCGGTTAAAATTCGCAGCGGAAACACGGCCGGCCGCTCGCCGTCTTCAGTAGCGGCGCGCGCGAGTCACTCTCTGCGGCAGATCCCACAGTATAAGTGAAAACGGTGCAAACAGGATGCCCCAGAAACATCCCAAGTACCGAACTGACTCACTGAAGATGTTGTTCTGACGCATAACTGGTTTAAAATTTACTGTATTCGATATATCGATTTAAACGGTCGAACCGACGTCGTCAATTTGTTCAGCCGTTGTTCTTTATTAAGGCGTCCGACGGGTCGTGCTTTTTAGTCAGATTCCGAATAATGTTAGTTTTATTATATTAATTTTTTATATTAGTTTCTTTCCCGCTCTGGTTCGTTACGTTTCCGTCTCCTCTCGAGACCGGTTTCGGCCGTCTTCAGTAGCGGTGTCAGCAGTTACGGCCAAAGCGCAGCTACTGACAGCAGTACAAGTGAAAGTGAGTGGTGGGCAGTGGGGATGCCCGAAAAACATCCCCAAGTGACTGACAACGCACTGAAGAGGCAGGCGGCGAAACCGGTCTGGCGAAGAGAGAAGAGAGAGAGAGAGAGAGAGAGAGAGAGAGAGAGAGAGAGAGAGAGAGAGAGAGAGAGAGAGAGGAGAGGAGAGGCGGAAAGGCAACCCACGGTACTTACAACAGCCCTCAGACCACACACACACACGATATCGAAAGAAACTTACGCTTTCTGAATTCTCGATCAGCTTTCTTGAGCGCCAGCGATCTGGCACAGTGCATCATTATCTGAAAGATAAATTGAATAAATATTAAGGTATTCGTAAACGGTTAAAATGCAGAATAGGCGGCCCACCCACCCCCACCTGAATGATAACCTAATAGCGCATTATCTATTCCAACCGTTGTTATAACCTTAAACTATCGACTGTACGAAAGGTTCAATTTTGTAATTTGACTAATATCGACAGGCTTCTTTCAATAAATTACCGGTCTGAAGACATATTCTTTCCGCATTCAGGACACGCATACTTCCAAGATTCGTACATATCTCAATCACTGTATTTCCGTGACTCTGCCTCAAAATCGTGAAGAAAATACAGACTCGACCTTTCGATATCCGCACAAAAGACGTCATTCTTCTATAAGCGAAATAATAATAATAAAAGAAACAGATATCGATATATAACCTCCCTATTAGGTTATCAGCGGAGCCCCCCATTCTGCATTTTAACCGGTAAATAATTGTTTTTATCTATCGAATTATTATCGAAAAATTATCAAATTGTTTCCAAGTGTACTGGCACCGAGTTGTAAGAATTAACGCTGATGAATAATAAGACAAATAAGACTATTTAGCAAGACAAATAGCCTGCCCCGGGGGGAGGGGGGGTCTTGAACTGAATTGAAAATTAACATGTTGCAGATTGGCCTGAATAGAGATAAGACTGTGTTTGTCGACAGGTAAAAAAAGTCTTTTGATTGTAGCGTGAATTGAATTGAAAAATTTAAATATATCTAGACCTCTGTAGTTTTCGATCCTCTCTGTATCTGTCTGGCGAGTGAAGCGATGTTGCTGACGTTCACCTGGACTCTGTCGGCCAGACGGGACTTGGATTCGGCGAAGAGGGACTTGGCGCTGCTGCTCGAAGCCGACGCCATAACGAAATTATTTTTTGAAGAAAAAAAAAATTGTATCTAAAACGATAACAGCGAGAATGCTTTCGGAGTCCGAGCCAATGGTGGGGAGGGACATAGAGGAAGGCTGCTAACTCGTAGGGCATACAGATTTTTATTTTATTTTATTCGCGTCACAAGAAAAAAATTCTAAATAATAAAATATTATTCGACATTTCGACGTTCGAAATAGAATAAAGAGAAATATCCACAATAGTTTTTCCATCCGATAATAACAATAAAAAAATATTTTATATAAATATGTTTCATGCGTATATGTTTAAGTACGTTGAGAAAAAAATCGGTCAATTGCGGCGGAAATAAACTAAAAATGGTTTTTATTTAATTAAAATTCACGCTAAAAGAGTATATATTTATTTCGTTTGATTTCATACGAATATATAAAAAAGTATTAGATAAACCGAAGTAGAAATACAGTCAGCAGTGGTTGTGATTTTCAACCGTTTCAACCGATTCTACGCTATCAGAAAGTTTCTTTCTTTCGACGAGCAAAAACGCGGATTTCGACATTAAAATATCGTTACGAATGGCTTCAGGTTGGTATTTAGCGTTTAAAATAATCAATTTATTTATTATTTTAAATTAATTTATTTTTTTTTAAAGTTATTTTTAAAAGTCCTCCTTTTCTGTGACACCGCTGGAAATGTACCGGTATTTACTTTTATGTCGGTTTCATTGCTTTGGAATTGAATAAAAATTGTTACTTCAGTCCGTGGATCGTCGATAATAGCCCGGAGTATGATAAGGATTGTGGCGGAACGCAGGTGATTAAGCTCCGGCTTTTATCAGGTATTTTTTAGCTCTATTTGTACATTACGAGAAACCGGTTTCGCAGACGATAAAGAGAGAACGATAAAATGCACAGAACGAGGTATAACAGTCGAGATTAGGTCATTTTATATAAGTACAAAGTAGCACCGATATGGGATGCCCCGGGAACATGATTATCGCTGCTTTTCTGCGATACCGGTAGGATATTAACCGGTATTTACTTTTATGTCGGTTTCATTACTTTAGAATTGAATAAAAATTGATACTTCAGTCCGTGGATCGTTGATAATAGCCCGGAGTATGATAAGGATTGTGGCGGAACGCAGGTGATTAAGCTCCGGCTTTTATCAGGTATTTTTTAGCTCTATTTGTACATTACGAGAAACCGGTTTCGCAGACGATAAAGAGAGAACGATGAAATGCACACAACGAGGTATGACGGACGAGATTAGGTCATTTTATATGAGTACAAAGTAGCACCGATATGGGATGCCCCGGGAACATGATTATCGCTGCTTTTCTGCGATACCGGTAGGATATTAACCGGTATTTACTTTTATGTCGGTTTCATTACTTTAGAATTGAATAAAAATTGATACTTCAGTCCTGGGATCGTTGATAATAGCCCGTAGTGATAAGGGTAGTGGCGGAACGCAGGTGAATTAAGCTCTGGCTTTTATCAGGTATTTTTTAGTTCTTATTGTACATTACAAGAAACTGTTTTGCAGACGATAAAGAGAGAACGATGAAACGCACACAACGAGGTATGACGGACGAGATCAGGTCATTTTATAGAAGTACAAAATAGCCCCCGATGAGCTTCAACATGAGATGACACTGAGGTGATGATTCGGTCGACCCAGCCGAAGTCTCGATGAAGTTTCGAGATACCGGAAGAGGCGTTACAAGGTAACAATAACTGTCCGATATCGTTTTACAGTCATTTTCTACAAAATACCTCATTTTTTTGGGTTGACAACTATCACGTTATATGACGTTGTACATATCGAATGCACTGATAAGATACATTCGGCTTTTCCGCAATGTCCCAGTGTTGAACTGTGGCGATCCGAATCACGATAACGGCCTTTATTCGGTCATCGTCGACCTCCTCCACTGGACGTCCAAAGCTCTCTTCGTCTTTTAACGAAAAAGTCGTTCTTTGAAGGCTTCGTCACCGTATTTTTTATGAGCCCCTGCGCGACGAAAATAAAAAAAGCGAAATACGACGGAAATGCGCCGTTTCGGTTCACTGCGTTTTATCTTTTTTTGCACAACAGGTCGATGTAATTTCGACGCCGAATTCTTCAGAAACGACAATATAATAACGTATCGAAGGAATCTTATCCGTGCACAAAGATGTTGACGTAACTGAAAATATGTACAACGCCACTTCGGTCGGTGAATTCCGCAATTACTTAGTCGTCGACCCAATATATATATATGTGTCGCCTTTAAAACCGGCCAGGTATATGATATATTTTATAGAACATTACCTTTAAATATTTCTTTAAATATTTTTATAAAAAAAATAGCGTTGATCTATTCAACATGGTATGAATCGAAAATATACTTACGTTATGAAAATATACTGCTAGGATATACACTATGCCATTTTTCACGTACATTGCATATTTCGCAGTATTGTAAAAATACTAAGTTTCTGTATAGATTTTATATTCAGTAACATATAAAATATCGCTAATTTTTATTGTACGCCAGACGGGTTTAGAGGTTTTTCTGCCGATTTCGGTAGCGCAATTGTATTTTTCACATATTCTACATATTTCAGTGATTAAATGATAAAATTGTCGCATGAGTTTCTAGAAATACTAAGTTTCTGTATAAATATTATTCAGTAATATATAAAATATCACTTATTCCTGTTTTAAGCCATGGGTTTCATTTTTTTTTTCAATTTTATTTCTGTTCTGTCTACTATGCAATCAATTTCATATTAATTGCATTTTTCGCAGCGTCTAAAAATACTAAGTTTCTGTATTAATTTTATATTCAGTAAGCTATAAAATATCACTTTTCCTGTTTTAAGCCAGATGGATTTAATTTTTTTGCCAATTTCTGTAGCATTTGCTATACTATGCTATCTATTGCACGTTGAATGCATTTTTCATTAAAATTCCTACTAAGTTTTTGTATAAATTTCATAATCACTGAATATAAAATTTCACTCATTCTTGTTTCAAGCCAGATGGTTTTCTTTGCCAATTTCATTATTAGAGTGAAGTAATTAGCAGAGTTGGGTATTGTCTGAAATGAATATCATTAAATATTATTAGTTATTTTAAATAATCAGTTTCTTTGCTTTGTATTAATTATTTTCATTAACCCTCTACGGGGCCGAATTTTTATTTTAAATCCAAAAAATTGGGGAACAAAAAATCAGCAATTATAAACCTGTATATGCGAATGAAAAAAATATTGATATTGATATTGGTTGTCTTGACAAAAAAAGCTATAATTATTTGGTGAAATCTCGATAGATTGGAATATGACCCGAAAGTTACACTGGGGCCCCCGTAGAGGGTTAATATGTACAATATATTCTTTTGAAATAAGAAGTGGAATTAATGTTTGTGTATTTCAAATCGAATAATATACTGTCGGCTCTGTCAAATCCTTTCATAGAGGAATTTCCTTTGTGATTAATTCCATGGTTCGTGTTTACGCGGTCTGTATACGAATGACGGAATCCCTCTGTACTTTGTCTTCAGTAGTATCGTACGGAGTTGAACTATCGAACATTGAATATTTACTTTATCCGCCTAATACCGTATTCAACTAAATGGCATCGGTTTACAAATCGAATAATCCTTTTATCGGCCTGCCCTATGATACTGGATTCAGATACGATCCCTTCGGAATCAGTTAAATATCATACGGTATCTGATTCTGATAGTCGATGAGATAGTCTAGCTCAGTGGTTGTCGAAACGTCGAGGTATCAGATGTCGAGTTCGACTCTTCAGTTGCGGACCGCGCTCTGCTTCAATTGTACCGTTTCAACTCCGATATTTTAAATTGTGAAATTTGTCATTAGTCGAATGGGATTTCCAGCCGGTAGTGCAAAAAAAAGTAATCGCTTTTAAACAATTCTTTCGTTAATTTTTTTTTTCAAGATCTACTACTGTCTGTATTCTACTACTAACAAGCTTTCCTCTTTTAGATCAACTTATTGGATCGATCGTGGGGCGCTTCGCAACTTCGTTCGGAGCTGTACAACATCTTCAGAGCGGCTCGCTGGAAAACGTCTCCGCCGTGGAGCAGTTCGAAAGAGGCCTTCGGGAGCATACTGTAGGCCGACTATAGTCCAGCCTCAGTAGTACACGAAATGACCGAATCGAACACGACTGAACACTTTCCGCCCCTGTCGACGGTTTGGAAAAATTAAATTATAAAACATTTGGGCGGGTACAGTATATATATATATATCGCCTGTATACTTTCAATCTACCGTCCGGTAGATTTTAATCTATACCGTACCGAATTTATTCTGTACGGCAATTTTCGTGTTCACGAAACCGAATGTTCATTTTTATATACCATCCGAGCGACGGTAGTAAGTAACAGTAAAATTTTAAATAGCCGTTTAAATATGAAATTATCTATCTGGCAATTTATATGGCCAATATCGCATTCGCTAAAACCCTCTAATGTTCATTTTTATATACCATCCGAGCGATGGTAGTAATTTTAGTGGGCGTTTCGGAAATTTTAAAAAGCTAAGTATGTTGCGGGCCGACGGGTCTTTTTTCTGTTATTAATAAATTCGTTTATTTATTATTTACAAAACAGAAAAATTCTCGCCCCCTCTCCGACTAGTTTTTTTGCGCCGATGTCTACAAATCTAAATAAAAAAAAAATGTTATGCAAATTGAAACATTTGTCATAAATTTGACTACTGTCAGGCAACTATCAAATTTATTGATAGAAGAAATATAGCTAAAGATAAAGTTGCGTTTTAATTATTTTTTGACTGTAATTGTAATTGGAAAAACGCGTTAACATCGGGTGGATAGATGCACAAAGTACTTTATTGTAACTTATATAATGATATTGTAATTGTACAATATCATACACGTACGTATACATTTTTATTGTAATTATTTTATAAGGCTGTCGAATTATTTCTCTCTCTGTGTGTTGTGAAGGGGTTTCGAACAAAGTTTGTCGCACAATTTATATAGCCGCAGGACGAAATAATATCTCCATTTATTCACTTCTCGTTTAATCTAATTCGGAACCGTTGTCAATCTGTCCCCGAGCAAAAAGTAATTATACGCCAAATTTCTAAAATGTCGCGACAAATCTTTTCCGAATTTGTCCTACTCGCGAATTGGGCTGTATTTTCTCAATCGATTCAAAATTCTGTCCTCCATCATTAAGTGGCCACTGTTTGGTTTAAAAATTTTTTTTTTTTTTTTTTTGAAATTCATCTAGTGCAATGAGGCAACTGTGTTAGTCATGTGCCCCCTGTCACCAACTTTCCTATATTTTCCGCTGGTAAGCCGCAATTGTACAGGATTTACGGGACTGTCGAGTCCCGGCCGTAGTTATTCGGTCCCTCTCCAGGGGTTGGCGGGGGGCCTCTTTTTTTTTTGGTTCCGGGAACTTTTGATGATTTTTCCATTCGATGGATTTCGGGACGGGGCCCCCCCCGCCCTCTCTCTTGGTCCGAATTACCCGGCGGTGGACTCTCGGGGGGTTCTCCGGCATTTCTTGAAACGCGCAAGTTTCCGATTCCCCATTCATCTTTTGCCCAGGAGATGGGAGTTTCCTTCAATTCGGGAAATTTCGTTTCCCACCTTCCGACTAACCGGTTACACCAATGTGACCGGCTGCGCCCTTTCATTTCGAAAAAACGATACCCCCTCGGCCTTTTTTTTTGTGGGGGGAATATTCCCAATTCTTTCTCTGGAAGAAAAGTCGAAACGATGATGATCCCCCAGTCGCCGCTCCGGGACGATTGCGTCTTCATGCTATTTTGTCCATACGCATATTTACGCGTGGTCGTCCCCACAACTTGATTCCGTAGGCCCCCGTTTTTGAAACTTATTTGTTCGCAAGTCGCAGTTTTTCCCTTCGTCCGGACGATTTTAAAAATCAGGGGGTCGATTCATCATCGGTCTTCAGTGCAGAAGAAACGTGTTTTGTCACGAAACTACGCATATTTACGCATTGATTCGATGCTCCATTGCGTCGGTCGTCCCCACAACTTGATTCCGTAGGCCCCCGTTTTTGAAACTTATTTGTTCGCGAGTCGCAGTTTTTTCCCTTCGTCCGGACGATTTTAAAAATCAGGGCGGGGGGGGCGTCGATTCATCATCTGTCTTCAGTGCCAAGAAGAAACGTGTTTTTGTCACGAAACTACCCCCAATTTCCGCATTGATTCGATGCTCCATTGCGTGCGGTCGTCCCCACAACTTGATTCCGTAGGCCCCTGTTTTGAAACTTATTTGTTCGCGAGTCGCAGTTTTTCCCTTCGTCCGGACGATTTTGGGGGGCGTCGATTCATCGGTCTTCGTGCTAAGAAGAACGTGTATTTGTCGCGAACTACGCATATTTACGCATTGATTCGATGCTCCATTGCGTGCGGTCGTCCCCCACAACTTGATTCCGTAGCCCCCCCCCCGCCACCGTTTTTAAAACTTAGAAATCGGTCTTCAGTGCGAAGAAGAAACTCGTTTTTGTCACGAAACTACGCATATTTCCGAATTGTCGGTTGTACGTTGTTTTGTCAGTGGATAAACGCCGAAATCTTGGGGGGGGGGGCGGCCCCCCCCTCCTCCGGCTCTCCTTTCTTCAGTCTTTGAGGTAATTTTCTTTCTTTTTTTCTTTTTTTTTTTGACTATTACGTCGCTCAATTCCGACTTTAATGGTTGCATGATTTTGTTGGGGTCAATTACAAGATTGAGATTTCTTCAAAGTTTTGCGTTTTTTCTCCCGAATATTCTTCGACGATTCCGTGAAAATGTTCGCCCGCGTGTGTCCGTTTCTTTTTTCGTCTCCGGCTCGATTTTCTTACGTTTTAAATTGTCCCTTTCGCCCAAGTTGAATGTCTTTGGGTCGGCGCAGATCGTCTCCGGTACATGTCTCAATTCCTACACTTGACTCGGCTGCACTTTGTGCCGGTGGAGGAGGAACAACGACGACGACGACGACACTCGGTCACAACTGTCCAACGTCCGCAGGTTATTCACTGAACACTCTGCCCCTTGTTTACTATTGGGCTTCTCGCCGTGTGCGGTAGAAGAGCGCCCGATAACGGTTGTATACATTGTCAATTTTGCTTTTCAACCTGAACACATCGTCCGATATGTGTCGTCTTTCGGTCTGTTTACTGAAATGTGGTAGAATGGAGGACGTCCTCCAACCTCCCGTCTATACTGTCCGATCAGTTTTGTGATGTTGAGAGTCTTCAGCTCTTGGTCTTCGCCTCCGTTCACTTCGGGGCTCTGAAGATGGATCGACCGAGAATTGTTCCTGATCTTTATTTGGGCGTCCCATTTTCTCGGCCCGACTTGCGCTTGTTCGCACTTAATCATTGCCTCCCTCTTCTTATCGCGCACGAACGTTACGCAACTGCGGCTCAGCGCATTACAGTTTGCGCCGGCCCTCACTTTACGCGTTCCTGTGCGGCGCGATTAGAATTCCCGTCACTATCGACCGCACACTAAACGTACCAAGTCGTTGTACGGGGTAGTCTGGTCCTCACTTTACGGGTTCCTGGGGCGCGATTAGTTCCTGTGGGGCGCGATTAGAATTCCTGTGACTATCAACCGCACACTAAACGTACCAAGTCGTTGTACGGGGTAGTCTGGTCCTCACTTTACGGGTTCCTGTGGGGCGCGATTAGAATTCCTGTGACTATCAACCGCACACTAAACGTACCAAGTCGTTGTACGGGGTAGTCTGGTCCTCACTTTACGGGTTCCTGTGGGGCGCGATTAGAATTCCTGTGACTATCAACCGCACACTAAACGTACCAAGTCGTTGTACGGGGTAGTCTGGTCCTCACTTTACGGGTTCCTGTGGGGCGCGATTAGAATTCCTGTGACTATCAACCGCACACTAAACGTACCAAGTCGTTGTACGGGGTAGTCTGGTCCTCACTTTACGGGTTCCTGTGGGGCGCGATTAGAATTCCTGGGTGACTATCAACCGCACACTAAACGTACCAAGTCGTTGTACGGGGTAGTCTGGTCCTCACTTTACGGGTTCCTGTGGGGCGCGATTAGAATTCCTGGGTGACTATCAACCGCACACTAAACGTACCAAGTCGTTGTACGGGGTAGTCTGGTCCTCACTTTAGGGTTCCTGTGGGGCGCGATTAGAATTCCTGTGACTATCAACCGCACTAAACGTACCAAGTCGTTGTACGGGGTAGTCTGGTCCTCACTTTAGAGGTTCCTGTGGGGCGCGATTAGAATTCCTGTGACTATCAACCGCACACTAAACGTACCAAGTCGTTGTACGGGGTAGTCTGGTCCTCACTTTACGGGTTCCTGTGGGGCGCGATTAGAATTCCTGTGACTATCAACCGCACACTAAACGTACCAAGTCGTTGTACGGGGTAGTCTGGTCCTCACTTTACGGGTTCCTGTGGGGCGCGATTAGAATTCCTGTGACTATCAACCGCACACTAAACGTACCAAGTCGTTGTACGGGGTAGTCTGGTCCTCACTTTACGGGTTCCTGTGGGGCGCGATTAGAATTCCTGTGACTATCAACCGCACACTAAACGTACCAAGTCGTTGTACGGGGTAGTCTGGTCCTCACTTTACGGGTTCCTGTGGGGCGCGATTAGAATTCCTGTGACTATCAACCGCACACTAAACGTACCAAGTCGTTGTACGGGGTAGTCTGGTCCTCACTTTACGGGTTCCTGTGGGGCGCGATTAGAATTCCTGTGACTATCAACCGCACACTAAACGTACCAAGTCGTTGTACGGGGTAGTCTGGTCCTCACTTTACGGGTTCCTGTGGGGCGCGATTAGAATTCCTGTGACTATCAACCGCACACTAAACGTACCAAGTCGTTGTACGGGGTAGTCTGGTCCTCACTTTACGGGTTCCTGTGGGGCGCGATTAGAATTCCTGTGACTATCAACCGCACACTAAACGTACCAAGTCGTTGTACGGGGTAGTCTGGTCCTCACTTTACGGGTTCCTGTGGGGCGCGATTAGAATTCCTGTGACTATCAACCGCACACTAAACGTACCAAGTCGTTGTACGGGGTAGTCTGGTCCTCACTTTATTAGAATTCGGACTATCAACCGCACACTAAACGTCCAAGTCGTTGTACGGGGTAGTCTGTCCTCACTTTAAGGGGCGCGATTAGAATTCCTGTGACTATCAACCGCACACTAAACGTACCAAGTCGTTGTACGGGTAGTCTGGTCCTCACTTTACGGGTTCCTGTGGGGCGCGATTAGAATTCCTGTGACTATCAACCGCACACTAAACGTACCAAGTCGTTGTACGGGGTAGTCTGGTCCTCACTTTACGGGTTCCTGTGGGGCGCGATTAGAATTCCTGTGACTATCAACCGCACACTAAACGTACCAAGTCGTTGTACGGGGTAGTCTGGTCCTCACTTTAGAGGTTCCTGTGGGGCGCGATTAGAATTCCTGTGACTATCAACCGCACACTAAACGTACCAAGTCGTTGTACGGGGTAGTCTGGTCCTCACTTTACGGGTTCCTGTGGGGCGCGATTAGAATTCCTGTGACTATCAACCGCACACTAAACGTACCAAGTCGTTGTACGGGGTAGTCTGGTCCTCACTTTAGGTGTTCCTGTGGGGCGCGATTAGAATTCCTGTGACTATCAACCGCACACTAAACGTACCAAGTCGTTGTACGGGGTAGTCTGGTCCTCACTTTACGGGTTCCTGTGACTATCAACCGCACACTAAACGGCGCGATTAGGTTCCTGTGGGGCGCGAATTCCTGTGACTATCAACCGCACACTAAACGTACCAAGTCGTTGTACGGGGTAGTCTGGTCCTCACTTTACGGGTTCCTGTGGGGCGCGATTAGAATTCCTGTGACTATCAACCGCACACTAAACGTACCAAGTCGTTGTACGGGGTAGTCTGGTCCTCACTTTACGGGTTCCTGTGGGCACTAAACGTACGCGATTCTGGTCCTCAGGTTCCTGTGGGGCGCGATTATTCCTGTGACTATCAACCGCACACTAAACGTACCAAGTCGTTGTACGGGGTAGTCTGGTCCTCACTTTACGGGTTCCTGTGGGGCGCGATTAGAATTCCTGTGACTATCAACCGCACACTAAACGTACCAAGTCGTTGTACGGGGTAGTCTGGTCCTCACTTTACGGGTTCCTGTGGGGCGCGATTAGAATTCCTGTGACTATCAACCGCACACTAAACGTACCAAGTCGTTGTACGGGGTAGTCTGGTCCTCACTTTACGGGTTCCTGTGGGGCGCGATTAGAATTCCTGTGACTATCAACCGCACACTAAACGTACCAAGTCGTTGTACGGGGTAGTCTGGTCCTCACTTTAGGTGTTCCTGTGGGGCGCGATTAGAATTCCTGTGACTATCAACCGCACACTAAACGTACCAAGTCGTTGTACGGGGTAGTCTGGTCCTCACTTTACGGGTTCCTGTGGGGCGCGATTAGAATTCCTGTGACTATCAACCGCACACTAAACGTACCAAGTCGTTGTACGGGGTAGTCTGGTCCTCACTTTACGGGTTCCTGTGGGGCGCGATTAGAATTCCTGTGACTATCAACCGCACACTAAACGTACCAAGTCGTTGTACGGGGTAGTCTGGTCCTCACTTTAGAGGTTCCTGTGGGGCGCGATTAGAATTCCTGTGACTATCAACCGCACACTAAACGTACCAAGTCGTTGTACGGGGTAGTCTGGTCCTCACTTTACGGGTTCCTGTGGGGCGCGATTAGAATTCCTGTGACTATCAACCGCACACTAAACGTACCAAGTCGTTGTACGGGGTAGTCTGGTCCTCACTTTACGGGTTCCTGTGGGGCGCGATTAGAATTCCTGTGACTATCAACCGCACACTAAACGTACCAAGTCGTTGTACGGGGTAGTCTGGTCCTCACTTTACCTGTGGGTGGGGCGCGATTAGAATTCCTGTGACTATCAACCGCACACTAAACGTACCAAGTCGTTGTACGGGGTAGTCTGGTCCTCACTTTACGGGTTCCTGTGGGGCGCGATTAGGTTCCTGTGGGGCGCGAATTCCTGTGACTATCAACCGCACACTAAACGTACCAAGTCGTTGTACGGGGTAGTCTGGTCCTCACTTTACGGGTTCCTGTGGGGCGCGATTAGGTTCCTGTGGGGCGCGAATTCCTGTGACTATCAACCGCACACTAAACGTACCAAGTCGTTGTACGGGGTAGTCTGGTCCTCACTTTACGGGTTCCTGTGGGGCGCGATTAGAATTCCTGTGACTATCAACCGCACACTAAACGTACCAAGTCGTTGTACGGGGTAGTCTGGTCCTCACTTTACGGGTTCCTGTGGGGCGCGATTAGAATTCCTGTGACTATCAACCGCACACTAAACGTACCAAGTCGTTGTACGGGGTAGTCTGGTCCTCACTTTAGAGGTTCCTGTGGGGCGCGATTAGAATTCCTGTGACTATCAACCGCACACTAAACGTACCAAGTCGTTGTACGGGGTAGTCTGGTCCTCACTTTACGGGTTCCTGTGGGGCGCGATTAGAATTCCTGTGACTATCAACCGCACACTAAACGTACCAAGTCGTTGTACGGGGTAGTCTGGTCCTCACTTTACAGGTTCCTGTGGGGCGCGATTAGAATTCCTGTGACTATCAACCGCACACTAAACGTACCAAGTCGTTGTACGGGGTAGTCTGGTCCTCACTTTAGAGGTTCCTGTGGGGCGCGATTAGAATTCCTGTGACTATCAACCGCACACTAAACGTACCAAGTCGTTGTACGGGGTAGTCTGGTCCTCACTTTACGGGTTCCTGTGGGGCGCGATTAGAATTCCTGTGACTATCAACCGCACACTAAACGTACCAAGTCGTTGTACGGGGTAGTCTGGTCCTCACTTTACGGGTTCCTGTGGGGCGCGATTAGAATTCCTGTGACTATCAACCGCACACTAAACGTACCAAGTCGTTGTACGGGGTAGTCTGGTCCTCACTTTACAGGTTCCTGTGGGGCGCGATTAGAATTCCTGTGACTATCAACCGCACACTAAACGTACCAAGTCGTTGTACGGGGTAGTCTGGTCCTCACTTTACGGGTTCCTGTGGGGCGCGATTAGAATTCCTGTGACTATCAACCGCACACTAAACGTACCAAGTCGTTGTACGGGGTAGTCTGGTCCTCACTTTACGTTCCTGTGGGGCGCGATTAGAATTCCTGTGACTGTATCAACCGCACACTAAACGTACCAAGTCGTTGTACGGGGTAGTCTGGTCCTCACTTTACGTTCCTGTGGGGCGCGATTAGAATTCCTGTGACTATCAACCGCACACTAAACGTACCAAGTCGTTGTACGGGGTAGTCTGGTCCTCACTTTACGTTCCTGTTAGAGTTCCTGTGACTATCAACCGCACACTAAACGTACCAAGTCGTTGTACGGGGTAGTCGGTCCTCACTTTACGTTCCTGACGTGAAACAAGATTAGAATTCCTGTCTGTATCAACCGCACACTAAACGTACCAAGTCGTTGTACGGGGTAGTCTGGTCCTCACTTTAGTGTGTTAGAATTCCTGTGACTCAACCGCACACTAAACGTACCAAGTCGTTGTATTTGGGTAGTCTGGTCCTCACGTTTTTCGTGTTAGAATTCCTGTGTATCAACCGCACACTAAACGTACCAAGTCGTTGTACGGGTACAGTCTGGTCCTCACGTGACGTTTCACACGTGATTAGAGTTCCTGTGACTGTATCAACCGCACTAAACGTACCAAGTCGTTGTATGGGGTAGTCTGGTCCTCACGTGACATTTTGAAACAAGATTAGAGTTCCTGTCTGTATCAACCGCACACTAAACGTACCAAGTCGTTGTACGGGACGTCACTTGAAACAAGATTAGAGTTCCTGTCTGTATCAACCGCACACAACGTGACCAAGATCATCAACCGCACACTAAACGTACCAAGTCGTTGTATGGGTGTATCTTGGTCCTCACGTGACGTTTTCACGTGAAGCAAGATTAGAGTTCCTGTCTGTATCAACCGCACACTAAACGTACCAAGTCGTTCTATTTGGGACAGTCCGGTCCTCACGTGACGTTTCACGTGAAACAAGATTAGAGTTCCCGTCTGTATCAACCGCACACTAAACGTACCAAGTCGTTCTATTTGGGACAGTCCGGTCCTCACGTGACGTTTTCACGTGAAGCAAGATTAGAGTTCCGTCTGTATCAACCGCACACTAAACGTACCAAGTCGTTGTATGGGTTGTATCTTGGTCCTCACGTGACGTTTTCACGTGAAGCAAGATTAGAGTTCCTGTCTGTATCAACCGCACACTAAACGTACCAAGTCGTTGTATGGGTTGTATCTTGGTCCTCACGTGACGTTTTCACGTGAATCAAGATTAGAGTTCCCGTCTGTATCAACCGCACACTAAACGTACCAAGTCGTTGTATGGGTTGTATCTTGGTCCTCACGTGACGTTTTCACGTGAAGCAAGATTAGAGTTCCCGTCTGTATCAACCGCACACTAAACGTACCAAGTCGTTCTGTATTTGGGTGGTCCTCACGTGACGTTTTCACGTGAAACAAGATTAGAGTTCCTGTCTGTATCAACCGCACACTAAACGTACCAAAGTCGCTGTGTGGTCGGTCCTCACGTGACGTTTTCACGTGAAGCAAGATTAGAGTTCCCGTCTGTATCAACCGCACACTAAACGTACCAAGTCGTTGTATGGGTTGTATCTTGGTCCTCACGTGACGTTTTCACGTGAAGCAAGATTAGAGTTCCCGTCTGTATCAACCGCACACTAAACGTACCAAGTCGTTCTATGGGTTGTCAGTGGTCCTCACGTGACGTTTTCGTGAAGCAAGATTAGAGTTCCGTCTGTATCAACCGCACACTAAACGTACCAAGTCGTTGTATGGGTTGTATCTTGGTCCTCACGTGACGTTTTCACGTGAAACAAGATTAGAGTTCCCGTCTGTATCAACCGCACACTAAACGTACCAAGTCGTTCTATTTGTGACAGTCCGGTCCTCACGTGACGTTTTCACGTGAATCAAGATTAGAGTTTCGCGTCTGTATCAACCGCACACTAAACGTACCAAGTCGTCCATGCGACGCGTCCCCTTCGGTACCTGGACGCAAATTCCTTCGAGTACCTCGTACTCCCCGGACGCGGGCAATTCGTCCTCTCTCCTTCTTCCTGATACTGCCCCACGTTCCAATATATTTTTGGCAGTTTCGGAGTCGCTGCCAATATCAACCGGACACCGAGCGTTCCGTCACCGACCTACTGGGCATTGTCCTAGCCGCCTGTAGATCGACCTGGAACTTCGTCCAACTTGACCTCCTCCCGTTCGGAGAGTCGCCCTCGCTCTCGTAATGGCCCTTCTTTTGGAACTCTATTTGAGTCACTGAGAGTACCAAGTCGGCGCACGTGTTCTATATCGGTTTTCACGCGTATCACATTTTTTTTAGACGACTGTAAATCGTGTGTCCCATGTAACGTTCTGATCTTCCCACCGTCCTACAGGGCGGCGACAGTCCCCCTGGGGCTTTCCCCAACCCTACAGTTTATTTCTTACAGAGCCGATTGCTTTTTCCTGAAGTTTGACGACCGGCGTCCCGGTGGAAAAAAAAGTGTTACAAATTACACTTTGTAATTACAATTTCGTTTCTATATTTGGGCCGGCGGCCACTTCAGTTGGCAGCCCTTCGTCTACAGCTCTTGGGCGCCGGCGTGGCCGCCATCGCGTGCCCTTTTATCTGTTTTTTTTTTAAATTTCTTTGAACTCCTGAAAAATTTATTCCAGAAACTTGTCTTTAGTGATCTGGCTTCCGGCGGCACTTAAATCTTCATATTCCGCCTTCGCCTTTCAACTTGGGCAACGAAAGCCGGTTGTATTGAAGTATTGATTTTGATCGCATTTTCTAATTGTTCTTCGTCCATTAGGGAAATTTGATTTTAAAATTGCTAAAAATCTTTACTCGTTTCCCCCCCCCCTCCCCCCCAACATTGTCCTCTTCGTCCATTTTCTCTATTTGTCGGCGACATTCACGGAAATTTGATTTTAAAATTTCTAAAATTCTTCACTCGTTATCGTCCATTTTCTCTATTTGTCTGCGAAATCAACGGAAATTTGATTTTAAAATTGCTAAAATTCTTCACTCGTTCCCCCTAACATTCGTCCATTTTCTCTATTTGTGTGCGAAATCAACGGAAATTTGATTTTAAAATTGCTAAAATTCTTCACTCGTTACCCCTAACATTCGTCCATTTTCTCTATTTGTGTGCGAAATCAACGGAAATTTGATTTTAAAATTGCTAAAATTCTTTACTCGTTCCCCCCCAACATTCGTCCATTTTCTCTATTTGTCTGCGAAATCAACGGAAATTTGATTTTAAAATTTCTAAAATTCTTCACTCGTTCCCCCCAACATTCGTCCATTTTCTCTATTTGTCTGCGAAATCAACGGAAATTTGATTTTAAAATTGCTAAAATTCTTTACTCGTCCCCCCCCCCAACATTCGTCCATTTTCTCTATTTGTCTGCGAAATCAACGGAAATTTGATTTTAAAATTGCTAAAATTCTTTACTCGTTCCCCCCCAACATTCGTCCATTTCTCTATTTGTCTGCGAAATCAACGGAAATTTGATTTTAAAATTGCTAAAATTCTTCTCGTCCCCCAACATTCGTCCATTTCTCTATTTGTCTGCGAAATCAACGGAAATTTGATTTTAAAATTTCTAAAATTCTTCACTCGTCCCCCTAACATTCGTCCATTTTCTCTATTTGTGTGCAAATCAACGAAATTTGATTTAAATTGCTAAAATTCTTTACTCGTCCCCAACATTCGTCCATTTCTCTATTTGTCTGCGAAATCAACGGAAATTTGATTTTAAAATTGCTAAAATTCTTTACTCGTCCCCCCAAAATTCGTCCATTTTCTCTATTTGTCTGCGACATCAACGGAAATTTGATTTTAAAATTGCTAAAATTCTTCACTCGTTCCCCCCCCCCTAACATTCGTCCATTTTCTCTATTTGTCTGCGACATCAACGGAAATTTGATGTTAAAATTGCTTTTGAAAGGAAACAATTTTAGAAAATTTTCTTTTTTTTCTATAGGCGACCAACTTTGACCATCGAACCCCTTATATTATAATTCATTTTATTGTAACAAATACAAGTTAGCAATTGTAATTTATATATAAGGGGGGGCGTTTTGAGGTTTCGACTCTTGAGATATTTTTTTTCAAAATTTGTAAATTTTTTTTAGTTTGTAGCAACCTCAGGATGCTACAGATATAAAATTCTGTAAATCCAATTATTGTTTACTGCACAACTCCTTTTGGAATAAATTTGAGTTTGTGCTTTATCCCGATTGTTTTTCTTTTTTTCATTTTTTTTCATTTCCAATCCTGAAGAAAATCCCGTTTTAAAAGAGCTTTTTTTTTTCAGCGATCGGCCTTTGGAAAAACTCGAGGATTTGTGGAGTAAAAAAAAACCCATTTTTCGTTTCAGAATGTCATTTTATTTATCTTATATTATATAATAGATGCTCTCTAGACCGCATATAATACACAAGCCGGACTTAAATTTACATGGAAGACAATATTTAAATACAGACAACAAGCCTTATATATTTATTTATTTTCTTTACGGTTTTTTTTCTAAAATAAATTACAGCGCCAAATTTACAATGCTCGAGCGAAAATCAATCAATAATTATTAGCGAAAATATTATATTTATAGAAGCGACAAGTGTTATTGGGGGATTGAAATTTAAAATTAAAATTCTACTTAACAAATTGGACTGTACAAAACAAATTCAACTACTGTATAGTACACAACTAGTATATATTTGACTGGAGATTAAATTTTAACAGAATTTTTTACATT
Source organism: Lethocerus indicus (assembly GCA_019843655.1). Lineage (NCBI taxonomy): Eukaryota > Metazoa > Arthropoda > Insecta > Hemiptera > Belostomatidae > Lethocerus > Lethocerus indicus. Next base: position 37,768,697 of record JACDQD010000002.1, read on the forward strand.
ATTATTATTATTATTATTATTATTATTAGGGTGTCCCAATATAAATTCCAATCTCTTTTGAATTACTCTAAAAACGGTTTTTTTTTTATACTATGAATTCAATCTCTGATATCTGTTATCAGTTGATGACGTAGCTTTCACATCTGCCCTCGGGGAGCCCTTTTCAAAGTGCCCTTTTATTTGGTGACAAAAGTGTCAAAAAAAATGAAAAAATAGTGAATTCGCCCGAAGTAAAAACACTTATCTGGGACACCGCTAATATATTTTTCAGTTGCACAAACCGGGATATTTAGAAAGAAAAGAAAAAAAATATAGAAAAAATAATCAGTCTTACAAAATTTTAATGAATTTTCCGGCTTCTTAGTTCTGAGAAAATTTCGGTTAAAATTCAGAATTGGTGGCCACCCCCCCCCCTCCCCCCAAATTGATAATAGGCGAAGTTATATATCGATATATTTTTCAACCGTAGATTTGTTGTGTTTCTGTATCATTCGCCGGTTTCGGCCGCCCGCCGTCTTCAGTAGTCACTGTTCGGATGTTTTTTTTTTCCGAAAAAAAAAATAATAATATTAATAAAATTAAACAGATCTATCGATATATAACATCGCCTATTACGTCATCAGTGTGGGCCCCCCCAAATTCTGAATTTTAACCCGAAAATGTCATTTTTTTAAGGAACTTTCTAAGCTCCAAACCTGACCCTTTGATCTCGTCTGGAGGATAACTGAAATTTTCTCTGTATTCTTGAGATTTCTTTTAAATAAAAAAATAAAAAAGAACAATTTAAAATGGACACCGAAACTAATTTCATATAGTTCTATCCGCCCCGACGTTAAATTGAAATTTGACCTGACAGTTACACCTCGGGGGTTGGGGTGGGGGGGCCAAATACACTCAAAGTGGATTTTAAAATTTTACAATTTGCCCCATTTTCAACCCTCTGCGGGCCGAATTTTTATTTTCAAATACGGAAAAAATTTGGGGGGAGGGCGGTGGGTGGAACGAAAAATCAGCAATTATAAACCCCCCCCCCCTGTATATGCGTATGAAAAAAAAAATCGATATTGACAACGTTATAGGATTAAAAATTTGGATATAATTATTTTTGGTAGAATCTCGATAAATTGAAATTTGACCTGGAAAGTTACCCCGGTGGGGGGGGGAAGATTTTAAAATTTGTACTATCCGCCCCATTTTCAACCCTCTAAGGGCCGAATTTTATTTTCAAATACGACAAAATTTAGGGGGTAACGAAAAATCAGCAATAAACCTATAGGAAAATTTTTAGCTAATGAAAAAAAATTGATATTAAAATTTATGCGCCGTCTCACCACCAGAAAAGCTATAATTATTTGCCCATAGTGGTGGGGGGGGGTGGGGTTAATTTATTCTCTAAATACAATATTATTTGAAATAAACGTCAAATAAAAATTTGAGATAAAAATTGTGGGCTGAAATAAAAAAATTGTATCGACGAAAGAAAAAAAAAAATTCAAATTTTCGAAATTGAAATTATTCGTACGGTTTTCATTTTATTATACCCTATACAGGTAGAGAATCCTTCGCCTCGTAATATAATCTCAATCCCGCCTATAATAAAATAGGATTTTATTTCAATTTATTTCATCACTACTACTTTTGCTCCTATAGAAAGCACTTGGAGAAATCAAAATAGACACTATATTTATATATATATATATATTTATATATTTATATTTTTCAAATTACTGGTTCATTTTTCACTTTCTAGTTAACAGTCGGTAGAACGAAAAAATTTCCAAACACAAAAATATAAATTCGTAGCTGTGTGTAAAAAAAAATTATGAACAACCGACCGTAGATTAGGCCAAAAAATTTGAAAAAAATTTTTTTTTAAATTTTCTTTTATCGATAAGAGGAGTAGACGACTCATCATCTTCTGTGTTTTTTCAATAAGGGATTGGGGTTTTTTTTTTTTTTCTTTTATGACCTCAATGAACGGACGATGCCCCAAAAGCTTCTTGTTCTTCCAGTTCTTCTTGTTCTTCCAGTTCTTCCTTCTTCTTCTTCTTGTTCTTCCAGTTTGGCCCATTTATTATTACCGCTATTATAACTTATTCCATGGTGTCGTACTGTACCTTCTTTATCTTGAAATACCTGAATATTGCGTAACCGGCGACGGTGAAGAGGCAGGTGGCCGCCAGAGTGCTACCGACTATGAGGGGCGCCGTCTCGCTCCTATAGGAACCGGCACCGGTCGCCGAACACTTGTAACCTGAGCCAAAAGTATATACAATATAATATATACAGTATATACCATCAGCGGCGGCAGTATCAGTAACTGGTAAAATATCGGGTCGCCCACTAAGTAATTGCATAAAAAACCCCTTTTTTGGGCCTAAAAACCGCATTTTCGGTCCTAAAAACCCCACTTTTGGTCCTAAAAACCCAGTTTCTGGGCCGATTTTTCGTCTAAAACAACAATTTTTAGGCCTAAAAACCGCATTTTTGGGCCAATTTTGGCATGACAACCCCATTTTTGGGCCTAAAACACCATTTTGGGCCAAGTTTTCATAAAACCCCATTTTTGGGCGTCAAAATGCCATTTTCGGGACGATTTTTCGTCTATAAAACTTTATGCCAAAAAACCGCATTTTTGGGCCAATTTCGGCATGACAACCCAATTTTTTGGCCTAAAAGACCAGTTTCTGGGCCGATTTTTCGTCTAAAACAACAATTTTCAGGCCTAAAAACCGCATTTTCGGTCCAATTTTTTGGCCAAGCACAGAATTATTGGGCCAAGTTTTGGCATAAAAACCCCTCTTTTGGGCCTAAAAATCGCATTTTCGTTCCTAAAAAACCCCCACTTTTAGTCCTCAAAACCCAGTTTCTGGGCCGATTTTTCGTCTAAAACCACTATTTTCAGGCCTAAAAACCGCATTTTCGGTCCAATTTTGGTCCAAGCACCGAATTATTGGGCCAAGTTTTGGCATAAAAACCCCTCTTTTGGGCCTAAAAATCGCATTTTCGGTCCTAAAAACCCCACTTTTGGCCCTGAAAACCCAGTTTCTGGGCCGATTTTTCGTCTATAACCACAATTTTTAGGCCTAAAACATTTTCCATTTTTGGTCCAAGCACAGAATTTTGGGCCAAGTTTTGGCCTGATAAAATTTTCGGCGTCAAAATGCCATTTTCGGGCCGATTTTTCGTCTATAAAACTCTATTTTTATGGCCAAAAACCGCATTTTGGGCCAATTTGGGCATTTTTCGGGTCGATAAACCCAATTTTTGGCCTAAAACCAGTTTCTGGGCCGATTTTTCGTCTAAAACCACAATTTTCAGGCCTAAAACCGCATTTTTCAAATTATTTTTCGCCAAAAACCATTTTGGGCCTTTTAAAAACCCTTTGCATTTTGGGCCTAATTTTTGGGCGGCATGACAACCCATTTTCCGATTTCGAAAAATATTTTTTAGGCCTAAACCGCATGAAAAACCATTTTGTTTCCATGGGCCGATTTTGTCCATTTTAAAAAATCCCCATTTTGAGTCGAATTTTCGGGCTTAAAAACCGCATTTTCGGTCTATCAAATTTTTTGGCATAAAATCTGGCTGTTGATTTTGTCCGATTTCGCGTCTAAAAATCCCCATTTTGAGTCGATTTCGCGCCCATTAAACCCCAATCTCTCGGGGTCTTTTTAATTAGGGGTTTTGCCGACTTTACTCTGTCAAATCTGGCTGGTTGATTTTGATTTGGCCTCTTACCTGGTCCGAATTGATCGTTCTTGAATATGAACGGCTGTACGGTCAGCTCCCTGAGCAGTAGGGTGGCCGTCGTCTCGGTCTGTTTCCTGTTGGCCAGCTCTATGTCTATCTCCCGTCCGCACCAGTAGGAGGAGCCGACCGGCGTCGAGAACAGCAGCTGGTTGTGGCCGCTACCCTTAGAGACGGTGTAAGTCCGACCTTGGAAAATGAATTGGACACTTTTATTGTACCGCCCCTTTCACTACGACAATCTTCTTCTGTGGGTCGCCTTCCAAGGGGTTGGAATAATACACTGGGTTGCCGGTGATTCTGTCGCCGGTTTGGGGGTCTTTCGCCAGACCGGAATTTCCGCCGTCTTCAGTAGCGCTGTGGCAGCCACTTTGTTGGATGGTTTCCGTCCACAATATATATATATATATATATATATATATATATATATATACACGACAGACAACCACCGCACACTGTACACAGCGCTACTGAAGACGGCGGAAATCCCTGTCTGGCGAAAGACCCCAAACCGGCGAGACGGAGAAACACGACGAATCTACGAGATTTTAAATATTGTTCTTAAGATGAAGAAAAATCATCTTCCGCAGGTCACAATTTTCCGACTTCATTATTGACATATATATATATATATATATATATATATATATATATATATATATATATATATATATATATATTGGGGGTTGGCGACTAAATAATTGCGGATTACGCTCACCTTTGAACAGGTGCACCTTTATTATTATTATTATTATTGTTATGTCGTGTATTTTCTGGCGGTCACGTGGAATATATTCGCGGGGCACGTGTAATAGACATTTCTCTCGGATAGGAGGTTTGAAGATGCGTAAACGTGCGTAAAAATACAGAGAGATAACGCCTTATCTATGTCTGGCGACGAAATCCGCAACGACTTAGTTGCCGACCCAATATATATATATATATATATATATATATAAATTGATTTTTTTTAAGAACGAATGAAAAAACACACTGTAACTTTCGTATCTAACGCAATTAGACTGAATTATATGATACTTTAGGAGATAACTGAATATAAGAAACGATGATACGTACGGAATCGCATTATTATATACTGTATATATACCCTGGGGACTTCTCCGTCGACCCATGACTTATTTCGTAGATTTCGTGTGTTTCTGTCCCCTCTCGCCGGTTTTGGGGGTCTTTCGCCACGCCGTCCTCAGTAGCGCTGTGTCGGTCACTTTTTGGGCGTCCTCCCACCGCACTGTCTCAGACCACGTCACCTGTACGCCGCGCTACTGAGGACGGCGAACGGCCGACACGAAATCTACCCGTATTCCACAACCTTTGGCAGACGTTAAACTATATTGATTTCTCTATACTATTTAGATTTATATATATCTCCAATTAGAGTGTGAACTCAAACCTCTGTCCTTGATGTGTTCGAATATGTGATCGGTCGAATCGTACTTGAGTTCTACCTTCTCGACGTACCACCTCTCGCCGCCGGGAGTCTGCAAAATATGATAAATAACTTGAAACAGAGCACACTTCTGAACAACTTCCTCAACTTCTGAACTTCACCCGAAGTAAACTTAGTATAACCGAAAACCGCAAAATGGTTTATAGACGAAAAATCGGACCAAAAATGCGGTTTTGAGGACCGCAAAAATGGGGTTTTAGGCCAAAATGGGTTTTAAACCGAAAATGCGGTATTTGGCAAAATTGGACCAAAATGCGGTTTTAGCACTAAAATAGGGGTTTAGGCCCAAAAATGGGGTTTTAGGTCCGAAAATGCAGTTTTAGGCTAAAGTGGCCCAATAATGCGGTATTTGGCCCAAATTGCACCAAAATACGGTTTTAGGCCTAAAAATAGGGGTTTTAGACCAAAAATTGTGTTTTAGGACAAAATGGCAAATGCGGTTTAGGCCGAAAAAATGGTTTTAGGCCAAAAATTGGGGTTTAGGCAAAATCAAAAATGCCAAAATGTTTTAGGCCAAAATATTTGGCCCAAAATTGTAAAATACCAAAAATGGGTTTTAGGCCAAAAAATCGGCCCCTATGGGGGCCCAAAAATTTGGTTTTAGGCCAAAAATATGCAAAATCGGCCGAAAAATGCTGTTTTTAGGCCAAAAATGCGGTTTTAGGCCCAAAATTGGCCCAAAATTGGCCCAAAATTATTTGGACCAAAAATGTTTTTTTGGAGGCCCCAAAATGGAAAAAAATAGGGTTTTAGACCAAAATTGGGTTTTAAAATTGGCCCAAAAATTGGGAAAATTTTATAGGACAACAAATGGGGTTTTAGGACCAAAATGCAGTTTTAGGCCCAAAATCGGCCCAATAATGCGGTATTTGGCCCAAAATTGCACCAAAAATGCGGTTTTTAGGCCAAAAAATATGGGGTTTTAGAAGCAAAATCGGCCGAAAAATGCTGTTTTTAGGCCAAAAATGCGGTATTTGGCCCAAAATTGGACCAAAAATGCGGTTTTTAGGCCTAAAAATTGGGTTTTTAGGCCCAAAAATGGGGTTTTTAGGCCCAAAATTGGCCCAAGAATGCGGTATTTGGCCCGAAATTGGCCAAAAAATGCGATATTTGGCCCAAAAATGCGATATTTGGCCCGAAAATGGGGTTTATAGGACAACAAATGGGGTTTTTAGGACCAAAATGGGGTTTTTAGGGCCAAAAATGGGGTTTTTAACCGTAAAATTGGCCCAATAATGCGGTATTCGGCCCAGAAATTGGTTACCAACAAATGGGGTTTTAGGACTAAAATGGGGTTTTTAGGGCCAAAAATGGGGTTTTTAACCGTAAAATTGGCCCAATAATGCGGTATTTGGCCCAAAATTGGACCAAAAATGCGGTATTTGGCCCGAAATTGGCCCAAAAATGCGATATTTGGCCAGAAATTGGCCCAAAAATGCGATATTTGGCCCGAAATTGGACCTGAAATGGCGGTTTTTAGGCCTAAAAATATGGGGTTTGGGCCCGAAATCGGTAGAAAATCGGTTTTCAGGCCCAAAATCTAAGAAAGAGAGAGACATTTCTGAACTTCTTGAAGTTGTGCGGAACTTCAATATACGAGTATTTAAATGAAAACTGAACGCTTTCATTTCAGAATGGGCGTCTATAGGTTTTTCAATTTTCTCCCAGCGTCTATCGCCGACTTTAAATTCACGAGGAAATAAAAAAATACCGAGGAATAAAATTGATAAATACATTAAATATAAATAAATATATTAAGTGTACCTTGCGGAAGTACCAGAGGAGTACGAACGACTTCCATTTCAGAATCAAAGTCTGTTGGTCGTCCCCGCTGCAGTCGCCGTCCACAGTCGCCGTACTCGGAATGAATATGTCCGATTCCTGGAAAATGGTTTCAATGGAAAATGAAAAATTATTGAAACCGGCCAAAATGCGGTTTTTAGACGTAAAATCGGCCCGAAAATGGGCTCTTCGGGCCAGAAATTCGATCAAAAATGCGGTTTTTCTGCCGAAAATTGGCCAAAAATTTGTTATTTTTAGGCCTAAAATTGGCCTGAAAATGAGGTTTTTATACCAAAAATACTGTGTATGGCCCAAAATTGGCCCAAAAATGCGTTTTGTAGGCCTAAAAATAGAGTTTTAGACGAATAATCGGGCCAAAAATGGGGTTGGCCCAATTTTGGGCCTAAAATCGGGGCATTTCTGCGCCGATTTGGCGCCTAAAAACACCATTTTCGATCCTGAAAACCCCATTTTTGGCCAATTTGGGGCCTTAGAACAGCATTTTGGGTCCTAAAAACCCCATTTTTGGGCCTAAAACCCCCATCTCTGTGCCGATTAGCACATAGCAACCACATTTTTGTTCCTATTTCGGGCCTAAAAACCCCATTTTTGGGCCAATTTTACGCCTAAAAACCCAATTTTTGAACCAATTTTGCCCCTAAAAACCACATTTTTGGGCCTAAACACCTCATTTTTCGTCCGATTTTTGGTCTAGAAACCGCATTTTTCCCCGCAAAATCAGGGTTTTTAGACGCAAAATTGGCCAGAAATTGTGTTTTTAGACCCAGTTGAACCAAAAATACGGTTTTTAGGCCCAAAAATAGGGTTTTAGGCCCGAAAGTAGGGTTTTTAAACCCAAAATTGTCCAGAAATTGGGTTTTTAGACCCAAAGTTGAACAAAAAGTGCGGTTTTTAGGCCCGAAAATAGGGGTTTTAGGCCCGAAAGTAGGGTTTTTAAACCAAAAATTGTCCAGAAATTGGGTTTTTAGACCCAAAGTTGAACAAAAAGTGCGGTTTTTAGGCCCAAAAAAAGGGTTTTTAGGCCCGAAAGTAGGGTTTTAAACCAAAATTGTCCAGAAATTGGGTTTTTAGACCCAAAGTTGAACAAGAAGTGCGGTTTTAGGCCCAAAAAAAGGGTTTTTAGGCCCGAAAGTAGGGTTTTTAAACCCAAAATCAGCCCAAAAATTGGCTTTTTAGGCCCAAAATTTGACCAAAATGCGGTTTTTATGCCTAAAATTGGCCGAAAAATGTGATTTTTAGGCCCTAAAATTGGCCCGACAATGCGGTTTTAGGCCCAAAATTTGACCCAAAATGCGGCCCTTGTATACCTGGCAGGCCAAAAGAGCTTTAATTACAAATTTTCTTTCTTATTGACGTGAAGCCCAGAGGCAAGGCCGGGTACTTCGGCTGGTAAATAAATAAATAAATAGAAGTTTCTATTGAAAACTGCATCAATCGCGGTACCGCGGATTCTTCCCATTTAGTGATGGGAAAACAAATTGAAAATTTCCAATAATCATCATTACCTGTTGCTGATTGAGCTTTGTTGTATACTTGAAGCTGACTATGGCGTCAACCCTCAACAGTATACAGGTGCTGCCGTCCGACGATTTCAGCCTGTATACGACGTTTTCAACGCCTGCAAGCAGATTTTTTAAAAAAATTTTTCTTTTAATACCAGTTAAATTGACACTGTAAAAAGGGCCAAATATTCGTGTATTAGAGACTGGGGGGGGGGGGGTAGAATTCTCCCTTTAAAAAAAGTTCAATCTGTAAACAATTCAAAGAGACATAATTTTTTGTTTTAATACACGAGCTTTTTTGAGCATCGTAATACCCTTAATGAAATAACAATAAGTATGGATTGAAATTAATGAGAATAACGTTGTTTTTAGAATATTTTAAACGAGGAGTGCATACAATACATATCCATATATGGGTCGTATACATTTTTCGGACGGTGGGCCATTTTAAAAATAAAATTTTTTTTACGCGAATTCGAACTTGAATAGCGCTTTTTATCGTATACGAGTATAGATATTATTAAAAATAAATATAGAAAAAATTTAAATTTTATCGACACCCTATAATATATAACAATAGTGTCGGAGAACAAAAATTTTACAATTTTTAAAAGGGGAAAAAAAAGAAAATACAATTATTTTTCCAATATTTTTTGATAATTTAAGTCAGGTTGTGTTTGGGATATTGAAATTCTCGCAACAAATTTTGTAAATTTTCATCCGTCAACCTCGTTCTATATTTTGATTTTATGCGAAATTCATTCTCGAAAATGTTTGTTCGCGTAAATAGCGGCCGCTCGCCGTCTTCAGTAGCGCTCTGTGTTAGCAGTCACTGTCAGCACAGACAGTACACGTGAAAGTGAGACAGTGGTACAGTGACTGATGCCAAAAAAAACATCCAAAGTGCCGACAGTGACTGCTAACACAGAGCGCTACTGAAGATGGCGAACAGCCGAAACCCCGGTCTAGGAAAAGACCGAACCGGCGGAGAGGAGGACAGAAAAATATCACGAACCTACGGTAATAATATCCGTTTCTTTAGCGTAAAAATCTTGAAACCGATGACGAAAATTTTCGTCCCGTACTTCCTTTTAGTGACTCGATAAAAATATTTTATTTTTTTATTATACGCAAAGTAGGAAAATGACAGTGTGGAATTATTCTATTCGAGTTGATAAATAAAACTTTCCCCGCTATCATTCCGTTTTAATGTACTCGCGCTGCGAGTTTTTTTTTGAGTTTTTCCTAAAATTATATCGGCCCTTTGGGAAAGGGCCCGACGGCATTGCCGATACGTGAAAATGAAGTGAAATTTCCGCGCGAATATTTTCCCCAAAATTGTATTCGACAATCGATTTACTTTTTGAAGGGCAACACTTTGAGAATCATCAAAGGGCCGCCCCCCGCCCCCCACCCCCAGGGGTCTTAAATAGAAAAATTTTTCACTGAAAAAACTCACTTGTCGGGGGCGACTTGTAGTTGTTGATTTCCTTCTTTTCCGATTTCCTCGTCTCCGTCTTGAGGCTGGCCGCGTTACCGAAATCGACCTGAAAACGAGGACAGAGACTAATATCTTCCGTCGGGAAATTGAGCAAATATTGAGTCAAATTGAGCGGTAGATAAACGTTGGGATGGCGAAGAATTGGGGCGTCGCGAAATTGACGCCAGATTTGAATTCGGCCGAACAATTCTTGCGGTAAAAAGTCGGCAAAACCCTATTTTAAAAAAAAAGCATTTGACAGATAATAGTTTAGGGTTAAATTGGGGGCGTTACAACGTGTGGATAATTGTCGGACAATATTTTAAAAATAATGAAATTTCGGCGGCCACACTTCGTTTTCAAATCTCGCCTCAATTTTGGAGGCATTAAATCGCGTTATATAAATAGTCGGGTTTATGTAAAACTTGAACTTGACTATTGGCGTGACTATGTTGTGACGTGTTGTCATCACTAGGAGGGCCTTTTTATTGGAGAAAAAGTGGCTTATTGTAGTCTAAATTCGATTAAGACTCGCCGCACCCACTGGTGGCTCACACCGGCTCTACTGAAGGTGGCGAGAGGCCGAAAAACTCTTTGCGGAACTGTGGGAATGTTCCCGGCGTTTATTTAATTTATTAATAATATTATATTATTATTATTATTATAATAATTATAGTTACCGGCGATCTCTGGTAGTGTACCGGTTGTGTGGGCGGCGGCGTCGTCACAGCAGCGTCCTCAGGTTCGGTGGTCGGACCGTCGACGTCGGCCAGGCTACCCGTACCCACCGTCAGCCAGCAGACTGCAAATTAAATACAACTTAAACACCCGGTGCTAAAAACCGCATTTTGGAGCCAATTTTTGGGCCTAAAAACCCTATTTTTGGGCCGATTTCCCGAGTTAAAAACCCCCCATTTCTGGGCCTGAAACCTCATTTCTGGTCCAATTTTCCGCCCACCGTCAGCCAGCAGACTGCAAAATTCAAATTCAACTTAAACACCCGGCACTAAAAACCGCATTTTTGAGCCAATTTTGGGCCTAAAAACCCCATTTTTGGGCCGATTTCGAGTCTAAAAACCCCATTTCTGGGCCTGAAAACCTCATTTCTGGTCCAATTTTCCGCCCACCGTCAGCCAGCAGACTGCAAATTAAATACAACTTAAACACCCGGCGCTAAAAACCGCATTTTTGAGCCAATTTTGGGCCTAAAAACCCCATTTTTGGGCCGATTTCTTGTTAAAACCCATTTTGGGGCCTGAAACCTCATTTCTGGTCAATTTTGCCCACCGTCAGCCAGCAGACTGCAAATTAAATACAACTTAAACACCCGGCGCTAAAACCGCATTTTGAGCCAATTTTGGGCCCTAAAACCCCATTTTTGGGCCGATTTCCTAAAACCCCATTTCTGGGCCTGAAAACCTCATTTCTGGTCAATTTCGCCCACCGTCAGCCAGCAGACTGCAAATTAAATACAACTTAAACACCGGTGCTAAAACCGCATTTTGGGCCAATTTTGGGCCTAAAAAAACCCCATTTTGGGCCGATTTCGAGTCTAAAACCACATTTCTGGGCCTGAAAACCTCATTTCGGGTCCAATTTTCCGCCCACCGTCAGCCAGCAGACTGCAAATTAAATACAACTTAAACACCCGGTGCTAAAAACCGCATTTTTGAGCCAATTTTGGGCCTAAAAACCCAATTTTTTGAGCCGATTTCGAGTCTAAAAACCCCATTTCTGGGCCTGAAAACCTCATTTCTGGGTCCAATTTTCCGCCCACCGTCAGCCAGCAGACTGCAAATTAAATACAACTTAAACACCCGGTGCTAAAAACCGCATTTTTGAGCCAATTTTGGGCCTAAAAACCCAATTTTTTGGGCCGATTTCGAGTCTAAAAACCCCATTTCTGGGCCTGAAAACCGAATTTCGGGTCCAATTTTCCGCCCACCGTCAGCCAGCAGACTGCAAATTAAATACAACTTAAACACCCGGTGCTAAAAACCGTATTTTTGAGCCAATTTTGGGCCTAAAAACCCAATTTTTTGGGCCGATTTCGAGTCTAAAAACCCCATTTCTGGGCCTGAAAACCGAATTTCGGGTCCAATTTTCCGCCCACCGTCAGCCAGCAGACTGCAAATTAAATACAACTTAAACACCCGGTGCTAAAAACCGCATTTTGGAGCCAATTTTGGGCCTAAAACCCAATTTTCGGGCCGATTTCGAGTCTAAAACCCCATTTCTGGGCCTGAAAACCTTTTGGGTCCAATTTTCCGCCCACCGTCAGCCAGCAGACTGCAAATTAAATACAACTTAAACACCCGGTGCTAAAACCGCATTTTGGCCAATTTTGCCTAAAACCCAAATTTTCTGGCCGATTTGAGTCTAAAACCCATTTTGCGCCTAAAAGAGCCGATTTTGGGGCTAAAACCGCATTCTTGGGCAGATTTTGCGTCCAATAACCCCCTTCATTGTGGCTATGAATCCGAATTTTATGCTCATTTTGCGCGTAAAACCCCATTTTCTGTCCTAAAACTGAATTTTTGGACGATTTTGTCCTTAAAACTGTATTTTGGGGCTGAAAACCCATTCTTGGGCAGATATTGCCCTAAAACCCCATTTTGGGCCCAAAAACCGCATTTTTGAGCCAATTTGCTACTTTTTGGCCGATTTCGAGCCTAAAACCCCATTTTGGCCCTGAAAACCTCATTTCTGGTCCAATTTTCCGCCCACCGTCAGCCAGCAGACTGCAAATTCAATACAACTTAAAACCCGGTGCTAAAACCGTATTTTGAGGCCGATAATGCGCCTAAAACCTACATTTCTGGGGTGATTTTTGTTCAATAACCCCCTTTATTGGGCCATGAATCGCATTTTTAGCTCATATTGCGCCTAAACACCCCATCTTCTGGCCTAAAAACTGAATTTTTTGCTAATTTTGCTCCTAAAACCCCATTTTTTGGCCGATTTCGAGTCTAAAACCCCATTTCTGGGCCTATTCGATACAACAAACAGCCGGCACTGAAAACCGCATTTTTGAGCCAATTTGGGCCCAAAAACCGCATTTTAGCCAATTTCAGAGTCTAAAAACCCCATTTTTGCCGATTTCGAGTCTAAAAACCCATTTCTGGGCCTGAAAACCGAATTTCGGGTCCAATTTTCCGCCCACCGTCAGCCAGCAGACTGCAAATTAAATACAACTTAAACAGCCGGCACTAAAAACCGCATTTTTGAGCCAATTTTGGGCCCAAAGCCGCATTTTTGAGCCAATTTCGAGAGTCTAAAACCCATTTTTGCCCGATTTCGAGTCTAAAACCCCATTTCTGGGCCTGAAAACCGAATTTCGGGTCCAATTTTCCGCCCACCGTCAGCCAGCAGACTGCAAATTCAATACAACTTGAACGCCCGGTGCTGAAAAATTCGCTCTAGTTTGATTCGAACTAAATCACAGTTTGTAGATACTATTATATTCAGTACTTTCAGAATCGCGGTGTTGATTCAATCTGTAATTTGTTAAATTATTTTTATAGTTGAATATCGCTAGGAAATATTTCCTTAGTGTTTTTACCGCAGTTTTGTGGTGTTTCTGTCTCCTCTCGCTCCGGTTCGGTCGGTCTTTCGCTAGACCGGTTTCAGTAGGCGCACTTTGGATGCGACTAACACCGCCTACTGAAGACGAAACCGGTCTGGCAAAAGACCAAACCGCAGCGAGAGTAGCCAGAAACACAACAAAACTCTACGGTATTCTCCAACCCCTAGCAGACCACAAAACAGGTATATTAAACAAATTTTTATAGCCAACTTTAAAACTGATTTTCTCCTTTATAGCGCCTATTAAACGTATTTTATGGCCAGTCCAATCGTCGTAAATATATGAATATTATAGCTACCGGATAGTTGCCAAAAATGGTGCCCGTATAGGGGTGAGGGGGGCAATTCGTGAATTACATTTTTTCGACTTTCACGCGCCAACTCGATATTTCTCGGGAATTTTCAGGAAAGCTAAAAATACGGGATTGTAACAATTTTTTTTTTTTTTTAAGCCGGATTCGCGACAGGAACGGGACTCGAATCCCGTGACGTTTCCGGGCGCTATCGATCCTTAGTTCGGGAGGCACCCCCACCCCATCCCCTCGCACCCACCCCGGTTACGGACGTCAATCCGCCTATTGATTACAATTTTTACAGTTTACAATTTATTTATTACTATCGAATATATATATATATATAACCAACAGTGGGCCGTACAGGCGATATATGTAATTATTCCGGCCGATAGCAATTTATGTACAAGAAGTAAACGGGACACGGGACAGTTATTCGGGACAATTTTTAGATGGAAATTTGAAAAAATTGGTAGGTTTTCATCCCTCGAAGCCCTCCCTAACCCCAATAGAGAGGGCTGGGTAGGGACCACGTTTCGTTTCGGAGTTTCGGGATCGTTAAAAAAATTGTCTTTCGAGCGCGAAAAGGGGTGTTCGGAACGGAAAAAATTTTAACCGAATTAAAACAGTGATGTGGAAATTCTTCCAGGTGAATACACCGAAATACACAACAGACAGAGACACGCCCTGACCCTTTATAGGAATTTGTATCTGGAGAAATTGTACCTGCTAGGGCCAGAGTGAGGTGTCCAGGGGATGTAATCATCATCATTGTCAGAGGTACGCGCGGTACAGAGATGTGTGGGTGGCGGTGGGGGTGGGGGTGGGGTGTACCGCCCTGCTCGACACTCCCTACTGACCAAGTAACGGCCCCCGCCAGAGTGTACACTGTACCGCGGTACAGGGCCAACCCCACCCCACCCCACAACGACCCCTGCCCAACAACCGGTAGATCAATAATTGGGCCCGAAGCCCCAACAAAACCGCCCCCCCCAACCAGAGACACATTTATACCATAAGGTCGACAACTATAACCAACTATTCACACAGAGTTTCTTTTTAGCGAAATTACCCCCAATATAGAAGTATATCTCCAGGATAAAGCCGTAAGGACATCAAAACTGGCAATATATATAAAGCCGTATTACCCCCATGCTGAGACCTCTATTGAAAAAGACATCAAAGCTGACAGTAGACAACAAACTGACAATATACAAAACTATACTAAAACCGACACGGACTTACGGAATAGAGAACTATGCTGTGGGTTCCGCCAAGAAATCCACAACGTCGCTCGCACATCCAGAGATTCCAGTCGAAAGTCCTTCCAGTACCATCCTCAATGCTCCCCCCCCGGGGGTATGTTTCTAACCGAACAATCCGTAATGTGACCTCAACATACCCCTCAACACCGGCCCAGAGAGATCACCTCGGGGCAGTAGTTAAAACGTGTCAAAAGCGCCATCACTGGGGGTGGTTTCTTTGTCGGGACTGACACGCGGAAATAAATACACGTATCAATTGCACCCGTAACTGTATAGGTGGATTGTGCAAAATGAAACAGTTAAAAAAATGAAAAAAAATATATATATATATATATATATATACCGTACTAAAACCGATACGGACATACGGAATAGAACTATGCTGTGGGTTCCGCCAAGAAATCCAGAGATTCCAGTCAAAAGTCCTTCCAGTACCATCCTCAATGCTCCCCCTCCCCGGGGTATGTTTCTAACCGAACAATCCATAATGACCTCAACATACCCCGACAGTCGCATAAATTCCATTCCCGCCTCTCTCTCCACATCCAAATCCACTCAGGGTTCAGTCCCTTTCCTCTTTTACCCATCCATTATCGGCTTAAACGTGTATGTGGGGAGTTCCGCCAAGAAATCCACATCGCCCTCATCCAGAGATTCCAGTCAAAGTCCTTCCAGTACCATCCTCAATGCTCCCCCTCCCCGGGGTATGTTTCTAACCGAACAATCCATAATGACCTCAACATACCCCGACAGTCGACCAAGTCGCAAAATCACCCTTCCACATCCAAATCCACTCCTTCAGTCCCTTTCCCGGCCTAGGGACTTTCTGTAGGCCGGATACAGGTCATCAAGTACCATCATTGGGACGGCGTCTTTATCGAGTGAAACTAATCCAAACGAACCCTCAATTGTACCAATAACTGGCACATATAGTCGATTGTACGATAGATAAAGTTCAGAAAAAATAAAATAAATAAATAAACAGGCACAGAAATTACAATACTATCGACAAGTTTCACTCAAAATAACCACCATTATTAGCATTATTTATTACTATCTAATATATACACAACAGTGCGCCGTACAGTCGATGTGTGTAATTCCGTCCGAGAGCAATTTATGTACAAGTATTCGGGGACAATTTTCGGAATTCATTTTATTTCGCTAAAAAAAAAGAAACTTCAATTATTAATCTACTGTATATATTCACCGATATTATCGACGACAACTCTCCGCCGCCGCCACTTTTCCGGCCAATTTTCCGGATTTCCCTCTCTCCTGAGGAAGTACACTCCTCGAGACCACAAAATACCAAATCTTATCAAATTGTCGACTACTTTTTGGATACGTCCACCAATATTCGAAGGCTGGACTCAATTCGAAACAGATAACTTCACAGTTTCCCTCAAAATATACATACATAGTGGCATTTAAATAAAAGATTTTTTAACGGAATAAGCCGTGGGGGGGTTGTTTTTTTCTCACGACCCCTGGAGAAAAAAATTTTTCATTCGTAAAGAGAAAAAAAACAAACCACGTGTCCACGATGCATCATATTATATTAGGAGCACGCCCAAAAGTAATCGACATTTTGATCTTTGTAATTCATTTTTTATTTTGCCAGAAAAAGAAATTTTAATTATTAATCTACTATATATTCACCGATATTATCGACAAATTTCCCCTCTTGAAGAACTCCCCAAGACCGAAATATATCTTATCAAATTTTTGATTACTTTTGGGTACACCTATATATATATATATATATATATATATATATATATATATATATATATATATACACGGTTTTTTCCGTAATAAATAGCCCTCGTTTTCGGCAATTATTTATTTCCCATTTGATTTAACATACGGCAAATAAGTCGAATAAATGAAACCCGGCAACGGTCGACTGAGAAATTTGAGAAATGGTACGAAAATTATAAAGAAAATTGAGAAGAAACGCCGCCGATTGAAGGAGGAAAAAAAACGGCGAAAGGAGTCGTAAAAAAACAGACGAAACAATCCAAATATTCAGCCCGGGCTATGTTTTTCGAGAAAATTCATAATTTTAGGTTGATTTCAGAAATTTATTTTTTATCAAGAGAAGGGCTTACCCGTGTGTAGATGTTGTCCAAGGTAAACACGACGTGCGTACAACGCCTCGTATATTAGCCAGAAAAATTTTTTCAGAAAACAGCTGAAAAGGAGTAGAGAATCTGAAATTCTTCATAAATTATACGAGAAAAATATTTGGCCGAAACCCCCGGACGTCTGTGGGACCCGTGGCGAGGTTAGGGCCCCACCACTGGGTGGGGGGCATAGAATTCAGAAAATATATTAACACGAAATATCGTTTTATAGGTAATGAAAATAAACGGAAATTTATGTTGAAGACACTGAGAGAATAGAAAAAAAATTATCGTACACATTTTTCAATTTAAACTCACACCTATCGTCTCTCGACAAGATATTTATTCGCGATTCAGTCGGCGGTGCTGAAATAAGGTCGAATTTTTTATAAACATAAATATTTCCGGTCTATAATAAATTCAGCCTCGAAAATTTTACAGACCTCCGGGTTGAAGGTAAATAAAATTTTTTATATCTGTTCCAATTCCCGTTCCTTTTCACCCGCCTTCCCACTCGGCTTTCTGTCTGTCGACGGAATCGATCGGGAGGAATACGCGTCGAAACTGGATTCGGAATCGGAGTGCGATTTAAAATATTTTTTTTTAAACAATCCCTACTATATTCCCGCATTCAACTATTTATACCGATAAGTTGTGTAGAATTATTTGTATTATTCGGTGTTGGAAAAAAAAAAGGGTTGGACAGCCTGCGCCCGTCTCTTACCTGCTGCCGGCAGGTTACTCCGGTGCAGGTTACAATTGGGTCCCGATGTCGGTAGGTATTGACGGTGTTCGCTGAGTGTTTGTCTCGTTGAAATAAAATTCCCGTCAAAGGCGGGATCGCCGCCTCCCTCTATCTCTCTCTCTCTCCCCCAATCTGAAAGAAGGTAAAAAATTTTTTTCACTAAACACTTTCAAAATTTTGCTTGTCCCGATTCCTCTCCTCGACATTTTTCCAAAGCCCTGGAATTGTGTCTCTCGGTTTCGTTTCCCGGACGGTTGTTTTAACACTTTTTGTACTGTTTTTTTTCCTTTTCCAGGGGTTGACATTTTTACTCCGCTGCCGTTTCCACCGCCAGTTCGGTATTCTGGCCCCCGAAATGGCTTCATTCATCAAGGAAAAAGGTCTGTATTCAATTGAAAATTCTACCCAGTATAAACGGCTAATTGGGTTCTGCGCGGCGGTGCAGCAGTTCGTTGCGAATTTCAACTTGAATTTTAATCGAAACGCGTAAATTTCGGTTAAAATTTACTGTAGGGGCGACGTCGGCGCCGGGCTTCGTAATATATCCGAGATCGATAGCGACGCGAATTTCAGAACCGTTAATTGTCAAAGTAAAGGGAAAGAAATGAATTATGACGCGAAAAAAGAAAATAAATATAGAAAATTCGGAATTCAGAAACGTACATATCTCGATCGCACTCTTTCCCGTCTCTCGCGCTTTAAACAACGCGAAGAAATTAAATTTAACACTTGTTTAGCGACTACAGCCCCTACAGTAAATTTGATTTCCCCCCGTACATTACAATTATTGTCTGATAATAAAGTGTGGCGGTTAAGTTCGTAAAATCCCCGACATATGTTGTTTTAATTTTTTTTTATTGTCATAATTTATATCCGGTAATGAACGCGTTTAAAAGAATATTTATAATATCAAGCTTTGTGACAAAATGTTGCAATAAACCCATAGGGGCCTAGATTAAGTTTGTCAACATAAAAGTATCTTACATATTCTGTTACATTGAAATCGGAAATTTTTATATATTTTAGACTAATATGTTAGATCCATTTGAAACTAATTACTGTTACAATTTAACAGTACTATTCCCCGATAAAATTTGAACGTACGGTGCTTGCATCATACGCATAATTACAAGAAAACTTACTTTTTTTTCCTCGATAATTTACCGTACTTTGATATAACTTGTGCTCTGAAACTGAACTTATGTATCAACTTATGTATTGTCATAATGAATTTCCCGTTATTCGGAGTCGATTAATGACGCTAATAAATACACTATTTAAGCATATTTGGGGCAAAGCACAAATAGCGTTTTAAAAATAAAGTTTTTAAAACAGTAGCATTATTTTCATTTAAGCTATTATTGTTCTGTGATATTACAAAATTTTTTTTTTAAATATTCTGCGCGTTTATTTGTTTAAAGACTTATTTGCTGTATATCGATAATCTGGAATTTTTGGTTAATTCCGACTGAATGTTTTTCACAGGGAAAAACAATAGGGTTGCTAATTTTGATCCGAAATCTTCGAATTCAGTGAAATTTCTATTGACTTTGGGTTCGTAACAAATTTCTTCTGGGGGCTACAAAATCTCCTTCTAAAATGTATTTTGCACAGCAGAATCTTATTTAGAGCCTGAACATATTTCTTTCTGACTTAATGGTGGTAAATACATATTGTAGAACCCGTGATCTTATTCATAATTAAATGACTATTTCGATGATACTACATAAATGTCCTGCTGCAATTTATCGTATCAATTAATGAAAAAATAGTAACAGAAAAGGTATAATAAATTTTTAAAAAAATATTCTTTTGAATGTTGCGATATACGCAGTGACGAGTATGTGCGTCATCCAAAATTAATTTATGCGAAATTTATAAAAATTTTTATATAAATTGTCCGGACTTGGGCTAATTCCGTTTCTATACTATTGTATGATGTATTAAATCGATTGAGTCGGCGTAAAATGTTTTTTTGCCCGTTCCGCCGACAGATAAATTCCTCGAGATGCCGGCCGAAGAAAAGCGACAGCACTACAAGAAGGAGATGTACGTGACTCTGAACCAAGTGCCGACTTGGCGCGACTATTACGTCAAAGACGAAGTCCGTTTGAAGCCGCAGCGTAAGTTTTACGATCGCCGATTCCCATCGCCAAATATTCTGTACCCACAATAATTCCTTTCTGTCGTTTGCCAAGAATAAGTGTCATCAAATACTTAACGGATTGACGGAGATTTTTACTGCCAAATAAGAATCATTCGGCTTTCGCCGATATCTTGTTTAACCGGCGAAGAATAGTTTATGGACAAGGAATAAATGAAAGCGAATTCCGGAGTATTTCAATTATAGAAACGTATTATATCCGTAGTTCAATTCTTCAATAAATCATCCCCAATTATAAATTTCATATAACTAAGTTTAAGATTAAGTTGGGAGGGGAGGGAAATTGTATTTTATAAACTTTTTGAGTCATCATTTTTATAAAGCATTTCCACCAAATATCTAATAAATTCATTAATGAATTGTCACAAAAATAGTAGTTTTTTTTCACGTCAATTTTAATGTTTCGTTTAATTAGATTATACATTTCTAACGAAAAATTTACTGAAACAAATATATTCCTGATGAAACTCCCAGATTTAACATAGTAAGATATAATTTCACTTATAATGGTTTCAGAAATGCTTATTTCCTCAGCGAAATTCTTCGTTCTAATTGTGTCTAACCAGTTAAGAAAGAGTAAAAATGTCTCATAGTAAATAAAATTTTAGTTATAAACTATAACTTTCAGCGGCTCTGTCGATTCAGCCGTTTCTTATTTTCTTTATTATATTTTTTAAAACTACTCTAGTCTTTGATTTTATATTCAAGATTTACTGTTATATAAATTTCACTCATTGACGGCGACATACTCTGTTTTTTATGAAAATCATGTTCTATTCTTATTCGTTAACATTTACAGAGTTCTATGGGAATGTTGTGAAACGTTAATACTGTTTCTCGATCGGGTTTAAAATTTGTTCAATTCAGCTATAATCAATACAATCGACTCGTAACTTTTAAATATTTCCGAATGCTTACAGTACAAAATTACACGAATTTCAGACGTGGCAGTAAATTGATGGATTACACAGTTAAAGTGTGAGATATATTTTTATATTCACAGAAATAATAAATATATTTAAAGAATAATTTTTTTCACCCGTAATTAGATTCAGTAATAGTTGATAATATTAATTCATAAAATTATATATATATATATATATATATATATATATATATATATATATATATATCGAAAGGGGGACTATATATATTAGAAATGTATAATCTAATTAAACAAAACATTAAACTTTATTTATTTGAAGTATATAATAATTATTTGTGAAAAAAAAACTACTATTTTTGTGACAATTCATTGATGAATTTATTAGATTGGTGGAAGTGCTTTATAAAAATAACTCTCAAAAAGTCTATAAAATACAATTTAACCCCCCTGAATCTTAAACTTTGTTATACGAAATTTATAATTGGGGAAGATTTATTGAAGAATTGAACTCAATTCGGATATAATACGTTTCTACAATTTAAATACTCCAGAATTCGCTTTCATTTATTCTTTGTCCATAAACTATTCTTCGCCGGTTAAACAAGATATCGATGACAAGCCGAATGATTCTTATTCGGCAGTAAAAATCTGTCAATCTGTTGAGTATTTTACAGACTATATATATATATATATATATATATATATATATATATATATATATATATATTGCCTTCTTCGTAATTAAATTTTGTCCGTTTCAGTGGCGAGCATGTACAAGGGGAGAGAATTGGAAATAGAAAAGTACTCCGCGAATCCGACTTTCAACAGGAAGGTTTCGGTTTGGAGGGGTGACATTACGGCTCTCGAAATCGACGCCATAGTCAACGCCGCAAACAGCTCGCTTCTCGGAGGTGGAGGAGGTATATACATTTTATTTATTATATATACATATATACGTATATAGAATGCCGTATTGATAATTAATCGGGACGATTGTAAACTTACCTTTTTCAAAATTGCCCCCGAATTTTTACTACCGTTAAGTTGAGCTTTTAGAAAACTACATCTGTAGGTTCCGTGATGTTTCTGTCTCCTCTCTCGCTGCGGTTCGGTCTTTTGCTAGACCGCTGGTTTCGGCTGCTCGCCATCTTCAGTAGCGCTGTGTTAGAGTCACTGTTAGAGCACTTTGGATGTTTTTTTGGGGGGCATCCTCACTGCCCACTGTGTCACTTTCACATGTACTGTACTGTTTGTCAGTATGTCAGTCGTTTATATATATGTGTTCTGTTATTGTTATTGGGGGTGTTATGTTTGTCTTCGGATTTTGTTAATCCGTTTTTCTAAGTGTGAATCAGATTGTCGGAAGGGGATGGTGTGATATGGGAATTAATTTTCTCATTTATAATTATTTTTTTTTTTTTTAATTTAAGAATTTAATTTTAAGAAAAACAAAATTAAGATTAACAAAATCCGAAGACAAACATAACCCCCCCAATAACAATAACAGAACACATATATATATATAAACGACTGACATACTGACAAACATTACAGTACATGTGAAAGTGACAGTGGGCAGTGAGGATGCCCCCTGAAAAACATCCAAAGTGCTGACAGTGACTCTAACACAGCGCTACTGAAGATGGCGAGCGGCCGAAAAACCGGTCTAGCAAAAGACCAAACCGCAGCGAGAGAGGAGACAGAAACATCACGAACCTACGGTATTCCAACCCCTCGCAAACCACAAAACAGGTATATTAAATTAATTAAAATCTTGTTTTATTCATCGTTTAAAAAAGTACGGTAGTGAAATTTTCTACATATCTATGACTGTAAAATGTTAATTGGGGAATCGAGTGAAAGAATCTATGTGAATCGTATACAAAACAGAGTGGTGATAAATGGTCAGAATCCTGGATACGGTGATCCGAATGATTCTGAAATTTCAGTGCGTTCCGAATTGCACTATTCATATAGCCGTGATGTAGTGTCGTAACGAGGGAAATATAGGCGAAAGCGTGCCCGCGAAATTGGCTTCGAACGCATTCAATGTAATTAGGATTCGTAACCGATTTTTTTTTTTTTACTAATAAAATTAATATTTTATGTACCGTTTTGTCCAGTCGATGGGGCGATACACTCGGCAGCCGGCCCGTCTCTGTTGAAGGAATGCAAACTTCTCAACGGCTGTCCGACCGGAGAGGCCAAAATTACCGGCGGCTACAAACTACCCGCCAAATGTAACCTGCTTTCTATCTATTAAATTTGTTACTTTTCAAATTAGCTACTTTTCAAATTAGCCGGGCGCAAGCGGAAGAAAATCGCCAAATTTCTTACAATCAAAAGCGGGAATGTTGGAAAAAAAAAAAACAGTAATAATTTGGGATTTAGCTAGAACTGAAAAAGATGCAATTAATATTTGTTTACAGTTTATTTCCGTTGACTGTTTTGTAATTCGCTTCACTCACAATTTGTGCGGCGACATTTGCGCCCGGCTAACGGAAAAGTACCTCAAATTATTTTATTTATTCTGTCTTTATCGTTGTAATTAAATGTTACTTACAATCATGATCATGATCATTTTTTTATTTCAGATTTTTAATTTATAAATGCACCACCTCGTTATTAATCAGGTATTCAGTAGGTCACGTTAGAATGGATAAATTTCTTTTCTCCACTTCTATTTATAACTGTTCTTTACAATGATCGATCTATTAACAATTTACTGATGAACTCGATAACGATTTCGGTTAAAGTGCTGAATAGGTATATGTTTCATTCGATATCGTGACGTTTCTATCTCCTCTCTCGCCGCGGTTTGGTCTTTTTCGCTAGACCGGTTTCGGCCGGCCGCTCGCCCCGTCTTCAGTAGCGCCGCGTGTTAGTCCAAAGTGCCGCAACAGTGACTCTAACACACGGCGCTACTGAAGATGGCTAGCCGGCCAAACCGGTCTAGCGAAAAGACCAAACCAAGTGTAGAGAGAGAGAGAGAGACAGAAACATCACGGAACCCACGGTATTCCAACCCCCGCAGACCACAAAACAGGTATATTAAATTGTTTTATTATTATTATTATTTTGGTTATAGAAGCACGACGTCTTTTGTGGGGGTATGGAAAGGTTTAGTCTGTATTTTTTCACGAGTTCGAGTCATGAGAGTCCGGAAATACAGCGATTGAGATATGTAGGTCTCGGACCAGGATAATTTATTGGAAGAGAAGCCAGTCGATATTAGTTAAATTACAAAATTGAACCGTTTCTACAATCGATAGTTTCCGGGGCGAAGGTTATGACAACCCTTAAATAATAGTCACGATATCGAATGAAACAGAATTTCAACCGAAATCTGCCCCGGTGATGGATCAGAATTACTTTTAGACCGATTTCATTTATATATATACCTATATATATATATATATATATATAATTTTATATATATATATATATATATATATATATATATATATATATATATATATATATATATATATATATATATATATATATATAATTTTATGAATTAATATTATCAACTATTACTGAATCTAATTACGGGTGAAAAAAATTATTCTTTAAATATATTTATTATTTCTGTGAATATAAAAATATATCTCACACTTTAACTGTGTAATCCATCAATTTACTGCCACGTCTGAAATTCGTGTAATTTTGTACTGTAAGCATTCGGAAATATTTAAAAGTTACGAGTCGATTGTATTGATTATAGCTGAATTGAACAAATTTTAAACCCGATCGAAAAAACAATATTAACGTTTCACAACATTCCCATAGAACTCTGTAAATGTTAACGAATAAGGACAGAACCAGAGTATGTCGCCGTCAATGAGTGAAATTTATATAACAGTAAATCATGAATATAAAATTCTAGTGACCAGAGTAGTTTTAAAAGATATAATAAAGAAAATAAGAAACGGCGAATGGCTGAAAGTTATAGTTTACAACTAAAATTTTATTTACTATGAGACATTTTTACTCCCTGTTAACTGGTTAGACACAATTAGTATATATATATATATATATATATATATATATATATATATATATATAGAATGCCGTATTGATAATTAATTTGGGACCGACTTTTTAAACTTGCAGACGTCATTCATACGGTTGGTCCGAGGGGCGAGAAACCGGACCTGTTACAGTCGTGCTATGAAAATTCGCTACAGTTGGTTATCAAACATCAACTCCGAAGTGTCGTAAGTATATCCGTTTCAATCGTAATAGAGCCGAGGATCGTATATTTAATTTATTTATCACCCGCCTTCTATATTGTACCTGTTGTTGAATTGAATTCGATACTTTTTATTTTTATTTTGTTCCAGGCATTTCCGTGTATTTCAACTGGCGTATACGGTGAGTTGAAGAATACGACGCATTGTTTTTATTAATACTATTGTAAGTAATAAGATATTGGAGTCGAAAAATGTGCACGATGCATCATATTATATTAGGGGTACCCAAAAGTAATCGACGTTTTGACATTTGGAATTCGTTTTATTTTGCCGGAAAAAGAAACTTTAATTATTAATCTACTATATATATTCACCGATATTATCAACGACAACTCTCCGCCGCCACTTTTCCGGCAAATTTTCGATTCCCCTCTCTCTTGAAGAACTCCTCAAGACCGAAATAAATCTTATCAAATTGTCGATTACTTTTGGGTACACCTAATATATAGAAATCAATGTACGACGGGAAGCACATGACGTACACGCAGGTGTCGGTAAAATCAATTCCCAGTAACTGGGTATAAATTGCACAATCGGTCGATATATCAGTTGGGTGAAAATTGACTAATTTATGTAAATCGGTCAGAATTTCAACAATAGGTTATTAATTTATTTCGGAACGAGAATCAAACCTACGATTTGTTCCAATTGTTCACACTGTAAATTCCATTCTAAATATTTTTTTTATCACCATCTTGCTTTCAAAAAAAAAAAAGGGTTGAAACACTTTCTATAGAACTATTAATTTCATTAATAAATATTCACAAAGCGATGAATACTGAAATTTTAAACATTCATAAACAGGATTCTGGATGCAGTCCGACTATTTATTATAGCCTTTTTTTTTATACTATTTATTACGGTACCCATAAAGTAATCGACGTTTCGACTTTGGAATTGATTTTATTTCGCTAAATAAAGAAACTTTAATTATTAATCTACTATATATTCACCGATATTGTCGGCCGCTTTTCAGGCAAATTTTCCACGATTCCCCTCTCTTGAGGAACTCTTCAAGACCGAAATACATCTTATCAAATTTTTGATTACTTTTCGGTACACCTAAAATTTGGGTATCTTCCTTTCCTAATCAACAATTTAAAGTCATAGGCAGGTAAAACATCATTACACTAATTTATTTTTTACTGCGATGAATACAATTATATTTTAATTCCGCGCCGTAATTTCCAGCTCAAGCCGTAATCTTCAACCAACAAATGATTATCCCCCCATTTTATTTCGACCGGTTCATAAGAAATGGAATTTAGAAAAGAATTTTTTTAGAGAAATCTCAACGACGAGTGTTTTGTCCGAGTGTCGTTGCTATAAATTTTGTTGAATAACAAGACTTGTTTTAAAATTTGCCGGAGATAAACTTCCGGCGAAGGTTGTATAAATTGTTAGGAGAGATCGTGCCTCTGTACTGTAGCGACGTAAATTTGCACAACAACGCGTTGTCCGAAAACAATTATCAGAACTGCCGCCACACCGTCTATATCTATATTATCTCAGCGATAATATTTACGCTGACAATAGAATTACTCCGGCCCCGAACTGTGTTCGAGTCGTAATTCAGAACGTAAACTTATCCTGTAGGTTCGCGATGTTTCCGTCTCCTCTCTCGCTGGTTTGGTCTTTTGCTAGACTGGTTTCGGCCGCTCGCCATCTTCAGTAGCGCTGTGTTGGAGTCACTGTCAGCACTTTGGATGTTTTTTGGGCCCACTGTCACTTTCACATGTACTGTACAATCGTCCAGAGAGTGATTCTACTGTGACTACTAACACGGCGCTACTGAAGATGGCGAGCGGCCGAAAAACCGGTCTGGCGAAAAACCAAACCGGCGAGAGAGAGGAGACGGAAACACCACGAACCTACGGTATTCTTCCACAACCCCTCGCAGACCACAAAACAGTTATATCAAATTAGTGAACTTATCCAATGCGATTATCACGAATGTGATCTCAGCGACAACATACTTATATATATATTTCTTTCATTCCTCAATTTTTTTTTTTATTAAAATCTTGCAAATTAACTACGCTCCTTTAATTACATGTAATTAAATTACTAGTTGTAGAGTACCCGGCAACTGCGGGTCCAGGAAAAATAATAATTTCATTATTAATATTTTTTTAACATTTTTTCCTTCTGTTTCTTGAATAAAATCCATGAATCTATAGCACATCTCCGTACACCAAAGATTATATGAACCACATTATCCCATTATATTTCCTACACAATAGAATATAGAAATATTTTTTCTGCGCATATAATATTTTGAATTTATGTATTCTGAAAAAATGCTAGCGCATTATAACTTTATTTATTTTTTTTTATTTCCCATCCAGGTTATCCGCAAGAAGCAGCGGCTTTGGTCGCTCTGAAGACTGTGCGGAGGTTTTTGGAAAAACATTCGGAATCGGTAAATCTAATTTCCAATCTGTATTTAATTTCAACTTTGGATTAACACAACCTTCGACGTTGATCGTGGTTTTTTTTTTTTTTTGTTGAAATTTTTATAAAATTTGAATTATACGAATTTCAGGTCGACAGGATTATCTTCTGCTTGTTTCTACAGAACGATGTCTCCCTCTACGAATGCCTGATGCAACTGCATTTTCCGTCGTCGGATTAGCTTCCGTTTCGTTATAGCGTTTTAGAATTTTTTTCCCAAAATCTATTGAAAACACATTTCTTTTCCAATTTAAGATATTCGAACGCGATGTATTTTAACTGCGATTAGTAGAGAAACGTGGGGAAAGAAGATTGAAAATTTATAAAGACTTTTTTTTCAAATAAACTATCGATAAAATGTTTTTTGCCCCTCCGGGCGCTTAGGCTATAATAATTACGATATAATAATGTCTTTCTCAACTGTGAAAAAAATTACGAAAATGAAAATTTCTACAATTTTTGTGATGTTTCTGTAATTGATAATTGCTTAAAATTATATACATATATGTATATATGCGTATATAAACAAAATTTCTCATCGTCAAAATATATATTTATTTGACATCTAGATTGTTTTAAACTTGAGACCGATTCCTTTCTAATTTTCCTTTTCGGGCCCAATTGTAAATTAGCTCAATATTTACCTAGATTTTTCTTTATTTATCAAAATTACAATATATTTGTAGGCCTCGAAGTAAAAATTTCGAATCAAATTTATTACTTTTGAGTCGGAATGATTATTTCGTGTGTGTGTGTGTGTGGAATAAGTCAATTATAGAAATAGAATAATTCCGTTATGGTTTCCCTCTAGGAAACAACATAATATTCCGTTATATTAATATAATGCGAGAATGATTGATGGCGATGAATCATCGACTACGGTTTTCTAGTCAAGAATGGGGGAAATAATAAAAAAAAGAAAAAAAAAATGACTACGACGAGAGGGAGTATTGTCAAGGACCCTTGTCGCGGCATAGTGCAAGTTTCCGTTGCAAATTACGTTCCGAAAGTGGAAAGTGAAAGTATGCGCAGATAAAATGCGACAATAGTTCCAGCACAAATGGGCCGATTCCAAGGTCTTTGAAACCCTTCGCCTTCCCCATATATCTGTTTACATCTGTTCGTATATTAAAAATTATTTCGCGAATAAAGCGTCGAAGCGGGGAAAATATATAGAGGTAATTGATTTTTATCGAATACAATTACAAAAATAGTATTTTTTTTAGTACAGTACTGGTGCCTAGATTTGGCGATATACCTTCTCTATATTGTACAATTCTTTTAATATTAAAATAGTTCAATATTAATGATTCTATTATTAATAACCAGTGTATTTCGTTTAATTGAACATTCAGTAAGTCAGATTAAATTGTACTCAGTTTTTATCGAATACAATTTCAAAAATAGTATTTTTTTTTTAGCACAGTACTGGTGCCTAGATTTGGCAATATACCTTCTCTATATTGTACAATTCTTTTAATATTAATGATTCTATTATTAATAACCAGTGCGTTTCGTTTAAATTATATAGTATAAGATTAAATAATACTCAGTTTATTATATATATATATATATATATATATATATATATATATATATATATATATATATATATATTGGATAATCTATAAACTAAAACTTTTGTACTTTTAAAAATATTTTAAACAGTTTAAATTTTACGGAAAAACAATAGCGGCGGAACGTTAATATTATTCGTGAATATATTTTACTAAGATATTCATGAAAAATTTAACGAAAATATACATCGGACCGGCCAGTAGGAATTGCCAACTTCGGTCGGTGATTTTGGACAAAAATTTTTTTCGTTTCGCTCAGTCAGATTTTGTGAATTCCTTTAAAAAAAATCCAAAAATTTATTCAATACGGGGCGCCGTAAATTACGCGACGAGTATTAAAATTCGACGAGGGCGGAACAATTAACTGTTTTATTACAACACTGGCGAAAGTTGTAAGTAGTGGCACCGCGTCCGCCATTTTGGGGGCGAAAATTTTTTTTCCTCCGAATTTACGGTTTCGCCGTCGTATAAAAAAACTCGCGATCGCGTTTCTTCGTGAAAAAATGGACGGGCAACAAACTTCGATCGTCCTACAAACCCCTTCGACATCGATTCGGCAGATTGACGAGGCTGAAGGCGCCCCCCTACGAGGGCCCCCTTCAATGTGTAAGGTATAAAAGATCGTATTCGTGTATATTAATTATTGAAATTGACGTTTTTTTTTTGTATTGTATTTTGTATTTGTAATATTGGAAATCTTACCTTGCCCGCGGGTCCTCTTGTACCGGCGGTTACGCCGGTCGAGTCGGGAACTGTCTCGACCGGAAGTTGGACGTCCGGAAACTGTGTCCAATTCGATATTTCCGCCGGCCACGAAGGCGAGAATTGAGTTTCGAATTTGAAAAATGTTTGGCGGGCGGAGATTGGATATTGTAGATTGGATATTGGAGTGGGGAGCGGAGGGTTGGCGAGTGGGGAGGGGAGTGGGGCGCAGGTGCGCGGGCCCCGATGCGCCCGGCCAGCCGCTATTTTGCGTCGGCCGACGGAAACCACGGCCATCTTGGAATTGGACGCGAGTAATGAGTGGTGTGCCGCCGCCGAGGGTCGGTATCGTCTAGAAGTGTGTTAGGGGGATCGATCGGCCGACGACAGCGGGAGGAGACGGAGGAGACGGAGGAGGAGGAGGAGGAGGAGGTGGAGGTGGTGGAGAAGAAGAAGAAGAAGAAGGAGGAGGAGAGGAACGGTCTGGGCCCAGCGGTCGGTGTATCCGGCGGTCACCGAGAGCAGTCCCAGGAGGACGGCCCAGTGTGAGTGTCCCCAGTGTCTCTCTCTCTCTCTGTGTGCGCGAGAGAGAGAGACCGCCGAGTGTACGGGGGCGGCCGGGCATCCGCCCCCCCCCCAAGCCGCCCCCGGCACCCACCCCTCACCCAAGGAAGGCCTCACCCCTCCCCAATCCTATCTTATTTCAGTTTCAAATTTTAAACATTTCCACCGATATAGTCCCCGAAACTCTCGCCCCGATCCAACCCCGGTCACCCCGGTTGACATTTACACCTTTCCGTACACCCGAGGACCCGGATAGTTCATCCCCGTTCTTGGTTCCGGTCTGATTTCGAACAGGAATAGATTCCGCATTAATTTGCTCGAAATTGAACTGTAAAACCTCCGAAAGCCTCGCCACGATCCGACCCCGGTTACCCTGGTTGACATTTACACCTTTCCGTACACTCGAGGACCCGGATAGTTCATCCCCGTTCTTGGTTCCGGTCTCATTTCGAACAGGAATAGATTCCCGGTCATTTGCTCGAAATTGAACTGTACGACCCCCAAAACTCTTGTCTCAATCCTACCCCGGTTGACATTTATACCCTTCCGTACACTCGAGGACCCGGATAGTTCATCCCCGTTCTTGTTTCCCGTCTGATTTCGAACAGGAATAGATTCCCCCATTATTGGCTCGAAATTGAACTGTACGTCCGTACCCCCTAAACCCCGAGACATTTACACCTTTCCGTACACTTTCGAGGACCCGGATAGTTCATCCCCGTTCTTGTTTCCCGTCTGATTTCGAACAGGAATAGATTCCCCCATTATTGGCTCGAAATTGAACTGTACGACCCCCGAAAGCCTCGCCACGATCCGACCCCAGTTACCCTGGTTGACATTTACACCTTTCCGTACACTCGAGGACCTGGATAGTTTAGCCCCGTTCTTGTTTTCTGTCTCATTTCAAACAGGAATAGATTCCCGTTAATTTGCTCGAAATTGAACTGTACAACCCCCGAAACTCTTGTCTCAATCCTACCCGGTCAATCCGGTTGACATTTACACCTTTCCGTACACTCGAGGACTCGGATAGTTCATCCCCGTTCTTGGTTCCGGTCTCATTTCAAACAGGAATAAATTCCTGTTATTTGCTCGAAATTGAACTGTACAACCCCCCAAAACTCTTGTCTCAATCCTACCCCGGTTGACATTTACATCCTTCTGTACACACAAGGACCTGGATAGTTCATCCCCGTTCTTGTTTCCGGTCTGATTTCGAACAGGAATACATTCCCAGTTATTTGCTCGAAATTGAACTGTACGACCCCCGAAAGCCTCGCTGCAACCCTACCCCGGTTGACATTTATACCTGTCCATATACTTGAGGACCGGATAGTTCATCCCCGTTCTTGTTTCTGGTCTGATTTCGAACACGAATAGATTCCCAGTTATTTGCTCGAAATTAAGCTGTATGACCCCCGAAACTATCACCTCAATCCAACCCCGGTTACCCTGGTTGACATTTACATCCTTCTGTACAATCGAGGACCCGGATAGTTTATCCCCGTTCTTGTTTCCGGTCTGATTTCGAACAGGAATAGATTCCCAGTCATTTGCTCGAAATTGAACTGTACGACCCCCATAACTCTTGTCTCAATCCTACCCGGTCACCCCGGTTGACATTTACACCTTTTCGTACACTCGAGGACCCGAATAGTTTATACCCGTTCTTGTTTCCGGTCTGATTTCGTTGAATTCACTGTGGCCCAGATTATATAGTTATTTGGGGGCCGAAAACGCTTCGAATTATTGCCATTTCCGTCTTAAGAAAATGTTAAGGTCTCACCATTTAATGGGGTCATTGGAATACTGACCATTAACCGCTCCTATTCCGTCCACCTTTATGAAATATATTAAGTGAGATAATCGTTTTATATATATATATATATATATATATATATATATATATATAAAATGAAGTGTAGGTGTTCTGTGTGGTGCACTGATAAAGTTCCATCTTCTGTTATTATGTCGTACTGTTTCAATTCGTGAGTATTACGGTCTCGTTATATTTTTTGGATATAGAAGCTATTGTGGAATGTTAACACTGACGATATAATTATTAGTCGCATCGTTATTTTTAAACCTTATTGTTGTGTTTCAATTCGTATTTTTCACCGTCGCGTTATTACAGAACTATTGATTTTTAATTTTTAAAAAAATCTAGAGTGCTACAAATAATAAATGTAAATACGAAAAATTCTATTAATTTCTCAAACGAATATCGACCATCTGTTTAAAGTGAAACTATGAATGGCAAACGCTTTATTATCTTATATCGTTGTTAGTACACTCCTGTTGGCGTTGAATTCGAGCTTTGCAGATAACGCGGATAAACATCTATTGTCTGAAAACATTTACCTCCGCAATCATAACATTTTGATAATTAATATTCGCCCCGTCTTAGGGAAAAAAAAAAACCCGGCTGTCCGACCTTTCAACACTCAGATAATAGAGCGAACATTAAATCCGTTCGGTCGAGTCGTTTTATTTTTTCTAACGTCTTTAGGGGTGGGGGTGGGGGGGGAAATAGCTGACGGTTTAAATATTGATGTTTTCGATCTGCGCCCGTGGGTTCAATCAATTTTCTGTCCATTAAAGGTCGCGCATTTTATATACCGCAATTTAATCGATTTCGGTTCTGTAAAATTGACAATAAAGACTGATAGGGAAAAGATTGATTTTTGTACATGTTTTTTTTTGCCATTGTGTGTGAAAAGGAAGGAAATGTTGTTTCATGGCTCGTGCTTTAAAGGTCGCGATATTAACTCGATGTTTCGTAGAATCTTAATTGATATTTTTTAATTTCGTTTCCTTTTCAACAACGACGAAATTAGGCATCATCTAAATGTTTAGTATAACGGTTAAAATTAAATCGAATTTTTTTCTCTGCTTATCTAATAGCGTACCATATTTTTTTAACGACATGAAGTTTATATTGTAACCGATACGATATTAATTTTAATTAACCTAATTTGTGCGCAGATAACATTTTTGTGTGTCTATAAGTTGGGAAGCGACACTTTTTGAAAAATGTTTCTACTTCCGGAAATATATTTTTCGAGTGTGCATTTCTTGGGAATGCGAATTTTAGTTAAAATATCGAATATTTAATATTTCTGAGGTGGTTATTCTCGTAGTGAATTTTGTATTTTAACAATTTCATTAGAAAGTGGGGAATGATATATTTTTTACACCGTTTTATTTTTTGGTTACTCTGAAACAATTTGTGCTCCGATATCTTCTGTTAGTGAATTTTTAACAGTGTAAAAGTGTAATTTTTAAATGCGGAATTTTTAAAATTTGTAAAATACAAACTGCCCTAAGGCAGTGTGGGCAGTGAAGGCAGTTGGGGCAGTCTGTTGATTTAGGTGGCTGTGCAGTTTTACTACTCTCCATTCTGCCAGTGTGGGGGTCATCATTGTGTCTTCGGGAAATGATTGACATTTCGTTATCCGTTAAATTTTACGATATTTATAAACGGAGAGATAAAGTTGAAACAGTAAAAAATGTTATAGTTTGAGACAACGATGCGTGCGTTTTGCGCTATAATATCTCATCATGAGGTTCGTTTCCATTCAGTTCTGTGTCGATATATTTGTTTAATTTAATTTTTTTTTATGCGTTATCTAAAGAATTGAGTACTTTAAATGTATCTACAGGTGTAGTTTTATTCGATCATCAATTTTGCTGCAATCTGAAAATATATTTATTACAAAACTGCTCTTGTAGTAAAGAAAATCCATTTCACAAATGTTGGTGCGAATTAAATTTTGTTTAATTCTATTCAATCGCCTTAAAAGTTTTATATTAATTTCTCTCATTTTAACATGTGTATATATATATAACCCATAAAAGTATTTTTCTCGTTTAATGAACTCTGCTAAATCCTTTATTAATTTTAGTGCAGAAATTGCAATAAGAAATTAATGAATATCGTCTCATAGGTCTTATAGAATATTACACATTGCATTGATGCAGGTTATGCCTATATAAATTTGATAGAATTACGCGTTATTTCATCAATTCCGAGTTTTCTTTCAATTTCTCATTTTGTTTTATTCTTTTGCCCATCTATTATTGATTTGCCTTGGAAACTAAACCGGACTATTTATGTAGGTCAACGCATGTATTGAAAAGAAAACTGAATATCCGATAGAAATAAAATGTTCAATTACTTTTTATTCGATATATTATTCGTATTGAGAAATAGACCAATAATTTGTGTGACCTTTTTAGAGAGAATTTTCGTCTTATTGTAAAAGCCATTGGTCTAATGCGTAAAATTTAATTTTAAGAAAACGTATTAAAATTTACAATAGGTATTTGGCCATTACTAGTTTCTGGTTATATTTTCTTCTTCTTTCCCGTTGTTTTTAATATTTTCAACGCAGGTGTTCATATTTTCTGCAGCACATCCCTTCCAATCGGGTTAATTTAACCTTACCCAATACTGTCCAGTGTGTAACCTTCCTTTACAAATATAGGCATACTCCAACCGAGTTATAATGTCACCCGCAGGTATAATTCGGCATAATTTCGCTTTTCTCGT
The DNA here is from genome assembly GCA_019843655.1 of Lethocerus indicus. NCBI lineage: Eukaryota > Metazoa > Arthropoda > Insecta > Hemiptera > Belostomatidae > Lethocerus > Lethocerus indicus. Next base: position 37,803,872 of record JACDQD010000002.1, read on the forward strand.
GAAACAGAACTGTTGTTACGCTGATTATCAGTTTTGCAAATTGTTTTCTTTTGCCGGCCCTCAAGGCCGGATTTCGAATTGTACTTACTTTACGGATACTTAAAAAACTGTCTGTATACCAGTTGGTATATGTTGAACTTCACCCATCACCGGAGAGGATTTATAGTTTTATACAGATAGAATGTGTCCTGCCGTTGTAAAATAGTAGGTTTTAATAATTTAAAATTTCGATTTTAAAGGCTATCGAAGTTGAAGGCTTTTTTTTGGCAACTTGCGAGATTGAATTGTGCGGATAAAGTGTGGAGAATGGAGTGGTGGCGATGGGATTATTTTACTTTATTTATTCCCGTTAATGATGCACTGAGTTTCTGCACTCCGTTGCAGGAAATTGCCCCTGTATTCTGGTATTGATTGTTCTATACATTCGGGTCTTTATTTGTTTATGCGACCTTTGATGTAATGAATTGGTGGTATTTGAGCTTACGCGCTTTAATACATGGAGAGAGAAATAGTGGTGTAAACTGTTTTTTTTTTTTTAAATAACATCCAATACTAGAACCAATAAAATGGATAGTTTTCTGTAGAGATTTGTCAGTATTTTTCAGGGAATTTAAGAGTGTGTATTATTAGATATTTGTTAAGTTTTATATATATATATATAGTTCCTTTTAACATTTAGACCAGAGGTATTAGAATCATTGTTCTACTCAAACTGAATTATATTATGTGTTGCAGTGTATAAAAAAAGTGAATGTATTTGGCATTGTACTCAATTACATTTGTCAAAAATATCCAAGTGTTGTGCCTTGAATTCGGTTTCTCATTTTTGGGGAATTAATCGGTTCCATTTGTCAGCGGTTGAAACTTATTATTTCAATCGATATTAGCTGAGTAAAAGATGGTGGAACAAAAAAATGTTAAAAACTTGGGATTGTAATTATTAAAAGCACTATTTTTCAATAGTGAAACAGGATTTGTTTTGAACCGAAAGTTAATTTATATTATCACTAACGTCTGTGTGGGGGGGTTGGGTAGTGCAGTTTGCAGGGGTTGACACCCTGCCGATTTCGTCCCATTTTTGTTTTGGGAACCTAATACAATTTTAGACGGATAATGACGATTATTTGAATATGGTTTTAATTTGCCACGGCTGTTATCTTGTAAGCTAGTCCGTAAGCACAATTAAATGGGTGGAATTTCAGAATTTTTTTTTTTTTTTACTCAAATAATGTACTTAGTGGAAAGGGTTCCACGGTTATTAGTCCGTTACCCTGTGGTTAGAATGGGCTAGTAGCGATAACGGACGGATCCAAGATTTGTGAAAAACTTGGTTGTATGTTAGTTTATTAACTAATGTATGAAATGATAGATTTATACGCTTCTGAATATTTCGCTGTTCCAACATACAATGCCCCCCCCCCTCCACCCCTAAATAAATACCGATATAGCGTTTAATTGATTGAAATTGTTTCCAACAGGCATGATCCACTGGTGGGAGTAGACAAGGGAGCTGGTAGTGCGGGGGCGCGGCCCTCCTGGACGGAAGAGCAGGGCAGAGGAGAGAGCGGGTAGCGGGAACTGGGGTCGAGGTGTCGGTGTCGAGGAGACGCGACGCGGTGGTATCGCCCGTAGTCGAACTGAACGCCGCGGCAAGATACCGGAAGAGGTCGTAGCAAAAGAACGGACAACTATGTCAGCCAGCATGCGCACCACCCTGCAGACAGTACCGGAATCTCTCCCCGCCGACCATGTCACCAATTCAAAGGTAGGACGCCGTACTCTATATTCGCCCGTTGAGAAACAGAGAACGAGAGAGAGAGTAATCCTTAGATCCCCGGTGCTTCCCGAGTGTGTGTCCCTCATGGCGCCAATTACGCGCGTGTAAACATAATTTTCTCGTAATCTAAATATTGATTCTCGTGCATAACCAAATACACTGAAATAAATGAGTGTAGGTTTCCGCGACATTTGTCATTAGCCGGCTTCCGGAGCGACCGTGATGACGGGACCTGTAAGACTTCTGAAATATTGTAAGCGGACAAAAGCCCAATCCGGTGGTTTGCGAACGCAGGAATAATGCCGGAACGGCGGTGCGGGCCCGACCCCTGCCAACCGACCTTCTTCCCGGCAACATTGCGCGGTCCCACCGGAAGCCGGTCGGTCACAATTATAGCCAGAAATTTGCTGCCGAAAATATTTTAACGGAAACAGTGAAATTTTCTTTGTACTGTTTGTAATCAGTGGAATCGTGGTTTCCATTTTTTTATTCCTTGTTGTCAACACGAAAAGCTTTAAAATTATTTGAACGTTAATGATTTTTTCGTTTGTAGCAATCGGAGCTACTGGAAAACCGAAATTAAATCAAAATCTTAGTCACTCATAAATTAATGCGACAGATAATATTTGGATTAACACTTTGTTACGAGGACTTTTTTGATAAGGGCACATCTGTTAGTTGCCATTCCTCTAAATCCACGCTGTTTTCATCCCCCGTAGTTTTTTTAATTTTTTCATTTTACACTCACCCTTTTACAGTTTATATTAATTTAACATAGCGGATAATTTGAGTATTATTTCAATTTAAAATTATTTAATCAGAAGTCAGCATGTCTCTCTCGGCAAGTCCCCTGATAATATTAGTGTCTGTTTCTATTTTTATTACCTATAAAATCACTTTGATTTATTGTTCCTTTAGTAAAGTAGTAGACACATTTCAACCGACTTGTTTTAATCCTGTAGAATTTCATAATTTTAATTAGGTCTTGTTAAAAAAAAATACTCATTTAAAATTACTTCAAAAAAAAATATTCGACAATTTTTTTTTACTTTTAATGTCTGTGTGGAATGACATTGTTGTGCTATAGAAGTATGTCTGTTCAGTTTGAAAAAATCTCACTCCCTGTTGTTTTTATTTTTCTGTAACATTCCATTACCACTGCACATTTCGATAAATATTTGTATAGATAATACTCATTATACAATTAAATTATTTATTGGATTTCGTTATACGAAATTGAATGTGTTATATTTTTGAATTTTGGACAGTCATCTAAAACGTATTAACATATAACTCGAGTTTTCCTTTAGAATTTCACTCTGCACTCCTTTCTTGAGAGTTTGCTTGATTGTAAACGCAGTTTTGTTTACAGTTTGTTTTAATTAAGTTTAAAAGTAGAGAAATCATTCGTTTAATTGAAATGAAAGGAACAAATGGACAGTGCTGGATTTTCCTCGTGCTGCGTCATTTATTTCGTAAATATTTTCGTCTAGAAGTAATTCATATTTCGCTTCAGAATAAACCGTTCAAATTTTGATACGCTGCATGCGCCACCGTAATTAACCCTTTTTTTTTACGAATGCACAATTTCCCCTTTCGTTCATTGCGAATCCATGCGCTCAATATCTATTAGGGGAAAGAGAATAATCCGAAATTTCATGGTCGTGTTACATTGTCTGTTTGCCAAAGCGCGCAGGGTGCGCCCCGAATTTCTCTCCCCTCTGTGTCCCCCTTTTATATAAATACCGCCGTGACAACATTTTAATTTTTTTCTCTTTTCACCCGTGCTAAATTTATTTGACTGAAGTTGTCGTACTCGTTGTTACGTTTATTTATCTCTTTTTTTTCTTTTTTTTTTTTAATTTCTACTCGATGCATCGCGCTCGGACCGATAGACGACATTGTCGGTTTTTAGATTTCTAATTCTGTTTTTATTGTCCACGTTGTATTCGATTTCGATTTACTGACTGATATGAAAACTGGCACAGTTGTATTTTAAGATTCTCACCCCACTTCTTCATCGAACTGTATACGGATTGGCAGACAGAAAAAAATTCTTTCGTTTTATGTCAAAACAAAATAAATTTTTCATTTAATCATATTTTCACTACCAACATCAAATATAAATTAATATCTGTTATAAACTCATTAAGTATTTTAGTCTGTATACGTTTTTCAATGGCTTTTTAGCTGAAATCTGTAGAAATTTCATTAGTGGATGTTTTCCTGGAGTATAATATTGATCTCGACTGAAGATATAATCCATTCAAAAGTACACCAATGCACATGTTGAATAATGCAATTGTGTCAGAGCAAAGTAATATTTTAAACGTTCAGAGTTGTATTCTTGATAAATGATTAACAGATTTGAACTGGAAACAATATGCGTTACATATTGATTTCTTGAAACAATACCATTTGATTACTTGAACCATTGTTAAATTGCTAAAGGAAGCATGAAACTGGTTAGAAGAATTTTGATTGATATTACTGTCATAAAATGGATTAGATTTTTTGTTCTATTGAATAATTACAGAATATTAATACTACATTACAATAATTTTCCAGAATGATACAGGAATAAATAAATTCTCCTTTTATTACAAGAGCTAGTAGGGAACTGTAGTTGCGAGGGAAGTTGAATAAACATTTTGACCTTATGAAATTCGATTAATTTTCACAAAACTGCTTCCCTGTTATTAGTGTATTTTACATAGAAATAATTGAGTTTTTTCCTACAACAAACATTGTGCGGATAGTGAGGGAGTAAAGTTATTGATTTTGTGAATTTGATTTGAATTGCCAATTAAATTTGATGACCTTGTCGTCGGTTTATTTCATAAATAGTGGTTTTAAAATTTCAGTAGAGTACAAACTCTAACTAGAAATAATAGAGCACAGCAAATATTTGTCTACTTTTCTTTTCCCGTTTATTATATATTATATTGTGTAATTTGACCTAATGAAAAACGACTGCTTACAGATTTTCTTTTTTATTCTTCCTCCTTAAATTTGTTTCTAATTCCTTACGCTTTTATTTAGGACATATATCGAGCGTAATGGGCAATGCAAACCCGGTAAGATGAGATGAATGCAATACACGCATGTTTTAAATATTATTATTACTATCATGATTGTTTTCATTTTTATATACGTATGCATCGTTCAGTTTTCTCATTCCTTAGGTGTTACATCGTAAAAGTGTCATCTCATTTTTCATTCGAGTTGTTTTCATTTGTTAACGTTGAAAATCGGGAAATATTCAACGTCGAATGCGACACAGACAGAAACAGTCTAAGTCTTATCGTTTTAACGAGCAACACATACCAGAATATAATATTCTGCTTCGACAAAGCTTGACACAAGATCTCAGTTTGTTTCATTTGGACCTATAGAAAATTAAAACCGTAGCCTTAACCATACACTTGGTACGGTTAAAGCATTAAGTTTAGGGTTCTTACAAATCATTGGGGCTGGCTAAAAACATTAAGCCATTCCCATCATTTATATATTTAATTCGATAAAAGTAATTATTTCTTTAGTGTTAGCAACCTGATTAGGTGGTGTTTGGATCGAGTTTTTTTTTGGTTTAGACTCATTAATTTATGAGCAAATTCTTAATATGATAAAAATTTAGTCTCGAAGAATTCAATATTCTGTTGGATCTTAACACAATGGTCTAGTTTAGGTAGAAATTTTTGTCAATGACTTTAAAATGCATTCTTATTTACTTGTACTCATATGAAACTGCATGCGTATAGAGGAAAATAAGTTGTTATACTTATATTAACGTATGATTTGCCACCCGTTCTTCAATCGAATCGGCGGTTTTCTTCTGGTTAAATAAGTATATCAATTTTCCATTAGACCGCTATCGTTAGTGAAAATGTTTGGATATAGGGTCATTTTAGAAATCGTTTAGTGTTAGGTCGTAGTGTCGGAGAATTATTTTTACGACTGGACACTTACAGACATCCATTTATCATTTATTACCAATTGTTTTTTTAATGTGTGTTCACGCCGACAATATTGTTGTGCTAGAATCCAGGTGTCAGTCCAGATTCCCCTCTCGTCGTCCCTCGTCGAAATAATCGGTGTAGAGATTTTATTGAATTGAAAAGATACTTAGCGGGAATGACCAAGTAGAAACCTGAGTACATGTTAGATCGGGAATGATGTACCTATCCCCACTAGTTGTCTGACCCTTTGTGCATTTTTTCCATTGCATGTATGTCGAACATTTTATATCCGTTATCCGTTTGTGCCCCGGTGAAATTTATACAACGCGTGGGCACCGGGAAGAAAAATTCAATTGGCTAGTCTAATAATAACTGAATTCGGAATCACAGTAGGGTAGATTTTTTTAAAAGATTTGAATACAATTCAAATTCACCATTTTTTTTTTTTACTAAATAAATTTAAAATGAAATCCCAAGGTTTATAGCAGTGTTTTTCAACCTGCTTTATCTCATGGCACATTTCAACCTATAGATAAACTTTCAGCGGCACACTTAAATGATGATAAAAAAAAAAACAGTGTACTTTTTATGATTTATTTATTATAATTTATAATTGAAATATAATAGTTGGGACTCTTAAAAACCTTAACCTTCTATTGGCCAAATTTTTATTTTGAATCCATAAAAATTGGGGGAACTAAAAATCAGCAATTATAAACCTATATATGCGAATGAAAAATAATTGATATTGATATTGTTTGTCTTGACAACGTTATAGGATTAAGATTTATCCGCCGTCTCAGAGAAAAAAGAGCTATAATTATTTGGTAAAATCTCGATAAATTGAAATGTGACCTGAAAGTTACAAGGGCCCCCATAGAGGGTTAAAATTTAATGAGAAACTTGACATTATTATAATATATTTTTAATCATTTTATAAATTTATTTATTTTATAATGAAAATTGTCGTTGCTCACCCATTGAAAATCACAGCTTTACGATTGAATGCCTCGTTATTTTTTTAACGAACAATACTCAACTTGCAAACTTGCATCTCAGTTAGGTGTTTTAACTTTTATGATTTACTAAAAGCTCAGTGCCGTAGTATATTTTCAGAAGCGGAAAGTATTAAAATTGGCACCCTCTAACGACGTTGGCATTTCCGATTAAATCTTTTTATTGGCATTTTTTTTTTCGACACTTTTCCACGTAATACGAGGAAATGAATGTATTTTATTTCGATTGACTCAATTAAACTATAACGTTAAGGTTTTCACACTCGTTTAAGGGAAAAATATAACACAATTTTATATATATATATATATATATATATATATATATATATATTGACTGGTTGAATTCCGATAAAGTCGAAATAAACGTATGAAATTATGAAAAAATAATGAGACCTGTGATTTTCAACGGGCGAGCAACAACAATTTTCATTATAGAGTAAAGAAATTTATAAATTGATTACAAAAATTCACCCTCTATGGGCCGAATTTCCAAAAAAAATTGGGGGAACGAAAAATCAGCAATTATAAACCTGTATGTGCGAATGGAAAAAAAAATTGATATCGATGGTCTTGACAACGTTTTTCTGATTTATTTACTATAATTTCTAATCGAAATATAATAGTTGGGATTCTTAAAAAACTTAACCCTCTACGGGCCGAATTTTTATTTTGAATCCAAAAAAATTGGTGGGGGGGGGAACGAAAAATCAGCAATTATAAACCTGTATATGCGAATGAAAACAAATTGATATTGATATTGTTTGTCTTGATTAAGATTTATCCGCCATGTCACGAAAAAAAGCTATAATTATTTGGTAGAATCTCGATAAATTGAAATGTGACCTGAAAGTTACAGGGGGGGGGGCCGTAGAGGGTTAATCTCGCGATCTGTTTTAATAATAAATATTAATTTCCGCGATATAATTGTATGAATGTTTTCTCATTCTCCGTTTCCCACACTCCTCCCCGTCTTCCTTGTTCTCCCCTTTGTTCTCTCCCAGTTGATCCGGCCGGCCGTGAAATATAATCACTTTGGGGGGGGGGGGCGCCTCAACGATCTCGGCCTCGTTTACATACGAAAACAGCAACTAAAGAATTTCCTTCCGCTGTAATATACCATCTGTAAAATTAGAAAACGGGTGGAAAATTCTCGCGCAGAATGTTTCACTCAGTGTAAACAGACTTAGAGTTTTCCGATGGGATTCGGACATTTAATTGTTGAAAAGGTCGAAATTTATGGACGTGTGGTTTTTTCAAATTCAATCGACAGATTGTTGGAGACGAAAGAGAAATATATATATTTAGAAATTTTCGTTATTAACAATTTAACCCTCTATGGCCCCCGTGTAACTTTCAGGTCATATTTCAATTTATCGAAATTTTTAGTAAATTATAAAAGGTAATCTAATTTAGATGCAAGTTTGTGCATTGGTCTCTTTCAACCAGAGATTTCAGACTGTGATTTTCAATGGGCGAGCAACAACAATTTTCATTGTAGAGTAAAGAAATTTATAAATTGATTACAAAAATTCGATCCTGCGGAATATATTATAATAATGTCAGGTATCTAATTAAATTTTAACCCTCTATGGGCCGGTGTAACTTTCAGGTGTATATTTCAGTTTATGGAGATTTTACCAAATAATTATAGCATTTTTCGTGTGGGATGGAGCGTAAATCTTAATCCTATAACGTTGTCAAGACAGACAATATCAATATCAATTTTTTTCATTCGCATATAGATATAGGTTTATAATTGGTGATTTTTCGTTCCCCCAATTTTTTGGATTCAAAATAAAAATTCGGCCCGTAGAGGGTTAAGTTTTTTAAGAATCCTAACTATCAGAAAAACCTTGTCAAAACCATCGATATCAATTTTTTTTCATTCGCATATACAGGTTTATAATTGCTGATTTTTCGTTCCCCCAATTTTTTTGGATTCAAAATAAAAATTCGGCCCGTAGAGGGTTAAGTTTTTTAAGAATCCTAACTATCAGAAAAACCTTGTCAAAACCATGGATATCAATTTTTTTTCATTCGCATATACAGGTTTATAATTGCTGATTTTTAGTTCCCCCAATTTTTTTGGATTCAAAATAAAAATTCGGCCCGTATGTTAACAATGTTAACATTCTGCTAGGAAATTCTTTGAATTACAGACCCTAGACATTCTGTTCTTACCCTTATTTTAGAATGTTCTTCAAACGCTATTGTTTCTCTATCGCATTATTCCTTACGGTTTGATACCGAAACTGCTGAAAACTTTTGGAGAAAATCAGGCGGTTTTTTTTTTATTAGTATTTCAATATTTATTGTGTAAATTTTACGCCGTTTTTATATTCTCCTATTAAATACGATTGCGTGGCCCAAGAAAACGGGGTCGGCATGACAACGTTTGCAGAAACACTGTTCAAGGTGGCGTCGGTTGTAGTCGACTAATCGTTGAAAAAAAAAGAAAAAAAAAACATTTTCTCCCTTATTGTAGAACACTCAGGACGTTATTGTAGACTCTGTAGACGGCTGTCTTTCTGACTTTTCACCGGCCTATTCCGTTATACTAGACCGGTAGAGACTACCGACACCGGTCTGCCGTAGAACTCGATAGACAGAAAGACTCGTTTCGCGTCTCTTTACACCGGTCTAACTTTCCAGACCGGTTTCCAAATTACGAAAACCTTTTAATCAAGATTATCTTTCCATCAGTTTGGGCAATACCGATATACGAACCACCTATTGGGGACTGTTGTTTAGGGCGTAGGGTTCCGGCTCCCTGGGACAATTTTCACCGGGATTTTTTTTTTTTCGTACGGATATCGAGATGCTGTCACTGTAAATATGCTTTGTTCTGCGTTGTATCGCTGTAATTTAGGGGCGCGGTCGAGTCCTCCGTCTTCTGTCTGTCGGTCGCGTGTCCAACAACGTGCCGTGCACTTGCGGCTCCGCCCGGGTCGGGTTTCAGCTTTCAAATCCGTTGGAAAATGGAAAAATAAAAAAACGCCCAACAACTATTCCTTTGTCTCGTATGTCCAGGTCGGTCCGTAATTATTATATAAGATGTCGAGGTGTTTCGTTTCGGATTTGTCTTCTATTTTATCCAGAGTCGGCCAATCCTTTGTCGGGGGTGGGGGCACCATTTTATGTGCGCGCTGAAAAATAAACGCCGAAAAGATGTTTGATTTCGGTAATAAATTGGCCGGTGAAAAGAAGAAATATAGACAACCCGCTCGCCATCTTCAGTAGCAGTTATACAGCAACTTTATATATACAGTGGGGGGGTTCCCAAAAAAAAAATGTAATCCCACCGTTTAAAAGTCCATAACTTGCAAACTAGGATAGTCAGTGTTCTGTTGTGTCAGTTGTACCTTGTTGTACTCGAGTAAACGTGGCTGGGGCAAGGCTTAGAATTGTGGATGAAAGGAAGTCAGTTTTGAAGTGGTGTATTTTAAGTAGGAAAACATTAAAATGAGGTTCATGAAATGAGTATCGAACAGAGCCAATATCCCGACTGGACACTTTGTGCAGTCAGCAGTCGGGTGCTGCAGTCTGTGTGGATGTTAATAATGCTGGACCATTTCGAACACCTACAGTCTGATGATATCTTTAAGTTGGACTTTAAGCTACACTTTCACCAAAAATGAGACAACTCCGCCAATTAGTTTGCAAGTTATGGTGCTGTTAAACGGTGGATACATTTTTTTGGACCACTCTGTATATATATATATATTTATGTATACGAAAACCAGACAACCCACACTGTACAAGTGTGTCCCCTGTGCCAAACCGCTTTGGCAGAAGACTGAACCGGCGATAGAAGAACGTGACAACTATAGTTATTCCAAACTATACCGCAAGACGGGTATTTTCCAAAATTGATATTGTTAGAATATATAGTTTTTTCGGCCCTTAATCGAACTTATTATTAGATGTAGTGCCCCTGGGTAAAACAATTTCCTGGGTAAAACACCTCCTTTCTCGCCTTCGCCCCCCAACGGCAGTTAATCCACGTTTGGCAGAGACAACCGAATCGGCAATCGAAGTAGAGATCGAGTCACACCCCACCCCCACCCCCACCCCACCCGCCCTGCCTAATGAGAGAACACTGAGGCGAGAACGAGTATTAACGGCCGTCTAAATTGATTATCCCAATACCGGTTAGAAAACCGATCGTTATACTGAAACGGACATTTGAACATTGACCATATAGAAATGCCAGGGGTTCCACTCAGACATTCAAAGTCCAGACCCTTCATTAACCAATTAAGTAACGTAGGACCCAAATAAATCATTTAATTTATTACTTTCAGTAATTTCACATTATAAATACTGCATCGTGTTAAAATACTCGTAATTATGATTATTGCCCTAATTCCCACCCCCCCCCAAATGGGACTCGATTTAAAAAACAAAATATTTGACAAACCTGGTTTTTAAAAATATACTTTAGGAGGTACTGTTTTGATAATAATGCGTCGGTAATGAGTAAATTTTATGAAAAATTTTCGGGAAAAAAAAATTCGGTACCTATAATGGGTTAATGCTGCCCATATCGGGCAATTTACCGACTTGCCGACAGTGGGATGAATTAATAAAAATCCCGGTTCCTGAATTTCCGTTCACTCGTCACCCATCGCCCCCCCCCCGTCCATCATTCCCCTCAGGACGGCTTAAACCCCCGCTCGCCTAGGGATTTCCTGTAGCCCGGCTATAACGATTGGGCCATAATTGGGTGGCTTCTCAGTTTAAAAAGGAAAAAACTGTTCGAATTGATTGGGCCTCGTCGCAAGAGGTGTTTGAAAATTTAGCGATACTTCGGTTTTCAAATAGTCAATTTAACGCCCTCATTTAACTTTACCCTTTAACTTTAGCATTTCTAGTTTAACATACCTGTTTTGCGGTCTGCGAGGTGTTGGAATACCGTAGATTTCTCGTGTGTTTCTGTCTCCTTTCGCCGGTTCGGTCTTCTGCTGGATAATTAGCACTTAACAGATTCTTGATAGAATTCAGATACAAGAGTGAGAGTGCAGAGAGAGATGCCCAAAAACGTCTGCCGACAGTAACTCAAACACCGTACCGAAGATGGCGACTCTTGAATTACCTTTAAATGTATTAAATAAAAAAAAAACAAGAATTATAAAATATCGCTACTTCATAGTACACGCTTGGGACTTTACTACCACTCATCCTACCGGGCCTAATTTGTTAGCTATGAAATTTAGTCAAAACTGCCACCAATAAACCTCTGGTAGTTTAAAATACCTGGTACTGCGAGTGGGTTCGTGGTGTTTCTGTCTCCTTTCCGGACCGGTTTCGGCCGCTCGCCATCTTCAGTAGCGAAAACGTGTCGGTAAATAACAAGCACTTTGGATATTTTCGGCGGCATCCTCACTGCACAGTTACTTGTGACTGTTTGTCGTGTATGCCGCCGAAAATATATTAAGTGTCTTGTTATTTATTGACGTTTTCGCTACTGAAGATGGCGAACGAGCGAAACCGGTCTGGCAAAAGACCGAACCGGCGAGGAGACAGAAACACACGAAATCTACGGTATTTAACTTTTGTCTTTGGTCTGTCAAATGAAAGAGAAAATGGTGAAAAGTACCCATCGAGGTTTATTAAAACGGACAAAACGAGAAAATGGGTTCAACGTTTCGCCGATTCATGTTATATTAGGGGTACCCAAAAGTAATCAACATTTTATTTTGCTAAAAAAGAAACTTTAATTTTTAATGTGCTATATATTCATCAATATTATCTCTGCCAGTTTTCCGGCAAATTTTCGATTCCCCTCTTGAAGAACTCCTCAACACCAAAATACATCTTATCAAATTGTTGATTACTTTTGCCTAATATATTGTATTGTTCTAAGAAGTCGAAACCGATCTACCCTCTCGGTTCGAGTCCCGGGTTCGAAATTCGATTAGCGGTAGTTACTGTGACGCGATTGGGTAAGAGAGAGGAGAGGGACTGAACTAGTGGATCGGGATGAGGGGAAAGGCGGGAGTGGAATTTCGGGAACCGGGATTTTGCGACCGTTCGTATGTCGAGGTCATTGTGGATTGTCCGGTTAGAAACATACCCCGGGGAGCATTAAGGACGGTGCGAAGGACTTTCGATCGGAATCTCCGGATGCGAGCGATGTCGGATGTCTCCCGGTGGAACCCCGTAGCTCAATTCCGTATGTCCATTTCTGTATTGCTCTGTATATTGTTAGTTTGTCGCTTAAGGTCAATTTCGATGTCCGTTTTAAGAGGTCAAATTTTCTGTTTAAGTCGGTTCTCTTGAACTTTTCGCCAATGTGTAGAGACCGATTTCTTCGGGGCACGTCTGCGTTACCGGACTCCGGAGTACGGTAACACTCGAACGTGTTGAATTTGCGAAATAACCGGTGTCTGTAGCCAGGGCTGGCGGTGTGGGGGTGGGTGGGGGTGGGGGGTGGTGCTCGGAGGAGTCAATATACTGGTTGTGGTTGTGGGCGGGCGGTGGCGCCACCGCCGTCACGGCAACTCCTCCAGTGGCCCGCCCCCAGGACGGCCAGAGGTTGTCTCCGGTGGACACGGTACGCCGACCGCGGTTTGTGCGTGCGTGTGTGCGTGTGTTTGTGTGTGTTTGTACACAGACGGAGAGTGAGCGCGAGCCGAGGCCGCCGTTAGGACCTGGACGGTAGAGTTTTATCTCCTCTACTGCGGCCCCTCGTCGCCCCCCCCTCCCCCCCCCCAGTCAGTGTGTGCCCAGTGTGTGACTGTGTTTTTGTGCGCCTCCGTTCCGTCATTATATAACGCCGCAGTGTATTTTTCAATTTTATTCCACAGACTCCCTCCCCAACCCCTCCTCCCCCGCACCCCTTGTTCCCTTTTTGTTTTTCCCCACGAGTGCGTCAAATTTAGCCGGGACACATGGTGAGGCCTCCACACCCTCTAGGGTAAGTCCCTCGGCGGAACCGAGTTCGACACGACGTCGTCGAAAAATCAGATTTTAATTTTTATTTATCTTATTTTTATTTAAAAAAAAATATATATATATATATATATCGGAATATTGTCACTCTCGTCTCCGGACGCACGACACTACACGGCGCGGCGGCGAAGCGGCCCCGGTCGGTTTCCCGGGGTCGATTCCGGCACCTTCCCACCCACCCCGCTCCCGCTAACTGTGCTCGCCCCCACCGCACTATTTAATATTCAAGTCTTCCGGAAATTAATTATAAAATATTTAATTCCGCCGAAAAACTTTCCCTCTCCTGTTATATAACACGATGAATGGAGGAAATAGGCGAAGCCCCCCCCTCCCGCGAGAGCAGGTGAGATTCGGGACTTGAATAAAGCGTACGCAGGCGTCGATTACCGGGGAGGGTGCCTCTTGCCTCGAAGTTTAAACTTCCCGTCTCTATTTTCTGTCCGGTCGATTAAAAATTTCTGGGGCTGAAATTTTTCTTTCAATGTGTCCAAAAGCGTCTCGCCTGGTGTCTCCGCCAATTGGCGGAATTCGGATTCCGGTCCTGAACCCACCCCCGCGGCGGGACCCTAAGGGCGGGTTTAAATTCCGAAATACCTCATTTTGATATAATATATTTCCAATTCTTATTTGGAATATTCGAACTGAGTGCAGTGTAGGGGTGGGACGATGAAAAAGCTAAGCCGCTGGACGGCGATGTGATATCGACTTGGCCGCCCACCCGGCCCCCTAAGCCGGTTGAACGCCTATAAAACACTTTTATGATTTCTGGCCCGACGACTGTGTCCTTTACATTTTAATCCTGTTACCTCCATCGACGTATTGTTGCCGCCCCCCTCTCTCCCATTTCCGCCGATTAATTTCTGGAATTTACATTTTTATCCTTCTTTCCAGAGCCGGGTTGGACGCCTCTTTGTAGAACAAAAAAAAATGGATACTATAATTATTTTTGAAATCCAACAACGCGCCTTCAATCCGAAAAATGCTACTAGTACCGGCGAGCTTGTAACAATTATTTTCGAATTACATCGAATTTCAATTATTTTTTGTGGCTTAAAGCGAGGGATTTCATTTTCTAATATTGTACAGCGAATACGACCTTAAATAAGGTCTCTATTGCAAGAGGGCGTATTCCGAAGGGAGAGTGTGAATGGATGTTTATTTTCGTGCATCGGTACCTCGATGGGTCTGACTCGATATAGACAGCACTCGAATTCGTGCGATTTATTACCGCCTTATAGAAGGCCTTGCGCCACATTATTCGGTCCTGCATTATTCAGTAATCGAAAATTCTTCGAAAAAACTTTTTTTCTTGTATATTTCCGGATGACATCTAACGTTACGTAAGGTTGCCACGCAGTTTCGAATCCCGAGACGGAAATTGCCGGAAATACTGCCGGATATATATATATATTCGGGCCGAGAAAATTCATATTATTATTCGGATATTTTCGGTTGTTGACGCGGTGGTTTGATGCGGGCTTAAAGCTTTAGGCTTAAAGCCCCACCGAGTCGTCGGGGGGGGGTGGGGGGGCACCGGCCGTGCGGGGCTTCGGGTCGCACAGTATCGCGTCGTAGTGGGGAATTTTTTCAACCCTCGTTTCAGAAATATATAGTCGGCGCTGGCCCAGGAATCAGATGGGTATACGAGCTTTGGTAAGTCCCCCGGAATATTTACAGATTGAAAAATATAGATTTGTCTATATCCGCGTAAATTCACTCTCGGTGAACTGGTCCTACTGTCGACTTGATTGGATTCAGTTTAGTTTCTAATTTTTTTGCCTACGGGATCTGGCAAATTCGAATATCTCTTTCGTTTGCTTATACAGCGCAATCGGCAACTTCGGCTGTTGTGCGCTTATAATCTCTGTATATTACTAATCTTGCGATTTTATTAGTAATCCGTTAGTATTTATTATATTATTAAGGAGTATTATGCGTAGTTTGCCGCAAGTGCGCTACCCTCCTAAGTGTGACACAGATTCACGTTTTCGGTCTAATGTTGGGGCGCGTGAAACGGAAAAACTTTCAGTATTTTCAGTTGGATTTCTATTGCCAACGATTGGACCAATATGGGGACTCTGGGGTTGAGGGAAATTTAGCAGCTAATTATGGTAGCTGGTAAACAAATGGATGAGGAGGATGAGGAGGAGGAGGAGGCAGGGTTTGATAATGAGGCGGGGGTGGCTCCGGACATGACCAGCCCCCGCCCCCGCCCCCCAACAATCGATAACGCCGCCGGCCCCACGCACAATATCGATTGTTCTGTTCCTCTCGAAACTCTGGATCGTCGCTATCCGTCCCCCCCCCCATTTCTCACGCCCGGGAATTACCTGTATTTTTCCAACTGGTATCGATCGGGTTTTCGACCCGGAATTATGTATTTCTGCTGAGACTTCGAAGAGAAACTTTTTTCTTTTCAAGTTCAAGTAACAGACAATAACGGAGGGGAAACCCCACTGGCTACTTCCGATTTTTTAAATTTTATTAAAATGGAATTATCTGTACGGAAATTTCAGGATTAGGACGATGTTTAATTCATGACTGGAATTTATCGTATTTTTCTATAGCGCGAGGTCGCGACCAAAAGGGGACTTTATGGTAATGTACTTTAGTCATTGTTCGTGGTATTCTTGAATTGAGTCAAAACCGTCTTTTTGACCAAAATTTAAAATTCATATATATATATATATATATATTGATAAACGCGTCTCATTGTGGAACTATAGTAAAAATCATACTGTAGACGAAGCTGGCGACACTGTCCGCCTTTTTCATCATTTGATGGATGGGCCCCCCCCCCCCAGCATCGTTGATAAGCTCTGCGCCTCAATTTCAATTAACCTTTGATGGGCGTTGTGCTGACGTTTCAAGAAAAATATTTGTTTCACGATAAAATTGCCCACCGGTCTATTTATTATAGGGTGGGGGGGGTATTAAACCAAAGGGTACATTTTCTATTTTTTTGGCAATTAACCCTCCTCCTCCTCCTCCTCCTACCCCTTGTTAGGGGGCGGTTCAAAGGATGAAAGGACTCGAAGTTTCGTGACTCGGTTTTATTCCATCGACCGACATTGGCAATGATTCCGTAGATTCTGTGCGCTGTATTACAATTTTGAAAGTATTTCCAATAGTATTATAATTTGTAATTATTTACAATTTATTTAACTGTTATGATTTATAATGCAAATAATGAATTTATTTTGCTGGACCTGAATTGAAGTCTGTCTTTCGGCAGGAAGACTTCGATAGGTTTCTCTCAATATTTTACTGTGTTCGGTATCGAACGCCTAATTCGTTAACGGCACTTTTCCACTTTCAGTTTTTTTTTTCTTCTGTACACGACAGAGTTCCGTTATCGATTCTGGACGCTCCTCTCTGTGGTCGACTTCACTTTACGTTTGGAAATCTTTTACTCCTCGAACAAAAATCAGTTCTCTGATCGGTTTATCCGAGTGGCAAGTTTTCTAATTTTGTCTCTGGGCTGTTGAAAAATTGTTGAAACTCCGTACGGAATTAGATTTGCCGGTTAATGTACCGCCCTTACCCGGCCCGGTATCGACCACGGAGCCAACCCCCCCACCCCCCCCCCAAACCCACAAGACGATTGCGCAAACTTGGGCAAACTTCCGCCTGCCCCACAAACCTGCCGGCGAAATCCTTCCCATCCAGTAAATTATAATTTATTATATTTGAAACAAAAAAATGAAACGTGTACGTTACTCGGACACGGTTAAAAGATCCGTCACCAAGTGGCTTAGGCGAAATCACGAAATACCCCAAGGCGTACCCAAAAGTAATCGACAACTTTGATAAGATGTATATTTCGGTCTTGAGGAGTTCTTCAGGAGAGAGAGGAATGGAAAATTTGCCGGAAAAGTGGCGGCGGAGAGTTGTCGTTGATAATATCGGTGAATATATACAGTAGATTAATAATTAAAGTTTCTTTTTTAGCAATATAAAAATGAATTCCAAAGTCAAAATGTTTATTACTTTTGGTGTACCCCTAATACAATATTAGCACAGTATAAGACTAGGTTATAGAGACTTGATGAACTGTATATGGACTTGTGTATTGACTGGACTCTGCATGGACTTTATATGGGCTGTATATAGACTTTAAATAAATTGTATACGGGACTACATATTAGGTGTACCCGAAAGTAATCCGACAATTTGATAAGATGTATTTCGGTCTTGAGGAGTTCTTCACAAGAGGGGAATCGAAAATTTGCCGGAAAAGTGGCAGATTGGTGAATATATAGTAGATTAATAATTAAAGTTTCTTTTTTAGCGAAATAAAATTAATTCCAAAGTCAAAATGTCGATTACTTTTGGGTACCCCTAATATTTGGTTGAGTATCCAACACTTTTTCAACTGTCCAGAGATTAGTTTTTCTGTCACGCTTGTGATAGATTCCGTTGACCTCGGGTTGGAAAAAGCTGAGCTTTATTGTTATTACCTTTTAACTGTTCTTAAAAGTAATTAAGACAAGTACAAGGTCCAGCAACGGTACCGATCCTCATGACCGGTTCTCCGGTTTGTGTTGGAATTGACCCCCTTTGTGCTATAGAACCAGCAGCCGCGCATGGCTGCTTCAAAGTTACTTATATTCATAGCTTTTTTATAAAGTTTTTATTAAAATTTTACACGATTTCCGCCTTGTTTACGATCAATATGAGTTAACAAAGTGACCCCTCACATTATGCATTTTGTTTCTCTGTGCTTAATTCTCTCGTTCTGTTCTCAGCATAAAACTGAAGGATTGAACTAACTTAGTTTTAGACTCGTCTTGTCCCCCCAGTAGTCAAAAATTCCGAAACGAGTCACCCGAAAATCCTGAGAATTTTTCTATAAAAAGAATGAATTTTTTTTAGTAATTATCGAACCCCTACTGACACGCAATAATAACCCGGGCGTCAGTAAACGAAATGCAAATATGGCGTCTGACGTATACACATCTAACGTATACAGACTGTAAAGACGGGACAGAATTGAATTAAGTTTTCGTAACCAGAAAGTAGCGAAATGTTATTGAAATGTTGTTGCACTGAAATTCGGTTCGGCGTTATTTATTGTTGCCGCTCGCGAAAACCGGCCAGACGGCGGCCATAATTGGATTGGCGCGTTAACACGTTAAATATCGTCGGGAATACCGCTCGTCAATTAGCGATTGTTACCGAAAAAAAAATAAATAAAAAGTAAACTGTTCTGCAAAATGTCTGTGTCTTGCGCGGAGACTCCGCGTAATATCCGTTTATATATTAGGGGTACCGAAAAGTAATCGACATTTTGACTTTGGAATTAATTTTATTTCGCTAAAAAAGAAACTTTAATTATTAATCCACTATATATTCACCAATCTGCCACACTTTTCGGGCAAATTTTCGATTCCCCTCTTGAAGAACTCCTCAAGACCGAAATACATCTTATCAAATTGTCGATTACTTTTGGGTACACCTAATATTTTGGATATAAAATTGGATAGCTTTATCCTAACGTATAGCGTCGGATGTCTCGGTGGATCCCCACATTTCGGTACATTAAAGGTCCAATACGTCGGTTTCAATATAGCTTCAAATATTAGGTGTACCCGAAAGCAATCGACAATTTGATAAGATGCATTATTTTGGTCTTGAGGAGTTCCTCAAGAGGGAAATGGAAAATTTGCCGGAAAAGTGGCAAAGAATTGTCGCATAATATCGGTGAATATATAGTAGATTAATAATTAAAGTTTTTAGGAAAATAAAATCAATTCCAAAGTCAAAATGTCTGATTACTTTTGGGGTACCCCTAATATATTGCGCAACCTGTTGGCTAAGTTTCTGTGTCCTTTTTTTGGGGGGGGCGGATATTTCCTTCTGTCATCGGACCGTAAACTGACAACATTAAAAATACGTCATCGTTGAACTCATCAGAATGCAAATTATTATAATTCTACTGTAATGAATTATTGACTTCTGCGTCCGTACGCCGTCATCAGTAGCTGCACCGGCACAGATATATTATTAAATGAATAATTAATTACCGCATTTCCCCCCCCCCGTTAATTACAGTAATTAAGCTAATAGGAAATTAAGAATAGCCGATGTTTTCCAGTATAGGCGGGGGGGGAATGTTCAGGCGAATATTTTCAGATAATTTACCGAAACCGACCAAACATATACTGTAATCTTGAAATGGACTTCAGTGCATCGCTCCCGGTTATCGTTCGCCTCCTTTACGTTTCACTACCGGATAACGCATCCGCCGATAACCCTCTTCTGATCCACAATTTTTTTTTTCTGTATTTTCTTCACGCCTATCTCCATAACTGGCGCATTCCGCCCTTCGAAATTCTCCTTTGTATACAGTCTAAAATAACTGTTTTGTTGTCTGCGAAGGGTTGTGGAATACCGTAGATTTCGTGTGTGTGTGTGTGTGTGTGTGTTTCCGTCTCCTCTCGCCGGTTCGGTCTTTCGCCAGACCGTTTTCGGCCGCACGCCACCCTCAGTAGCGACAAAACCATACGCCCCAAAACACTGTAACGAAACAACATATACAAGAGTGACAGTGAGACAGTGCAGTGAGGATGCCCGAAAGACATCCAAAGTGACTGACACTACTACTGCTACTGAAGACGGCGAGCGGCCGAAACCGGTCTAGCGAAAGTCCGAACCGGCGGGAGGAGACAGAAACACGGGAAATTTATGCTTTGTATATCTGTAAACAATATTTATACTTACTTGGGGGGTGGGGGGATGTGTGTTTGAAGTATTTGTAAGAATAATAAGAAACCCTGTATTAATACCCTGTCTTCGGGGTACCCAAAAGTAATCGACATTTTGACTTTGGAATTCATTTTATTTCGCTAAAAAAAAAGAAACTTTAATTATTAATCTACTATATATATTCACCGATATTATCGCCACAACTCTCCGCCGCCACTTTTCCGGCAAATTTTCGAATCCCCTCTTGAGGAACTCCTCAAGACCGAAATACATTTTATTAAATTGTTGATTACTTTTGAGTACACCTAATACTTCCACATTTTTCCTAAAATTGTTTTTAGTTAATAAATTTCGTTATTTTAAAAATCGGATGAAATAACAGTTCGGTAAATAGAACCGAAATCTTTGTTTTAAGCAATCAGTGTAAATTCAATCGAATAATTAACGCCCGTCTTGATGTTTTTCTTTGCGCTTCTTATAGAATATTTTCAAGATTTCCCCACTTTCGTCCGCACCTCTTTTCAATAGTAGCTTTGTTTCTCTCCCACCGTTTTTGAATATCTCTTAAATGAGTCACGACGAGTGTCACGAAATCGTACTGACGTCACCTTGCGCCGCAGGCCCGTAGTATCTCAAGGTGATAGAGGATCAATTTACAGGTTTACCGTATCGGCCGATTTAATTTCGCCTATTTATTTAACTCATAACAGTTTATTTTTACCCCTTTGCCCGGCCTGCAGTCAAAATAAATATATCTCGACTCGCTTTGTGTATTTACAATCGTATTACAAATAGAAGGATAGAAGTTGCGAATAGCTGGAATATTTCTACGCCTCCGGCGTGTTTTGGTCTGTATAAACCTGTTGTCGGTCTATTTTCAGACCGGCTTGCGATTTTGGTCAGAGGCTCAATTAAACAACAATCTGCTGTAATCGCGAATCGACCGAGAAACGCGTGCAAATTATATTGACTATTACCGAGAGTCTAAAACTGTTCTGTAATCTAGCAAATGTGTATTGTGTTTGGTAAAAAAGGGCTCGTAGTGTAATATTCCGCCGGGGAAAAGAATCAACTAAATTTGGATAAATTTACGCCGAGAGCCAATTTCGTTGATTGCGGGGCCGTCGGGTACGAGTGGTACACTCGAGTTGTGTTGGTAATTGGTAAATCTCGTTAATAAAGTTGAGAGAAACAGAAATAATAAAGCTCCGGTACAATTTACTTACTTACAAGCTCCCCCTCCAGCTCCTCCTCCTCCTCCTCCTCCTCCACTTGCTTAATAAGATTCGCCTCACTTATGCGGCTGCTCGCACTTATCCCAATTCAGAAAGCGCAACTCTCTTTTTCTGCTAAAAAAAAACAGTATGCACTACTGTCTGACGTCATTTCTTGTTTGCAGACGTCAGACGTTTGCATACAGTCTGTAAACGCTCAATAACTATATAAGAATTCCCTTACAACGCGATAACATAAATTCTTTTTATTTGTTGTACTATCTATCTTTATAGTTGTTTGGTGAAATTTTATTTCCTTGTTTCTCCCGATAAAGAATCCAGATCGCTAGACCCGTCGTTGGGGAAGCAATGGATGGGTAACGGAGGAGAGGGATTCCGATTGAAAAATCGTTATTACATCATAATCTAAGTTCTATTCGTTGAATGCAGCTGTTCTAGAATACTTTATTTAGTAGATTTCGTGTGTTTCTGTCTCCTCTCGCCGGTTTCGGCCGCTCGCCATCTTCAGTAGCGGTGTCAGTCACAGTACAAGTGACAGCGACTTCTTACAATGAGGACGCCCGTGCAAAACATGCCAGAAGTGACTATGACACCGCTACTGAAGGTGGCGAGCGGCCGAAACCGGCGAGAGGAGACAGAAAGACACGAAATCTACGGTATTTCAACCCCTAGCAGACCACAAAGAGGTATGTTTTGTCGTCGGCTTTCGTACCCTTTAATTAAACAATTTTATAATCCTCGGTCGTAATATTCAGTAATGGTAAATTGATATCCGATTTGCCCCGACCAGTTCTGCGTTCGCGTCCGTTTTTGTCTAAACAAGTCTTCAGAGAATTCGGATAGGACAGTGCTATTTGAATCGTAAAATCGCTCAATCAGGTCAAGATAAACGGCCTTAATGTATTTCTAAGCGCAGTTGTTCGGCGGTAACATTATTTCCTTCGGTTTCGGCCCAGTGGACGGCCTCCCTTGTTTTAGGATTTAGGGAGTTGCGTTATTTATTTAGGGCCGTCGGGAGTGGATATGCTGTTGTGAAGTTTGTTGGTTTGGTAAGGGGCGGCCGCCCCTCCGGGTCCCATGTACGCCATTTTCGAGGCCCCCTGTCACAATACGGTACACCAGTTTATTGTTTGAACCACTCCACTCCCCCTGCCTTGTCCCCCTTCAAAAATTGAATATATATTTTTTCGTGGGAAAATTCTATCACACCAACAGGCCAAAAACTAGCACTGAGATTTTAAGATAATTTAATATACCTGTTTTGTGGTCTGCGAGGGGTTGGAATACTGCAGGTTCGTGATGTTTCTGTCTCCTCTCGCCGGTTTGCTAGACCGGTTTTTCGGCTGCTCGCCATCTTCAGTAGCGCTGTGTTACTGTCACTGTCAGCACAGACAGTACACGTGAAAGTGACAGTGGGCAGTGAGGATGCCACCTGAAAAACATCCAAAGTGCTAACAGTGACTCTAACACAGCGCTACTGAAGATGGCGAGCAGCCGAAAAACCGGTCTAGCAAAAGACCAAACCGGCGAGAGAGGAGACAGAAACACCACGAACCTACAGTATTTTAAGATAATATACACTAACGAGTATTTAATCCTACCCCTAACAACTTACAAAATTACTGTATTTTATTCACCCGTTATTCAATTGTAAATATCGCATCCTTAAGTTGTTGGTTTTAAGTATTATAGCAGGAGAGCACGATATTCTAGGCCAGGGGTAGGCAAAACTCAATTCTCTCCGATGATATTCCTGTGCCCCAAATTAAGTCGATAAGGGATAAAATTTAAAAAATTTTCGGGCAAAATTTTATTTTATTTTTAATCAGAGAATCGGTAATACCGCGTCACTAAAATGAAACACCTGAAATATATTCTCATTAATTTAAATTCATACCTTTTACATATTATTTCTTTATGGAAACTACTATTAGCTCGTGTATTAAGACAAAATTTTGGTTCTATAGCCTCTAAAGTTTGCCGACCCCTGCTCCAGGCTTACCGTAGGTTCGTGGTGTTTCTGTCTCCTCTCGCCGGTTTGATCTTTCGCCAGACCGGTGTTTCGGCCGCTCGCCATCTTCAGTAGCGTTGTAGCTCTGTAGAGCACTCTGGATGTTTCTACAGTACAAGTGAAAGTAACAGTATAGTGAAGATGCCCGAAAAACATCAAAGCGCCAACACCGCTACTGAAGATGGCGAGCAGCCGAAACCGGTCTGGCGAAAGACCGAACCGGCGAGAGGAGACAGAAACACCAAAGAACCTACGGTATTCCACAACCCCTCGCAGACCACAAAACAGTTATATTAAGTATTTAATTCTAAAACTTGAAACGAGGTCGAAAAAAAAATTAAGCTATATATTGGGGACAAATATTCCAGAGGCGTTTTTCCATTTAAGGACAACCGCCTTTATCTCAATCCGAAAAATTTCACAAAGCCAAAAACAGTCTACAAAGCTTGTTGAAACGGTTATGAAAAAATCAGAAAAACGGCTGCCTAATTTATAGAATTTGATGAATTAATCAGTTAATAATACGCATTCTACGACTATTTTTTACCTTTCGTACGCCTCTCCGTTGCCAAAACGCGGCCTAACTTTCATACTCTTACCTCAGTCGTCGGTGAGTTAATCGTTAATCGAATTTCTACCGCCCGATCTCATAAACTGGAAAAATGGGTCGTATTTCACGTCGGTCCGACGGCCTCGAGTGGGTGAGCCGCTCCTGCCGTTTAAAAATAAACTCAGAGTCAACAATTTTCTTTTTTTTTCTCCTGAATCGGGCTCTTTTCATTATTGGATAGCCGGCGTATCATCGGCGGACTCGATGATATTTAATCTTTTAAATTTACACTTATGTAGCGGCTTAATAGTCACTACTTCTAGGTTTCTATATTTGAACCGGATAAATGGACAGTTTACCCCCACCCCACCCCGGATGTTTTCAGTTTTACGATGCGTTTCCTGTCGGCGTAAAATAAAACCCCCGGCGGGCTGAAAATCGAAATCTTTTCAATCGGATTTCGCAGACATCGTAGGAATTACGCTTTCTCCGGTATGCGGAAGAAAGGCTCAATTCTGATTCGGGCTCGCAGTGGACAGGCGAAATTTTATTTTATTTATTTTTTTTTTAACGTAGGCTAAATCAGTTCCAAAGTAGTAGGACCCTGATGGTTGGAACCGGTAAGAGTCCGAGAGGGTCCCAGAAGGAACCCTCAAAGGAAGGCACGATTCAAATAATAATCAATCATCGATAATTTCTGCATAATCGAAATCTGTATGATAAATTGATTATTGCAACCAATATTTATAATAGATAGCGATTTAATATCTTGATTGAAGCGATCCGGTCGCATATTTTAAGCTTAGTTACTATAACTCTAAAAAGGGTGCACAAAATATTACAAACTGAGGGACGTGTATGATTACAATTTGCCCAAACCAAATTAACCTGAGCATAATCGATCATTTCTGTTTGGATATGAAAAGTGAAAATATCGTTTTCAAAAATAAAACCAGATTTTATAGAGGCTTTCAATGAAACTGTTTCACCGAATCGTCTGGTGTATCTTTCAGGTTTTTCTACCGAATTTCGAATGTTTCCCGTTCACGTGTAGGACGTTCGTGGAGCGCGGCCGTGACGTGTTTTTGTTACGTGTCTCGATCGCGTCAATGTGCTTACGCCGTTTGATAACAGCGGCCGAAGCTCATCGCTGGAGATAAGCCGAAGGAGAATAAGGGAGAGACACGCGAACCCCTTACGTTTTTCTTGTTGCCCTCCTGGATACAATAAAACGGATATATATATATATATATATATATATATATATATATATATATATATATATCTGTTGCCCCGTTGGCACCGACAGTACCGCGGTCAATATCTGCGCCAGTAACATAATTCACGCCACTGTATTTTCGATATTTCGGTACACGGAAAATAACTTCCGATTTTTACCCAAAATGGACACGAATTAACCCATTAAGTACAAAATTTTTTTTTCTGAAGAAAATTTTGCATAAAATTATCAAATAGTACCACCAAATATGTTTTTAAAAACCAGTTTGTCAAATTTTTTTTCAACTGCAGAGTTGAACCAACACATGAGACCAGTCATCTTTTATTTTGAATAATAATCATAATTACAAGTATTTTAACACGATGTAGTATTTACAATGTGAAATTACTGAAAGTAATAAAAAAACTTCCTGTAAACACGTGTCATATCAGAAAAAATTAACGACCTACGGTACTTAATGGGTCGAATTGTGTTGAGAGCGTTTATATTTTCTCGCGTTCCTCCCTCTCCTCTCGCCGTGGACCCGTTTCGGCCGCTCGCCGTCTTCAGTAGCAGCCGAAACCGGTGAAATAGCCGGTACGGCCAGACCGTGAAACGGAAGAACGTGACAGACTACAGTTTTCCAAACCCTCCCCGACCACTAAACACACAGGTATTCCAAACTTTACATTTTTTACTTATTTTCGGATACAACCGGCGTATCCGAGAGTATTATCGAAAATTTTCTAATAATTGTAGTCTCTATGAACGCTTTGTTGAACAGAATTGATTTTTTTTTTTTTTTTTATTTTGCACAATCAACTTTTATCAAGTTATAGGCGCAATTGATACGTGTATATTTTTCACGTGTCTGTCTCGATAAAGAAACCACCCCCGAGGTGATCTGATCTCTGGGCCGGTGGCGTTTAATGGATGGGTAAAAGGGGGAAAGGGACTGAACAGGAGTGGATTGGGATGAGGAGAAAGGCGGGAGTGGGAACTTCAGGAACCGGGATTTTGTGGCTATTTCATGGCGGATTATGCGGTTAGAAACATACCGTGGGGGGGGGGGGAGCATTAAGGATGGCGCGAAGGACTTTCGATTGGAATCTCTGCGGACTTGGTGAATTGTGCGGACGGTTTCTCTGCTATGTCCGACAATTCCGCCCTTTCGGTTGACCTAATTTTTTTTTGTTTATCAAAATTGTTTTCTGTACGTTTCAGAAGGGGCCGGGGCCGTTTCCGCAGATCGATTCCGGCGATAGGCGGTCGAAATTCCATTTTTTTTTATTACGCCTCAATCGAACATTTCCCGACCTCGGGGGTTCAAGTTGGGGCTGAGGACAAAAGAAAAATGGGCCCGTACTAGATCGGTATCTTGCAAAATTAATGCGGTTTTCCCTAGGTTTTCCTCGGCCCCCTCTCGAGGATCGATTCCTTTCCTATTTTACCGTTCCACCTCCCCGCGTTACTGATTTCCAGAGGGTGGCGGCGGGGGCTACGTGGCGCATGCGCCCAACCACTTCCGACCTCTTAAGGTCGATATCTCCTCCCCCCCTAAGCACAGGGCTTGAAGTACTCCCGGAGGCGTGCAGTGTCCACCGGGGTGGGGTGGGTGATGGGGGAGGAATTTGTGACGCGCGGTCCTGTAACTAGACACGGGGTTGGGGTTGATGGGTGTTGATGGACTGCGGTGCATCGGATTTGGTGTGTCCGGTATTGGCGGGCGGAGGGCTTCCGCCATCATTATATTGATTTTGAGGCCCCGACCGACGGGGGGGTTGTTCCCTGTAAATTCGTATGGGGGGGGGCCCGTTAATTTGCAACTGTATATCCCGTCTCCTGTAGACCTAAGGTGTCCGAACTTACCCTGGGCGCCATTCAATGACGAAAGGGGCTTATCTTCTTGTACATAGAATATATTAGGTGTATCCAAAAGTAATCGACAATTTGATAAGATGTATTTTAGTCTTGAGGACTTCAAGAGGGGAATCGAAAATTTGCCGGAAAAGTGGCGGCGGAGAGTTGTCGATAATATCGGTGAATATATAGTAGATTAATAATTAAAGTTTCTTTTTTAGCAAAATAAAATGAATTCCAAAGTCAAAATGTTTATTACTTTTGGGTACCCCTAATACAATATTAGCACAGTATAAGACTAGGTTATAGAGACTTGATGAACTGTATATGGACTGTGTATTGACTGGACTTCATATGGACTCTGTACGGACTTTATATGGGCTGTATATAGACTTTAAATAAATTGTATACGGGATTACATATTAGGTGTACCCGAAAGTAATCGACAATTTGATAAGATGTATTTTGGTCTTGAAGAGTTCTTGAAGTTGCGGTGGCGGCCGGGAGTTGTTTATAAATATTGGTGAATATATAGTAGATTAATAATTAAAGTTTCTTTTTATGCAAAATAAAATGAGTTCCAAAGTCAAAATGTCGATTACTTTTGGGTACCCCTAATGCATATATTATGGGGCCAGATTTAAAAAATATTTTCGGTATTACATTTATTATAAATAAATGGACGATTCATTACAAATACATAGTTTTTGGAATACCTGTTTTGTGGCGTGCTGTAAAAAATTCGAGTCGCGTAACAAAATTTGATTACGAACATGTATAAAAACGATTGTCGAATAAAGTATAACTGGTTATAATGCCTGGATTGTGTCCGTTCCTTGCGGTCGATGCTGTCAATAAAAATTAACATTAAAACATTAAAAAATTAATTGACGCCGGTTTTTTGCGAGATTAAATTAACGGCGAACGTAATCGCCGTTGTTTCGTGTTGGGACGACAATTCGCGACAGTAATTTTTGCAAAAATTTAACATTTTACAGTAGCAATTGTAACAATTTTCGCGGGCGCCGACGCGTTACGTTTATTATTATTAGAAACCCTATATCTGTATCGAGAAGTGATCCGAGAAGTGTATGGGCGTGTGGGGGAAGAAAAAAAAAAGAAAAAAGAAAAAAAGGTTGGAGCGGTTACTTGGCAAAACGGGGCCGAGGACCAAGAGCCTGGTTATTTGATATTTAGAACGGTCATGTCCCAAACCCAGATTTTATTTTTAATCCCTTTTCATTTTTTTTTTTCATTTACAACTTTGGATCAATTGTTGTTAGTAATTTGAAGGTTAATTGTCTCCAGTTTAACTTACCTGTTTTGTGGTCTGCGACGGGCTGTGGAATACAGTAGATTTCGTGTGTTTCGTCTGTCTCCTCTCGCCGGTTTCATCTTTCGCTAGACCGGTTTCGGCCGCTCGCCATCTTCAGTAGCGGCCACTTTTGGCACTGTCACTTGCACTCTGGTGTGCACTTTGGTCTGTTTATCCTGCATATATATACACGTGGTCTCGTTAATGTGTTTTTCGGGGCGTGTCCTACTTAAGCCCATTCAACAAAAAAGTCCCAACTCTGTTCGCATTTGCGGCCGCTTATTATAGACCGGTTGGCCAATAACAAATATTTGGTTTTGCGCACAATTATATATATTTTGGACGATTCGCGTTAAGTAAAAAAAACGGAAGATGCGCGAAACATCGGAACGCGGGCTCAAAACATTTTTAATTTTCAGAAAAATATTACGACAGTAAAATTTTGTTTGTATCCGGGGCGGATCCGGGCAGTGAAAGAAACGATTTTAAAATTAAAGCCCAAAAACCAACGAGATTATTCGTATTTATGTTTCTACGAATCCTGTCGTGTTGACGATGTGTGTCAAGACTGAGAAATTAGTCGAACCTGATTTCACAATAAGTAGAAGATTAGTTTAAAATACCTGTTCTGTGGTCTGCGAGGGTTGGAATACCGTAGATTTGGTTATTTTTCTGTCTCCTCTCGCCGTTTCGCTCTTTTGCCAGACCGGTGTTTCGGCCGCTCGCCATCTTCAGTAGCGCTGTGTTAGAGTCACAATCGACACTTTGGAAGGTTTTTCGGGCGTCCAGACCAGCGAGATGAGATAGAAAAACGATAAATCTACAGTACGAGATTAGATTTATAATAATCTAAAAATATTACAATCAAACCCTGAAGTGGCAGAAAACCGTGTATTTTATAACCGACCGTTTATAAGAATTCCCTTGGCCCCGATCTATGCGTCACTAAACGGGAAATGCCAGATGGAACTGGAACTATTATAACTGATTGGAAATTTATTCGAAATGAAATAAAAAATCCAAAAATTGCTATAGATGAAATCGTTAAAGTACTATTTACGCAAAGATAAGTTTTAGTTCATTGCAAGCGTATATATTGTTAATCGTTCCATGATTTTCTTCCAATTGCCATCTGGAAAATATATATATATATATATATATATATATATATATATATATATTGTGTCGTAAGCCGTTTATATTTCTGCTTCGGGTTTTATAGTTTTTTTTTTTCAAATTTGATTTATTCGAAATGTCGTCGTGTGCTGGCGTCGTCGGAATCGAGTGGCAACCCGAATGCCAACTGTCTGCAGATTGATGACATTTTGAACTTTTTCCACTCCGGCCGCGTATCGAATTCTCGGACGGTTTGTAAAGTTTTACGACCGCAGTAGTGCGTCAGCGAAAAATACCCGGAGAATTCCTAATAAAGTCGGGCGGAACTTTCAAGCCGGTACTTCTCTCCTGAGAAAGGTCGCGCCAAGTTAATTGTTGGAAAGCGGTACTTGGGGGTATTTGAGGTCCGTTCATAAAGCTCTTTAGTAAAATTCCCTGTTGAGGACTTTATGTTTTCGGAAAGTATTATTGGTAAGGACCGTATTTTAAGGCCGCCGTTCCCAATCGTAGGAAAATTGATATCAATAAAACGCCTGGATCGTAATAATAAAATGCAAATGTTCGGCCGGCAACTAGCAATATGCCCGTATATATATATATCTTATTTATTTAAATGTTATAGAAATTCCCTCAGTACTGTAGGCAGTCATACACTCCGATTTGAGTACGCAATACAAACACTTTATTTTCTACGAATATATAACTTGTGCGGCGTAAACGAGACACGAATTTTTATTGTCGCCTGCATTCCGGCCAAGGGGGCCTTACTTCATTTAATTACTTGAATCGGGAAAGTTACGTATTGAAAAGGCGAAAACTTTTTGCGCTTTTTGCTTCTATAGGTGTGTCAGAAAATTAACGCGAGATTCGAATCGAACTGCGGCTGCCGAACTTTCATTATTTTTGAAAAAACACGTTGTTCTGTCGTGTAACGCCCCCCCCCCCCAATTTGTACTGACCCTAAACTATCGGCTGTCAAATGGTTTTTTTTTAATAGGGTAAAACTTTACTGCAAGAATGCTGTGGCAAATTCAAATCTCGCTTTAATTTTGAGACACCGGAACATGTCGGGGTGAATAATACCATTCCCTATATTGTTACCCTTTTGCTCTCAATTTTCTTTTATCCTTCATAGACTCGTGCATTGATGAAAGGAAGTTCGCGACAAGAAGGTTGTTCCTCTCGACGGCGGTTTAATTGTCATTTCCCAATTAGCGTTTGAGATGGTTCGCGGCTGGAGTATTCCTACCCCAAGCGGGGTTGGCGGGTGGTGGTATTGATCGGGTGGTAGGGTGTGCCCTGGGCATGTTCAGTGGGTGGGGGGGGGGCGTCCCGGGGATGCACCGTGTCCGAATTAATAATAGGAGGATTAGCAGTTAGAGTTAGCCCGGTCAGAGTGGGCTGCGGAAGTGACGCCGCCGCCGCATACCTTGTTGGGATCAGAGCCGGAGGACGTCCGCTCTGTCGAAACTGTTCACCGTCCGTTTATTAACAGGACTCGCCCTCGCCTTTATTCCGAGCCCTTCACCTCTACAACCCCGGGACGTGCCACTATTACACTACGGCTGAATATCCCACTTCTTCCTTGTCCCTCTCTACCGTTTCGATTATTTATTGCGATTATTATCCTACACGTTCTGACGCGTTGTAACTTGGATTCCATCACGGGGAGTCTCTATGGCCCGGGGGTGCTAATGGCTGTGTATTGGACGGAAGGGATACGACTGGGAGTGAGAGTTTGTTCTATTTCCCGTACAATCAACTGTTACAGTTTTGAGTTGACGTGGCTGGCAGGATAAAAGAAGTGCGGCACACTTTTACGGCTACGTAAGAAAATCTCTTGGCCAACGGCGTTTAAGCCGCTAACGGGTGGGTGAAAGAAGAAAGGGAATGAACGAGCAAATTTTGATGCTGAGAAAGGGATTTCGTCAAGCATTGAGGATGCGAGCGATGTTTGCTTTTTTAGTGAAACCCCCACATAGCTCAATTGCGTATGTCCATGTCACTACCTGTTTTAAAAACACTTTGTATATTGTTTTAATATTCCCAGTTTACGATTTAAGTCAGTTCCTTAGAGTCGGGTTAGCCCAACCGTTGCGAACCTGCTCGATTATGCTGGGACTGGGAAGAGCAGAAGGACGGGAATGAAATTTGGGATTTTATAAAACATAAAGGGGAGCATTGGGGATTTATGAAGGGCTTACGATTGGAATCTCCGGGAGCATAGTATATAAGTCCTTTTCAGTGGAGATGTAGACGTGCGTGGGGTGCCCGTTAGGCGCTTACACTGCGAGCGATTAGTAGTAGGGTCTCACCTGAAATATTATACCTATTTATGTACGATTCGTCGAACATTATCCGATCGTCGGGGTATTATAGCTTCATGAGCCCGAGGACGCGCTATACACTTTACTTATTAGCGGTTGAGGGTTTTTTCCCCTATGATCCACAATCTCCGGATTTAAGGCTAAAGAACAAGTCGCGCCAGACAGTATTGAGAGCAAAAAGCGTTCACAAATTACCAAACCACAAATTATCCAGCGCGTATATCTAAAAACAATTGGTTATTACAAGAGATTTTCGTCCTTGGGTTTCGACCATGTAGACGAGTAGATTTTCCTCAACTTGTGCCAAAACCAGGAAAATGGACAATTTTCATCTTCACGGGGGTCCAACTGATCAGAGTCTAAAACTTGCTGCCCGATTCGGCGCTTGATTACTTGTCTTTATTGTGCCAAGTACAGATCTGGGTGGTGGCCATTGTATTGTGTCCGGCCGGACGAGACTAACTTCGCTAATCGACTAAGCCCCCCCCCCCCTCGTCAACTTCCCGAATTGAGACTTCAGCAGTAGGTAGGTAATGCGCCGATATTGTTCGGCCTGTTTCGGTGTCCCTAAACAATTCGAAAAAAAACTCTGCCATCTCGAGGGGCCCCGTGCTTCGTGATAAATTCGGAATTAGGACAGACGGAGGACTACTACTGTCGACCATCTGGAAGATGGAAGCGGAGAGAGGGAGGCAGAGAGGGCTTTTTATTTGCAGCGCCGCGAGGTGGAATTGAAGTTTATTATATGTACGGCCCCTCAGGAGAGCCCACTTTATTGAAACCGCCCTTCCTATACATGTATATATATACGTATATCTCCGGTATATGGATATATACTTACTTTACTATATTCCCATCATAAATGAATGAACCGAGATGCCTACATGATGTTATTCCGACCTGTTGGTCTTGGAAGAAAAGGCGAGACGTTACGTCTACTATAGTTTGTGTTTTTTCAAGTATTAAATCTAACTTTGCCTGCAGTTAGGCGCGACTTTAGTTCATTGTTGTTAGTTCTGCACCGAAATGGGGTCCGCATGAATTTCACAGCTTATCGATACCCTATCCTGTATTTTAATAGATTTTATAACTAATTTTATCTGTACGTTCAAGCGGTGAGATATGAACAAAAAAAATGGGTTTTTACGAAATATGAACTGACATAATTCCGCTAACACTAATGTACATTGTGTGTACATATAACATTGATGTATACACCTTATTAAGGGTAGTGAGGAAATCACGCCGTTGTTTCCTCTCGATTTTCTGGGGGGATGATATGAGGAAAGCTGTTGGTTTTGGAAGGGACTTTGAGTGGTGGAAGCTGGAAATTCGTGTAAGGGCGGTTGGAAACATAACGTTAACTACGCAGGATAATAATGGATTGCAAGGATTGAATTCTGTAGCAGTTGGACGGTTTGGTGGACCTACACAGCTGTCAATTCCTTACGCCCAGCTAGGTCTGAGAATGCAGTCGTAAATTAACCCTCCACGGGCCGAATTATTATTTTAAATCCGAAAAAAACAATTGGGGCAACGAAAAATCAGTAATTATAAACCTATATATGCGAATAAACCCAACATACAGCAGATTCGCTATCTTGAGCTCCAGCCGGACAAACGACTCAATAGAATCGACTTAAACAGAAAATCTGGACTCTCAAGGCCATTACTAAAACGGACATCAAAATTGACCTCAAGTAACAAACTGACAATTACTTAAACCGACACAGGGACATACGGTATAGAGAGCTATTGGGTTTCCACCAGGAGACATCCGACATCGTCCGCATCCAGAGATTCCAATCGAAAGTCCTTCGCACCATCCTCAATGCTCCCCCCCGGGGGTATGTTTCCAACCAGACAATCCACCATGACCTCTCAACATACCCCGACAGTCGCAAAATCCCGGTTCCCGAAGTTCCCACTCCCGCCTTTCTCCTCGTCCCAATCCACTCGTTCAGTCCCTTTCCTCTTGTCTTCCGGGTGGTTTCTTTATCGTGAATAAAACTATAAACGAAAAAAAACTATAATTATTTGGTAAAATTTCGATAAATTGAAATGTGGATCTGAAAGTTACACGGGCCCATAGAGGGTTACTGGTTTGTTAGTGGAGGCAGAGATCAGTTGTCGAGGGGTAAAAGTTCGAGTCTCGTCGTGCGGGTCTCCAAGTTTTGTCCTCCTGCCTGAGTCCAGTACCAAGTACCGGACTTGATTTTCGATTTCGAGTTTTTAATAACCAAAATCCAAATTTTGGTCCCCCTCCCCCCTCCCGGCACCCCCGATCCTGGGTATCTCCGGTGGATAGAGATTACCAAGTACCGGACTTGATTTTCGATTTCGAGTTTTTAATAACCAAAATCCAAATTTTGGTCCCCCCCCTCCCGGCACCCCCGATCCTGGGTATCTCCGGTGGATAGAGATTACCAAGTACCGGACTTGATTTTCGATTTCGAGTTTTTAATAACCAAAATCCAAATTTTGGTCCCCCCCTCCCGGCACCCCCGATCCTGGGTATCTCCGGTGGATAGAGATTACCAAGTACCGGACTTGATTTTCGATTTCGAGTTTTTAATAACCAAAATCCAAATTTTGGTCCCCCCTCCGGCACCCCGATCCTGGGTATCTCCGGTTGGATAGAGATTACCAAGTACCGGACTTGATTTTCGATTTCGAGTTTTAATAACCAAAATCCAAATTTTGGTCCCCCCCTCCGGCACCCCTGATCCTGGGTATTCCGGTGGGGCAGAGATATCTACCGGTAGGAAGTGGCGGCCTGTGTGTGTGTCATGGGCTGTAAGGCCGGCAGCAGGGTTCAATAACCGCGGGTATAGGCCGAGGTGGACGGACCGCTATATAGTAGGAGGCCGCCCCCACTCACCTTAGGCAGCCTTTATTCCTCTTCTTCTTCTTCTTCTTCTTCTCTTCCTCCTCCTCCTCCTCCTCCTCCTCTTCCTCCTCCTCCTCCTCCTCCTCCTCCTTCTTGTCCGCATCAAAACGTTTCTTTCACCCCCGGCGGATAGAACCCTGGATGGAGGTGGCGGTCGCCGAAGAACGAACTGTCGACCGCAATTCCGTGGATCAGCGTTGTTTTGTATAGAATCTGGACAGCTTGGTCATATACATTTTTTTTAGTTCCTTATTCTTGTTGGCATGTATGAACATTTTACTCTCAATACAGCCCGGACACTGGTTCTTGAACCTTTATTTCGTGTTAAACTAGTGGATGATATTTAATTACCGAGAAGGTATTCTTCCATGAATTATAGGGCAGAAAAATATTCCGATCCATCAATGTATCAACACATCTTTCGGATTAGGCTAACAGGCGTTCTAGATTATGACTTGAATGATAGCAATTAAAAAATAGGTTTTAGCAGGACAACCCTCTAGTTGTTTTATTTTTTTTTGCCATTGAGGAATGTTTAAATATCCTCAATTTTTAGTATTTCTCCATTTATGGCCCTTTCGCCCCTAGAATATACAAAAGATCATAGAGCCAATTATGCTTTATTATCTTTCTGTATCAAATATATTACATTTTAAATACTAATTTTACTTGAAAATTACACCTTACAATAGATCCATTCCATCTTTCGAGCCTTGTGCTGCCATCTGTTGGTAGTTGGGCGTAGTTTCACCTCCAGTGCTTGTCCTGTGTTTTGTCCTGTCATGTGTAGCTTTAATTAAATTTATTGTACGCATTTAATATTTAGATTTAAAAGATCATCGCTTGTTAATTTGAGAATTTTTATTCAAAAATCCGTTTTATACAGTAGGGCTCTAATTTCATATGTTTTAAGCTAAGGATGTAATTTTACTGGAACAAGGTGTATTATTATAATATTTTCTATACCGGGTATTTCATTGTAGGATTTTTTATTATCCTAGCCGTAATCATTTAAATATTAATTTTTATTTAAATATGTTGTTACCAACGGTGTTGGATAAAATATTATGAACATGCTATAGATAGCTACACATTTTCCAGCATTTTCGGTAGTTATTTTTTACTTAAAACTCTGTATTAGAAAAGGCATAATATTCTATATTTTTGAAACTCTTGTGTGGCTAATTCATTTCTTCGAGTTACTAACTTATATTTTATTTATGTACTGATAGTACTTTAACGAAGAGTTACATTGAATATATTTTATGGCCTACATCTGTTCTTTATATCTATCCAATATATTTTTCTTTCCGTCTGTTTACATATCGGAGTGGTGTGTTCTATAATTCTGTTAAGAAAATTATCCTCGTAGTACGTGTTCGTCCAATTCGGATATGGCTTCGTTGTAGAGCAAAGGGGAAAACTCGAAGGCGCAGCTCCTCAAGCGCGTGTTTACTCAATATTAGAAGCGAGGTTATTGGATTTTGGGCATTAATTTGGTCGGTCGCTTTAGTTATGGGCCGGGTCTATTTCGGGAGGAGCCTCTTCGAGGGGGTGGAGGGGGGGGGGCGGCCCCCGTATCGATTCTGCGTTAGTAGTTACCTATTCGACTCCTCGTTTGTCGGAACAAACAAGAGTGTGGGCGAAAACAGTGAGAAAAAAATAGGGTTTTCCGCCACCCAAAATGCCAAAAAGGTGGTGGCGTGCCTTTTTCTGGCACAATCAGGCTTTCGGCGAAATTCTACACGAAAAGTGATAACTTCAGATCCGCGGGTCGGTTCTATTATCTTAAGATACCCGCTCTGGAGTTTCAGCCAGTGTCGCAGTTCTTGAGAGCTTCAAGAGAGTTTCGACTCTTTCTTACGAAATTAAATGGGTAAAAATCACAAAAGACGGTCCCACCTTAAACCAAAGTATCGATTACCCCTCGACTTCGTATATAGCGATGTATCGTGTTTCTGTCTCCTCTCGCCGGTTCGGTCTTTCGCCAGACCGGTTTCGGCCGCTCGCCATCTTCAGTAGCGCTGTGTCATAGTCACTTTGGACGTTTTTCGGGGGCATCCTCAATGCGCTGTCCCACACTCGTCACTCGTACTGTGACTAACAACAACACAGCGCTACTGAAGATGGCGAGCGGCCGAAACCGGTCTGGCGAAAGACCGAACCGGCGAGACAGGAGACAGAAATACCACGAAATCTACGGTATTCCAACCCCTAGCAGACCACAAAACGGGTATATCGAACTAACTCATTGTACCATCATTGGGTGACTTCTCCATTCACTATTTCCTATCTGGCGCACTGTTTCCAGGTATAATAAAAAAAAATGCGATTATAAATCAATGAAAGGAATGAATATATCGTTGAATTAAATCCGAAACTTTGTTCGGGATGGTTTCGAGTCTGCCAATTTTAGTTGATGAAGTCCTCTAAAAAAAAAAAAAATCCAGTGTGGCCGCTGTGGGCTTACTTTCGGCTTGATGCCGGCTTAGGGCCTCTTCTGCCCTATCGATCCCAATTAAGTTCCCCGTGGCTTAAGGGGCAGGGGACTTTCTCTCTCTCTCTCAAAGTGGCGCAAATTAGATAGGTAGAATTCGCGGCTTTCAATTGATACTACCCATAGTTTTTAAATGTATTCAACCCTTATCAGTATCGGCCCTTATCAATGCCTTGTCACACTTCTAGTTGGTTTCATGCGGAAAAAATAATTTGAACGGATTCCATAGTTATATGGAAACAAACCTTCATCCGTATAGGTCTAGGGCTGAGCTAGGTCCCTCTGTCCTGTTTTCGATTAGGCATTATAATTAATTACGGATACGTTGAGAGTTTAAACGAGTAAAAAGGAGGTTCAGGAAATTATATGTTTATGATGCTTGGGAGGTACCCAAAAGTAATCGACATTTTGACTTTGGAATTCATTTTATTTTGCTAAAAAATAAACTTTAATTATTAATCTACTATATATTCACCAAATAGGACCAAGGACCAAAAATGCAGTTACAAGGCCCAAAATAGGACGAAAAATGCGGTTTTTAGGCCCAAAAATGAGGTTTTTAGGCCCAATATTGACGCGAAATTTTTGTCTCTTAGGTCCGGATATGCGTTTTGTAAGCCCAAATAAGAAGTTTTTAGGCCCAAAATTGTCTCTAAAATGTGGTTTTTAGACCAAAAATAGGACCAAAAATGCAGTTACAAGGCCCAAAATAGGAAGAAAAATGCGGTTTTTAGGCCCAAAAATGAGGTTTTTAGGCCCAATATTGACGCGAAATTTTTGTCTTTTAGGCCCGGATATTCGGTTTGTAAGCCCAAATAAGAAGTTTTTAGGTCCAAAATTGTCTCTAAAATGTGGTTTTCAGGCCAAAAATCGGCCCAAAAGTTCAGTTTTTAGGCCAAAAAATGGGGTTTTTAGGCGCGAAATAGGACCAGAAATGCGGTCAATTTGTTGGCCACAGCAAGTATTAGGGGATTACCCGAAAGTAATCGACATTTTGACTATTGGAATTCATTTTATTTTGCCAGAAAAAGAAACTTTTAAACTATTAATCTACTATATATATTCACCGATATTATCAACGACAACTCTCCGCCGCCACTTTTCCGGCAAATTTTCCGTATTCCCCTCCCTCTTGAGGAACTCCTCAAGACCAAAATACATCTTATGTAAAAAATGCCTAATATATATTTTTTGTACGCTTCCCTCTTCGTCGTTCTTTCGGTGGCCGCGTTTTTTGTTTCAAAATTGTGTCGTGCTCAGTCTGAATTTCGTCCCAGATTTCCGTCCAAGGCGACGACGCCTCCACGCCACCGCGACGGAGGAAAATTCGTGGGTAGAAATCGACGATGTAGGGTAGAGGGAATAAATTAAGTCGGGGCCTTAATAATATATTAAAGAAACGACCGGCCGGGCGTTCTCTGAGCGAAACTTTCACCGGTGCCACAGACTGTCGGTAGAGAACGAATATGAACTTGATGAAACGAATTGTGAAAGATGGAAAATTATTTTCGGAAAATCGTCGCCTGTAATGACGCCTCGTTAAGTTTCAACGTTGCGTTTTCACAATCGGTTTAAGCGCGATTTAAAAAAAAAAATCGCCCACCGGCCACACTTTCCAGACCGGAAATTGTTATTCTGGACCGCTGGGACGGAGGAAAAGGGATTGGGATGAACTGGGAAAGACGGGAATGAAATCCTCCAGGAAACGTGGATTTTATGACTTTCCATTGGAATCTTTCGATCCTTCAATTTGTCATATCTTTTTTAACCCCTTAACGCATAGAATTTTTTGAGAAAAACCGGCCAAAAAAAACACTTTTTTATATAAAGAAAAACCCACTTTAGAACATTGTCTTGGCAAAAAAAAATACAAAATTAATGGAAATATTTATTTTAATTTTGGATTTTGATCCACACTGCAGAAAAGAGCCGAATCTATCTTTCTTTTCGAATCGCTGCTCCGACAAAAAAAAAATATTTTTATCGGTAAAAATATTCCTTTTATACTTTTATAACGGAAATAATTGTAATACTAGTATTTATTTTTAAAAAATTATTCGAAATTTTCCTTTCGCTCGATACATTTCGAAGCGAGGTGCTGCAGCACATAGCCCAAGTGTTACACGTGTAACGACTCTCTTTTCATTCCCTTCATTTTATTCTCGAATAAATAAGTGTTATAGCTTAAAATACTGTGTAAACGATAAATTTCGATAAGACGATTTTTTTTTTCTTATCGAGTGTGCACATTTTGGGCCTGTTTAGCGCGATTTAAGGGGGTCCAATACACTAACGAATATATTAGCGAATTTAAGTTTGTACTAACGTTATAGTGAATTTTTGAACATTTTGAAATTAACGAGGGCGCAGTTTTTTTTTGGGGGGTGGGGGGGGTGGAAAGCTTTTTGCCTTGCGGTAAACCGAAAGTATTAGATTTCCGGCGGACATATTATACATTTTTGAATTGTTCCTTTTCCCGGCGGGACCAATTTTGTGATGGCGAAATTCAGAAACTCCGATCACCTGAAACGCTCGACCAACGACTGGATGACGTCCGTTGGGGGAGTTTTTGAAGGAAGGGCGGCCGTCACCG
Source organism: Lethocerus indicus (assembly GCA_019843655.1). NCBI lineage: Eukaryota > Metazoa > Arthropoda > Insecta > Hemiptera > Belostomatidae > Lethocerus > Lethocerus indicus. The sequence continues at coordinate 37,843,899 of JACDQD010000002.1, forward strand.
TTAAATACGAAGGCTGCACCGAGGGGGAGATTTTCCGACGCTTATCTCGTAATCTTATCTTTCGTGTGATGTCACGACCGCGTGTTTCGTGTAAAAAAAAAAAAATTTTAAGAGACCTACGTTATTGGGTAGACTTTCCTTTTATTTTTTTCTTTATAAGCACGAAGCATCCCCTTTCGCCTGTCTTGTCGGCCAAATCATAGATTGGTTTCGGTTTCTCGCCCTGGTTATACGAGGTTCTCAATATAAATTGGGGTAATGGGCGAGTAGACTATGAGTTATTCGAAGTGGGCTGAGAACTGTGGGGGCCGACGGCGTTATAATATCTCAGTTACGTAATATCGGTCGGGGAGGGGGGGGTTTCGTTTCACCCCGTCGCTTTTAACAAAATAGTAAAAAAAAAAAAGAAAAGGCCGACTTGCGGTTTTTCAAAATCGTATTTTCTACACTCTTTGTCACACTGCCGATAGAAAAAAAGATTACATCGTTGCAGTACACAACCTGAACTTAGCAATTGCCTATTTATGGCAATTATTTTGGCATCACATTTGGCCAGTTTGGCTTTTCATTATTGCAATTTAAAAAAATTTTGATCAACTAATAATAGCGGCAGAAATCGGTCCTTCGTAGTACCAATAAAGGAGGAATTGATAATTACAGTATCTAGAGAAATTGATATTGTCATAAATAATTAAATCTTGTAATTGTACGTTTAACATAATACCCGTTTTGTGGTCTGCGAGGGGTTGGAATACCGTGGATTTCGTGTGTTTCGGCTGCTCGCCATCTTCCGTACCGTTGTTAGTGACAGTACAAGTGACAGTGACAGTGAGGATGCTCCCGAAAACATCCAAAAAAAAAAAAAAAAAAAAAAAGTAAAGCTGAAGTAAGTGACTCCGCTACTGAAGATGGCGAGCAGCCGAAACCAGCGAGAGAAAACAGAAAACAACAAATCTACGCGCAATTATACGCTTCCCCGCGTTGTTTACTAAAAGCTAACTTCAATAAAACCTTAAGTGAATTGAATTTTTTTTTTGTTTACGTCCAGTACAGAATTAAGTGAAATTCGGCGAAATAAAATAGAAGAAAAAAAACCAAAGGATTTACTTCCTCTCCGTACACAACTTTTGATGAAAAAACTTTTTGCGCCCGCCAGCTTTTTGCACTTTGTTTGTTTGGCCCATAAAAGTTTTACTGGCTCGAAAAGGGAAAAAGTCGGATATCGCCAATTTCAATAAAACGGGACGAATTCACTGGGTGCGTTGCCCCCCGGGTGCCCCCCCCCCCGTCGAAAATGTATTTCATGCAGGTGAGTTAAATTCAGGAACGTTTACTCGAAATGTCCGAGTTTTCCCTTTTCTAAAAGGGATACAAGCGTCGGGTGAAAATAAAAAATTTAATCTGAACCCCCTCTTCATTACACTTTATTAATTATGGTCATTAGGTAATTATATTCCTTGTTTTTTTTTTTTATAATGTTTTAATCGTAGCTCACCGTAGTGATTGTTAATTAACGTTGGTAATTTGATAAACTGCCAGTTGTACGTTTTTTTTTCCATTTATTTTTATAGTCAACTACAATTTTTTTATATCTTTTTTTTAACCTTTATTATCAACATGAATGTTATAAGTACAAGTGCTGTGCTGGTGTTTTTTTTCACATGTATTTCGTGATAAAAGGAACCACCCTAAGATTGGGGGCGGGGGTATAATGGATGGGTGAGAGAGGAAAGGGACTGAACGAGTGGATTGGGATGACGGGAGAGGCGGGAAAGGAAGTTCAGGAACCGGGATTTTGTGACGTCTGTCGGGGTATGTTGAGGTCATGGTGGATTGTCTGGTTGGAAACATACCCCCGGGGAGGGGGGGGAGCATTAAGGATGTTGCGAAGGACTTTTGACTGAAATCTCTGGATGCGGACGATGTCGGATGTCTCCTTGTGGGACCCCAATAGCTCTATATCGTATATCAATGTCGGTTCAAGTGTCGCTTTGTATATTGTCAGTTTGTTAATTGAGGGTCAATTTTGATGTCCGTTTTTTAACTTTATTTATTGTACAATCAACCGTCTTCCAGTTATAGGTACAATTGCGGTTTGTTCGATTAGTTTCACTCGATAAAGACGACCATCCAATGATGGCACTTGATGACGGCCTACAGAAAGTCTCTAGGCCGGGAAAGGGACAGAACGAGTGGATTTGGATGTGGAGAGAGGCGGGAATGGAATTTAAGTAAGCGTGATTTTGGGACTTCATCGACTATCGGGGTATGTTGAGGTCATTACGGATTGTTCGGTTAGAAACACATACCCGGGGGGGGGGGGAGCATTAAGGATGGAGTCGAAGAGTAGCGCAGTTGATTTTCAATAGGAGGTTGAACAGGACGGGTTCAGAAGACCAGGAGTTGGTATACCGTAGGTTCGTGATGTTTCTGTCTCCTCTCGCTGGTTTGGTCTTTTGCTGAAACCGGTTTCGGCCGCTCGCCACCTTCAGTAGCGCTGTGTTAGAGTCACTGCAGAGCACTCTGGATGTTTGTACAGTACAAGAAGTGAGGATTCTACACAAGTTTAACAGACCTGTGTGTGTGGTCTGCGAGGGGTTGGAATGAATACACTAGGTTTGTGGTGTTTCTCTGTCTCCAGTCTCGCTGCGGTTCGGCCTTTCGCTAGACCGGTTTCGGCCGCTCGCCATCTTCAGTAGCGGCGCTGTGTCAGTCACTGTCAGCACTTTGGATGTTTTTCTGGGCATCCTCACTGTCACTTGTACTGTGACTAACACAGCGCTACTGAAGATGGCGAACGGCCGAAACCGGTCTAGCAAAAGACGAAACCAGCGAGAGGAGACATAAATACAACAAACCTACGGGATTCTACACAGAGTTCCGATTACACTATGTAGCCGGGGGTAAATGTGATTTTCTATTTTTTTCCCTGATTTCAAATTTCCTGAAAACAGGTCTTTCGTACCAGGAGTCGGTCTCCTAGGATTAAAAGTGAGGAGGAGTTTAATAGCTGAATGGCGGTACAATAATTTCCAATAATTACCAACACTACGTATAAATGGCGGCCCGATACCTGATATTGTCCCCGATATCGGGTTGCATCCCCGTCGGTGGAATTCCCCGACGAGAACCGTATACAGTCGCAGTATTTTTCCCCGGCCGAGAGGACGGAAAGGATGAAATGAAAAAAAAATATAATCATCGGGTCCGAGAATAAAAACTGTGAAACCGCCGACGGAATTGGACCGCAAGCCGGTTGAGCGGACTCGAAACCGTCGGCATAAAATATACCTGGCTTTATTACGGATCCGCATTTCAATCCAAGGTATATCGGGGGAAACGTTACTTTATTAACCCTCTACGGACCGAATTTTTATTTTCAACCCCAAAAAAAATTGGGGGAACGAAAAATCACCAATTATAAACCTGTATCTATATGCGAATGAAAAAAAATTGATATCGATGGTCTTGACAACGTTTTTCTGATTTATTTATTATAATTTCTAATTGAAATATAATAGTTGGGATTCTTAAAAAACTTAACCCTCTACGGGCCGAATTTTTATTTTGAATCAAAAAAAATTGGGGGGGAACGAAAAATCAGCAATTATAAACCTGTATATGCGAATGAAAGAAAAAAATTGATATCGATGGTCTTGACAACGTTTTTCTGATTTATTTATTATAATTTCTAATTGAAATATAATAGTTGGGATTCTTAAAAAACTTAACCCTCTACGGGCCGAATTTTTATTTTGAATCCAAAAAAATTGGGGGAACGAAAAATCACCAATTATAAACCTGTATATGCGAATGAAAACGAAATTGATATTGGTTGTCTTGAGAATGTTATATAGGATTAATTACTGATATTCAGTTACCTATAAAATATCACTTTTCCTGTTTTAAGCTAGATGGATTTCATTTTTTTGCCGATTTCAGTAGCATTTACTATACTATCTATTGGATGTTACTTGCATTTTTCACATAAATTTCATATTCAGTAACATATAAAATTTCACTCATTCTTGTTTTAAGACTGTTTAAGCCTTCTGATTTTTTTTGCCAATTTTAGTAGTGTTTCGTCATTATTACAATGGGAGGTACTTGCCAGAGTTGGGTATTGTTTGAAATGATTATCATTAAATATTATTAGTTATTTTAAATAATCACTTGTTTGCTATAAGTATTAATTATTTTCATTAACCGTCTACGGGTCGAATTTTTATTTTTTCGGCGAAAAATCGGCAATTATAAACCTATATATGCGAATGAAAAAAAAATTGATATTGATTGTCTTGACAACGTTATAGGATTAAGATTTATCCACAGTCTCACAGTGAAAATATAATTAAAAGAGGGCGAATAGAAAATCATTATTTCAATCATAGCGACTAGTTTATTTAGGTAATTTAAACAAGATTCGTACAAAACGTTCTGCAATAAAAATAAACGAAATTAATTTTTTAACGGGTGCCACATTTACCCGGCTACATAGTGTAGAATCCCGTAGGTTTGTGGTGTTTCTGTCTACTATCGCCGGTTCGGTTTTCGCTAGACCGGTTTCGGCTGTTCGCCATCTTCAGTAGCGCTGTGTTAGTCACAGTACAAGTGACAGTGGGCGGTGAGGATGCCCAAAAAACATCCAAAGTGACTAACACACCGCTACTGAAGACGGGGCGAGCAGCCGAAACCGGTCTAGCGAAAGACCGAACCGCAGCGAGACTGGAGACAGAGAAACCCCTCGCAGACCACAAAACAGGTCTGTTAAACTTGTGTAGAATCCTCCATTCGTTTACACTTGCGGTTCAAACCGATTCGGTCCAAATCGGCCGAATTGTACGTGAACAAATTACCGAACTGAGACCGAAGTTTTCAACCTCCAGTCCAATCAGTCCCAGATTTACTAACTTTAAAGTTGTGTAATCGATTAAAATCAGCGATTGGAGCTCTCGATCTGTCGCCGCTCGTCAGTGTGTTTTGTGTCGGTTTCAAATTGCCGCGACACAGAACACTGTTCTCGAACGGTATAATTTTACCTCCGGCCGGAAGAACACAGTGTGAAAGCTTAAATTTCCGGCACGTGGACTCTCCGAGAGCTTTTGCTCCTCGGAGGTACCGATTAGCGGCGAGCGTGTACCCTCTTCAGATTCCCACATAAATCCGGACCAATTCTCCGCCCCACTATTAATTTATTTTTAAAATAAAACCCTACTAGTTTAACAGACCTGTTTTGCGGTCCGCGAAGGGTTGGAATACCGTAGGTTTGCTGTGTTTCCGTCTCCTCCCGGTTTCGGCCGCTCGCCATCTTCAGTAGTCACTTTGGATGTTTTTCACTGGACATCCTCACTGCACTGTCACTGTCCCTTCTGACAGTCGTCTGGCAAAAGACCCCGAACCGGCGATATGAGACGGAAACACCATAAACCTACGGTAAAACATAACTATTTTTAGATTTATGGTGTCTCTCACTGACGACGATTTTTTCGCCAACGATAACGGCTTTTATTTAAAAATTAATTAGCGCCAACAAAGCATTTTCATTGGTCAAATGGCTGTAATATGGTTGAGTTGTTGTCATCCGGGACTTTCGAGCCACAGACTGAATATATATATATATATATATATATATATATATATATATATATATATATATATAACGATGGTTGAGGACTGACGGTACCGTTACTATTTTCTAACCGCGTAATTACATTTATCCTGGCGGCCATTTCAAAATGTCTAATCGACTTTATTAGCGGTTGAGGCCACCGGGGCGGTTGCAGTCTGCGCTTTGAGTGCATTCGCAGTCGAAACCGGAGCTGCTGGCCAATGATCGAACCGAACAAAAGGATGGGGAATCTCGAGAAACTTTGGCTGCGCGATTACCGTTTCTTTGCAACGCGCAATGCGTACACGAGCCGCACGTGTACACCGCACGTAGTAACATTCAGCGGGTGTCTTGACTCCGTCCTTCGCCCATTTCCTACCGTCCCCGGGTCACCTTCCCGACCCAATTATATTCTCCGTGCGAAAATTAATTCATCCGTAATTTGCCGGTTACTAATTGCACCTCAAACTGCAATACAACGACTCTTGGAGGTGTTCGGCTATCACGGACCCAGTGAGTTTTATAACACAGATGTTGAATAACTGGCCGGAGGAGGGAGAAAACGTCCTTGATGAATGTGGATATAATGTGCTTGATGATGCTGAAGTAGCGTGTGAATGTGTGTGAGGGGGGGTGGGGGACTTGTCGCAAGGACTTAAGCAAGGTCGACTTCCTCCCTTCTGTATTTATTATAAAATCTTCTTCCCGTCCGCTTCTATTTCTGCCGTTTCTCGAGTCGTCCAAGAGCCGGTTTTCAAGTCCGTACGGGCTTCTTTAGTAACGCCTAAGAATGAATAAAAAAAATATTATGCGTACCCGAAAGTAATCGACGATTTGATAAGATGTATTTCGGTCTTGAGGAGTTCTTCAAGTGGCGATAATATCGCGTGAATTGAAGTTTCTTTTTTGGCAAAATAAAATGAATTCCAAAGTCAAAATGTTGTTTACTTTTGGGTACCCCCTAATAGAAGATAAAGTATTCACTCTACGAATTTTCAGTGTTACTTTTCAAAATTCGGCCTTAGGGACTTGGGTTCAATTCTCACTAAGGACATAAAACCTCTGTACTCCGGATGTTTAGATCGATTGGACATTACAATTGAAGCTCTGGAGAGTTAATTGTTTGAATTTACTTCTAATAATTCCTCCCAGTCACTTGGACTGAAAAGTGAAAGTGAAACCGAAAATGAAATTGCTTACGTGTCCGCGATTTAGGCTGATAGCGACAGCAAAAAAAAAAAATTATGTTCGCCGAAGCGTCGCACCACGAACGCAATATGGATGATGATGACTGGGCGTTAGGTTTCGACATGTTTCCTCTTTCGTGTTCTTCCCTCCCTCTTGGCAATCGACTCCCTTATAGATTATCGCGGTCGTCGTCTCGAGTCGAGATTTCCTTCCGCCGCCAATAACGAGCTAATAAAAAACACTGTTCGAGGGATTGGCACATAAAGTGCCAAGTCTTGATAGTGCGGATAGGCAGCACATTCAATCCAAAAAAAAGAAAATTGTCCCAACACATTATTGTATTTTCAATATTACAATGCAGTTTTTGATACCCGTGTTGGATACCGCCTTGTGAGAAGTGCCGTTAGCGGTTCATTCCGGACGAACCCGAAGAAGAAAAACCGTACTAGAAAACACGAACGGAGATGGGTCGATTACCACCGCCCTTTTGGTGTGTAAGAAGCGTGTCGAAGCGTATTTCAACCGGCCAAGAACCCACCACGGTTTTGTCCTCTAGTATTGTTTCTCGTCATTTTCAGTAGAGCTCTGTCCGGAATAGAAATAGGTTTTTTGTTTTTCAGTTTGATAGCCGGAAATATCCGCCTCGTTTATGACATTCCAAACAGTCAGTGGACCTCCGAAGAATTAGCGCTGAACTTCAACTTCGATTTCTTGTGTCTGTTATGTGATGTTTCGTTCGAGAAACGCTCCACTATTTATTCGTGAACACGATTGTCGTACACTGGAAAAATCCTCGAATGAGCCTCGAGTATAATAATACCGTAGGTTCGTGGTGTTTCTGTCTCCTCTCGGTGGTTTGGTCTTTCGCCAGACCGGTTTCGGCCGCTCGCCATCTTCAGTAGCGCTGTGTTAGAGTCACTGTCGACACTTTGTATTTTTTTCATACATAGTGTAATCGGAACTTTGTAGAATCCTGTAGGTTTGTTGTACTCTCTCGGTGTTTGTCAGATTGTTATTGTGTTCGCCATCTTCAGTAGGGGAGGGTGCTGTGTTAGTCACAGTACAAGTGACAGCGGGCAGTGAGGATGCCCAAAAACATCCAAAGTGCCGCTACTCGAAGATGTGTCGAGCAGCCGGAAACTGGTCTAGCAAAAGACCAAACCAGCGGGAGGAGAAACACCACGAACCTACGGTATTCCAACCCCTCGCAGACCACAAAGCAGGTATATTAAACTCGAGTGTAATAATTTAAATTTTTCTCTGCGATTGAAGTTTGCCGCTGAAAACTGATCGTCTTTGATACAACAATATGGACGCTCAACAATTTCACAATAATTTAAACGGTACCATTTTCTGGTGCGGAAATAATGTGTTTGGTGTCCATATTTTTTTGCCGGGACGACCAGAAAAACTATTAGATTCTTTCATCGTATATTACTTCAAAAAAAAAACAGAATTTTCTTTTCGGTATCATTGCGGACTATTTACTTACTTCTTTGGGGTATGTTATCGTGACAGTAACATGTGTTGTGGGGGGGGGGGGAAACACCGTAACATTATGCGTTAAATGCCAAATAGGGAAGGTCACAGTTAATAGTCAAGTCTGTTGGCCAACCGTAGTCAACACCACCACGTGCTGCATGCGGCGACAGAGTAGTTACAGTTTTTTTTTTCCAATAAAATGAACTCATTTCATTTCATTGTGCGCTGGGAAGCTTTGTTTCGGTTAAACTTAAACCGGAATAAACGAAGGAGATGGGGGGGGTTTAATGCATTTGAACTTGAACTACGTTCGTGTAAAATGGGAGTGAAGGGGGAGGACTGTGAATTGGTCTTGGAGTTTTTGAAATAGAAGTTTCGACTTGGTGGCCGAGCATTGTTGACTCTTCTTCTTCTTCTTCTTCTTCTGTATAACTGTTGTTGGAAGAAGCGGGGGGGGGAAGAGAATGAGAAGCGGTCAGAACCGAATGGTGGTGGGAGAAGAGAGGGAGATTGGAGAAAGTTCGTTGACATGAGAGTCTCTCTCTCCCTCTACTTCTCCTTCTCCCTTACGCCCGTTTATTATTCCCCCCCCCCTCCTTTAAATATTTAAATTCGCCATAAAAATACGCTTTTTTACACAACAAAAACCACAGCATTTCGTCGTTGTGGCGTATTCAAGACGAGTTGGAAAGTAGAGACGGAGATATATCCAAATATAGTCGGTATATAGACGCGGCCTTGTAACTGATTTTTTTTTTTTTTTGAGACCGGCCGGTCTCAAATTTGAATATAGAACAGTTTAAAACGCGCCCGGTAGGTTAAGTGACGAGCGAGGCCGTAAGTCCAATTCTGAAAGTGGGACGGAACTTTCGGAACACTTGTTCGGGCGAGCAAATATCCAAATCGTGGCATCCCGTCAGCACTGAAACGGACCGATCTCTGATCCAGTTCTTCCTCTGCCGGGAAGACACGAAAAGAAAGAGACGAGGACAGTGTATATAGACTTCAGTTAGAGATTTTTTTTTTTTTGTCTAGCCTTTGAATAGTCTTTGAAATGTTTGAAATCGGAGCGTGTCAATGCTCGGCCGGAGAGTGATGTGTCATCACGTGAATATTCTATGGGTGATAATTGAATGAGTGCCTGTTTAGCGTCATGAGATCCCGTTAGGGAGAACCGACCGGGAGGGGGGGTGGTGGTGTCATGTGACTCGTTCAGTGACATTTATTTGAAAAGTGAATTACGTTCTTGTATTTACGCCGTGTAATTTTTTTTTCTTGACACGCTATTCAGCTTGCTTTAGTCCGTCGCAACTCCGGATCGATTAAAAAATAAAGCTAACGATAACGTGAAGGGTCCATTTAAAAGTCACTCAACCAGCTAACGACACCGATGACTGGGTTCGTGGAAGATTTTTTTTTTTTTATATAATTTCCATTGTCCTGTTGGATGAAACAAAGCGCTCGAGATAAATAGACCAGTTTTTATATTCTTATTTCCTCGGCGCTTTTACGAAATTCTTTGTCGTAACGTTTCGAAAAAATTACGTCATTTTGGTGTCCCATAATAGTGTATTGAATAGAGGAATTGCCTTTTCAGTTTTTGAAATATTATCCGTCTAAAAATTGGAAAAATACCCATTTTAAACATGTTTGGTGTCTTAATGGAATTTTTATTTGAATCAAATAATGCATGCAAACGGTTAGAAATTAGTAAAGCACATTTTGAAATATATTTTGAAAACCCTCTATGGGCCGAATTTTTATTTTAAATCCAAAAAAATTGGGGGGGGGGCGAACGAAAAATCAACAATTATAAACCTATATATGCGAATGAAAGAAAAATTGATATTGATATTGGTTGACAACGTTATAGGATTAAGATTTATCCGCCATCTCTGGAAAAAAGCTATAATTATTTGGTAAAATCTGGATAAATTGAAATGTGACCTGAAAGTTACACTGGGGCCCGTAGAGGGTTGACAGACTTATATTGGCTGGTTATAATGAAGGGCTACAGTCAAACATAACTTGTTTTGTGTCCGGCGTTACGCCTAAATTGAAGGCGTTGTCAATGTGGGTTGCGGCCTGATTGCGCAATCGTCTGCGGCCTCCTCCCCTTAACTCTAACTCGTTATTGCCCAATAACGACGTTATTCGCGTAACAGTACATTTCGGTGTACCAAATTTCCCTTGATATTTTCCTCCGATCGCTGGTTCGGTCTTTGCCAGACCGGTTTCAGATGACCATCTTCACTAGCTTCTGTATATATATATATATATATATATATATATATATATATATATATATATATATATATATGTACTGTATTTTAGTACTTATCCTCAAAAACTATAATTCTCGTAACACAATAACAATCTACAAACACCATTATAGCTACAGTTATGAACACTTCAATTTATTTCTGGCATAGAACCGAAGCCATATTTTTAAGGTGTCTTTATTGAACCCATTAAGTACCAAATTAAATCTGAAAATAAAATTGAAAATTTAACACTTATTATGATGCAAATTATTATCAAATAGTACCTCCAAATACGTTTTTAAAAACAAGTTTGTCAAATATTTTGTTTTTTAAATCGAGTCCCATTCAGGGGGGGGGGATTAGGGCACTACAGAGTTCGACGAACACATGAGACCAATCATCTTTTATTTTGAATAATAATCATAATTACAAGTGTTTTAACACGATGTAGTATTTATAATGTGAAATTACTGAATCGGAAAAAATTAAAAATATTAACCGATCCCCATTTGGGGCCTACACTTAATGTCGGGAAAAATATACAATAAAAACCTGAACATAAGAACTTAAGGGTTGGATAATGGATGGGATTTCAAAGAGTGGACTAGCAAGAGGAGTGAGGCGGGAATGAAACTTTCAGGAAACTTTCCTCAACTCGACGGTATTTATTTGAAGCTAATTATTTATTTAGCCGGGAATTTAGCCTGATTTGTTCGCCTGCTTATCGGGAAGTAAATTGGGAATATCATTTTTCTATAATATATATTTCGGTATCACCGTAGGTGTACAACTGGGGAAAACGCTTGACTATTGATAGCAATATTCAAGTGTTTTCTTCCGTCAGTCGTAGATAAAGGAAAGCCTTGTAAGCGGCATTAAATGGCCGGTATGAGTTGTCTCAGGGGCTCACGTTTAAAACCCGTGACTGTAGACGCGGTCAGATTCCTATTTTTATACTTTCCCACATCCTCCCTTGGGCACCCTGCTGTCTGTTATATATATATATATATATATATATATATATATATATATATATATACCGTTCAATTTTAAAAGATACCGTTTGTTGCTGAATACGCAATTTCGAGAAACCGTCCTCATATCTTGCGATAATAAATACTTATCATCTATTCACAATAGGCCATTGTTTAGAATTACGAAAAGTTATATCTTTTATTATTTATTTTTTTTGCTATATACATTTATCGCAGTCAACTGTGTGTACAGTCAGTCGGGAGTTTTGATGTACAGCGGTGGCGGAAATTAGCTTTACACAATCGGTCGAAAATTTTCAATTGAATTACCGCTACAGTTACAGAGTTTCATTGAAATGTAAATGGAGAACGGCGAAAGCCTCCCCAGCGATAGGGGGCGCATGCTTTGTTGTTCGGATCGGAAACAAAGTTACTGAACTACAGGGTTCCTGAATGGGGGTAAATATGGGGTTCCCCGTGGTGAGGGAAGAATGGGGGAGAATGTGCCAGACAACGAATTTACCAAATTACAAATAACTTTATTTTTCTATAAATACAAATAGGACATCGATAAAAACTATATACAAATAATGATGCGTACATGCATTCCGGCCTACAAGCCTTTCCGCATAGATATACTTAAATATTATGATACATTAATCTCGAGTTGCTTACAATATTTGTGCAATAAATTTACGATAAAAACCCGAGAACTTAAGCCGTTCAATTCCAGAATAAGTTCGGCGGGAGAAACTGCTCGCTTCCCAACCAGACGAGGCTGTGACAACTTGAAAATAATAATAATAATGCGTTTTCGCATTTCTAGACCGGTTTCTGCCATTACTACTGAAGATCCCAAGAACTGGAAGAGTTTAGAATCCGCGTTCTTCTGTCCCCCTCTCGCCGTTTTGGTCTTTTGCCAAGCCGGTGGGGTTTTTCCGACTTACCATATATATATATATATATATATATGCATATACGACAAACCGGACACAAGTATCTAAAACTTTGAATTGAAACGAGTTCTGAATGTTCCATCGACTCGGTGCATAATACAACAGTGAAATTTGTGTCAATATTCTAGGCTTCTGGAACGGCTGGAACCGTTCAACTCCTGAAGGATAGTGACGTTTTTTTTGTTTTTCTTTTAATGTTCCGTTTTTTCATTCCCTTTTCGGCGTGACATCTGTTATAATCGCGGGCTCATTCCGGAGGCGTCGTCTACCGACGGTGGGAGAAACCGCTCAGGGGGAAAAAAAAACCCCTTTCTGTCTGTAATTATCGAACAGTGCGAAGGTTCGACTATTTCAAAAAATTGCCACGTTTTCATTCACGTGTAATTGTTGGGCAATACCCGAATTTTGAAAAAGGTGAAACTCACCTTGTAAAGATGTAATTACCCGGCGAAAAAAAATGAAACTAGCTTTATCTATTCAAATGAATCTCCGCCCAGTTAGATAATAGAAGTGTACCGGTTACAAATTGCCCGGGGCGAAGAAATCCAATCTTGACTGTGATCGGGGCGTGTTATTAACCCAGATACGGGTACTACTACTACTACTGCTGCTGCTACTAGTACTACTGCTGCCGCTAATACTGCTACCTGTTTGTCCGTTGATTACCCGGTATATAATTATTACCCCCCCTAGAGGAACCGCCGCTGTGTCACTAATTGGCCCACTTTCAATAGACACGGAGTTGGTCTAAATGAAAGCATTAATTTGTGCCCGAATCGTTGACCAAACCCGCTTTTCATTTCTACCCTCTGTGAGTAATGACACCGGTGAACTGTCAGTAGTTCAGAGGATGCCGACTACTATCGGAGAAACGAAATGAAAGATCATAGCCAAGAATTGGGAAGAAATAAAAAAAGAACCATTTACAGAACCATGGACAGAACCCCCAGCTCACTAGACATTAATAAGTATTACTAAACATACGTTATAGAGAGTAACGTCATGATGAAATAACGTAACATATGACAAGACGCGAACGAAAAGAGCGCATAACAGATAGTAGCAATCAAGGAAAAGATATACTCTACTCATGGTTGTGAATTCCGCATCAATCTCTCCAATGTTCTGCTAGTGATAGCCACTATTTTACTAAGAAAAAAACTATATCTATCCAATGTTGACCGATTCGTGTTTTCAGTTTCGGTGGCAAATCGTAAGATTGCTGGGCAATGTATCGAAATTGTGCAAAATGCCGATATTTTTTTTAGCGATCGAAATGTACGCACGGTTTACGATATATACAATGTGTGTGTGGGTAGAAAAATAGAGTATTTGTATGTATTGTGGGAAGCGTTCGGAAATTTCGGCAAGGCGGAAATTGCCGACTTTATCAGGTCATTGTTGAACGGAAGAGTTCTTCTTCGGGCATTTTTTTTTATTACTGGGCTGACGTCGTCGTCGTTAACGGCGTTGGAAGGCGGCCGAAAACCTTCCCGGGTGCGTGACAATAGGCCGTGACGCGAGGCCTCGTGACGAGGCTCGGTCACGCGACAGTTACGATGTACCTACCCGCAGTCGGCCCAGATTCAATTCCATTTAAATTATTTACAATGCCCAAATTGTATTGTGTAGACTTTAGTGCCACACCAAACACAATTGTACCGTATAAGCGAAGGCAAACAATAAATGTAATGAAACTATTTCACGATATATAGGCTGTACCAAAATTAACGCAAGATTTGAATCGAACTGTGGCTGCCAAATGGTTTTTTTTTTAATACGGTAGCCGACTTCACTGCAAGAATTGTGGCAAATTCAAATCTTGCGTTAATTTTGGGACACCCTTTTTTACAGTTCGATTTTTCCCGGTTGGGTTAGACAATTTTATTGCCGATCAATTGTCGAAATATTGCATTCGAGCGTAATTGTAATTTCTAGCTCTATTATTTTTTTACATTTCCGGCGAACTTTTAGCGTGAATACTTTATGAAGAGGCAGACAAACCTGACAAAAACCGACCCGATATGATTAAAATAATTACTATTACTTATCTAAATATTTATAGATTCATTACTGCCCAGAAAAATACATTTACCCAAGTGTTCAAGAAATAACAGTGATGAAAATTTTAAAATTAGAATATTATTATTATTATTATTGCCGTCATAGATGCCTACTGGCAAGAAATTTAAATTTAATAATGTAGCGACAATGCAGACAGGATTAGTTAGTTGCGCTAGTATTTAGTATATTAAACAGTCTGTGCAGTTTTTCAACGTATAAAAAATACACTATTGATTGCTCTTCAATGAACGGTCAGAAAATTGCGGATGTTACCCTCTGTTTTCGGGAAAAATTGACGTTAAGTAACAAACTAAAAATGTACAAAGCAATACTCAAACCGGTATTGAGCTATGTGGGACATCCAACATCGCTCGCATCCAGAGATTCCATTGAAAAGTCCTTCTATAACTACCGACCTTCAGGAACACCTATCCAACATCCAATCCTGGTGCAGGCGAAGTGGAGTGAGAGTGAATGGCTCAAAAGAATCGACTTGAACAGAAAATTTGTACTCTTATTAAGGCCATTACTACAACGGATATCAAAATTGACCTTAAGTAACAAACTGACAACATACAAAGCGATACTTAGAAATACGTTATTGAGCTATGGGGTTCCAAGACATCCGACATTGCTCGCATCCAGAGATTCCAATCGAAAGTCCTTCGCACCATCCTTAATGCTCCCCCCGGGGGTATGTTTCTAACCAGACAATCCACCACGACCTCTCAACATACCCCGACAGTCGACCAAGTCGCGAAATCCCCGGTTCCCGCGAAGTTCCCACTCCCGCCTTTCTACTCATCCCAATCCACTCGTTCATCCAGTTTCCTCTTTTACCGCATCCACTATCCACACCACCAATAGGCCAGAGATCACACCTCGGACAGTAGAGTTAAATCGTGTCAAAAGCGCCATCATCGGGGGTGGTTTCTTCTTTATCGAGACAAACACGTGAAAAATATACACGTGTATCAATTGCACCTATAACTGTGAAAGTTTATCGTGCAAAAAAAAAACTTTTTTCGGGAGGCTGCCGCCTCCCCTTCCGGCCCTTCGGGGTCGTTCACTCTCCACCCGAACCCTGGAATTATTCATCATTGATTATAAACGAGATCTATTAATGACGATTTTGATTCTCACTGGCGTATTTATAAATTGAAATTGGGGGCAGGTGGTGGCTGGCCAGATTTTGACGGGAACCAGCGTTAATACGAACGCCCGTTCCAACCGTTGTGTTCGAATAATAAATACCACCTGCTCGGCCGTGATTTGACTTCGCACCTGTCGGTCGTGAACTCTTCGTCTTCAGAGGCCGTCCTGACCGATTGGCAGAAATCGAGCCGCGCACCTGGCTGGCAGCGAACAAAATTAATTTCCTATATATGGCGTCCCACAATTGACGCCAGATTTGAATTGAATAAAAAACGCAGTTTTTTTTCTCTTTAAATTGAGATCGGGCGAATGGGGCCTACACACGGCTTTGGGCACTCTTTTGTCGAAATTTTGCACAAATGTGCATCTGAATTTCGTTGATGCGGCGTTGAATTTCCCCCTTCGATGAAAGCCCGGTTGCGCGGTCTCGATGGCGTAGACCTTTGAGACTTTGAGAATAGCCCGTAAAAAGAAATCCAATTGTGTCAAATCACAAGATCTAGGGGGGGGGGGCATTCTAATCACAGAAACGAGAGATTAGACGGTGTTTCGTACGGTAATTGAATTGTTTCACGTGCTGTACGTGGGGCATGTGGCACCGTCTTGTTCATCCACATCGATATCATCCAGTTTAGGCGGAAAGAACTGTGTTTTTGTACCAAATTTTCGAACTGTGGCTGACAAACTTTCATTATTTTTGAAATATTGTCCAACAGTAAAAACGCGTTGTTCTATCGTGTAACGCACCCCATTTGTACTGACCCTAAACTGTCGGCTGTCAAATCGGTTTTTTTTTTTCTAATACGGTTGCCCCAACTTTACTGCAAGAATGGTGGCCAAATTCAAATTTTGCGTTAATTTTGGCGACACCCTATATAAATATCAAATCCATATATTGATTATATACACCAGTAATTGACTATGGCGAAATGCTTAGTAATATATGCGATTCACGCAACTGACTGTACGAGCCCCGATGTATCTATAGGCGAGTGAAATGTATTGGTCGTATCCCAAAGTCCATGTTTGTATTTACTGTGCCCTAATAGTCTCTAGTGGAGTATTTCGCCAACATAACTTTTATGCATATATACACACATACACCGTTGCACCATACCTTAATACCATATTTTCCCCATTACCCCCCCCTCCCTGTTATTTTCTGTTTGCATTGTGTTTTCCGCGAAACTATTTTATTTTTCTTGTATTTTTTTTTTGTTAATTTAACTCTGTTCACTCAAATTGTCAAAAATATTAAATATCTTTTTGTTTTTCTTGTCTGTTTATAGGTAAGAGACTACGGCTAGAATCAATCCATTGTAGCGTGTTAAGGAGTCGGCGTGTAGATATTAAGCGCGGGGAATAATAATGTGGCTCATATATATATCAAGGTATACGATGTTTTATTATAGTTAATGGGGAAAACGCCGTGAAAATGGGTGGAGGACATCTGGTTGTGTTTCGTAAACTATTGTGCACCTTTTTTTTTTTTTTTTAATTGTTCAAGTTTAATAGTTTAACGTCTCCTCTCGCCGGTTTGGTCTTTCGCTAGACCGGGGTTTCGGCCGCTCGCCATCTTCAGTAGCGCTGTGTTGGTCACAGAGTACAAGTGAAAGTGACGGTGGCCAGTGAGGATGCCCCGAAAACGTCCAAAGTGCCAAACAGTGACTGACACAGCGCTACTGAAGATGGCGAGCGGCCGAAACCCCGGTCTAGCGAAAGACCAAACCACGCCATATCACGCCGATAAGACGCTGGAAATTCGATGTTGGGATTCCTAAAACATATAACGAAGCACTCATGTTTCGTGTAGACAATAATATTCTTCATTATTATTTTTAATATTTAAATCGGTACCGTATATCTTTTTCGGGCGGTTTTTTAAACTGCTCCTCTGTTCATCGCACTTGAAGTACTTTCAGACCTAGTAATATTTTATCGCCTACAGCAACATTTACGACAACATGATTCGACGTTAGGCTTTAATTATAGGCGCCGCGGGGCCGAAATAACGTTTTAGCCCTTGGCCAGGGACCGCGAATATTTACTTTCGGGCCGATTTAGAACATCGGATTTACGTTCGTATAAACTTGTTCTCGGGTCTGTTTTGGTTCACTTGTTGTGCCCGAGCCCCCCCCACCCCCCCCTCCCCCACCCAACCACGGGACTTCACCGGTTTCAGTAGTGGAGTAGCCGGCTTAAATACCCGTCGTTGGGAAGGGCCCCACCCCACCCCCCCAGCCCTTGTGTTATGTCGTCCCAGATCGCCAAATCTACGAAATGATTTTTCTCCGGAGGCTTGTCGAGTACCTGCGAAAGTTGTCCCAGTCAGTTAAGGTAATTTTACCAGTTTTCAAAAAGAAAAAAAACCCTCTGACAGTTTTATCCGGCTATAAATGAGCCCAAAGGCGAGATATTGTTAAAATTATTTAAAGGACGAGATTTTTGTGTCAATTGGTTTGTTGAGCGCGTACATTGTAAACTACCGTATTTAATCGATTATTATTACAAGACTTTCATTTTCGGACGAAACGAACGGAAAAATCGCTGTGAAAATGATTTAAACTCGGGCACCTCATTAAACCATTAAGTACCAGATTTTTTCTCTGAAAATTTTGCATAAAATTTACTTATTACGACGCATTATTATCAAATAGTAGCTCCAAATACGTTTTTAAAAACCGGTTTGTCAAATATTCTGTTTTTTAAATCGAGTCCCATTCAGGGGGATTGGGGCACTACAGAGTTGAAGACGTGTGAGACCGATCATCTTTTATATTGAATAACAATCATAATTACGAGTATTTGAACACGTTGTAGTATTTATAGTGTGAAATTACTGATTCAGAATAAATTAAAAATATTAACCGATCCCCATTCGAAGCCTACGGCACTTAATGGATTAGCTAACGGAACAATAAAAAAGTACGCTCATTACCGTATTACGTGGCTTTCGTACGGTTACGTCCCCAATCCCCGCCCCCCAGCTCAACGGTGATTCATAAGGATTGCGGAATTGTGGAAAAATTACGCATTTCACTACTATTAGCATTGTCCCGCGACGAGCGTTATAATTGCAACACGGTTTTCGCCATTTTCGGCTTCAGTTTTCGTGCTTGTAAGGTGTCGAAAATACGGCAAATAGTTGACGAAATTTCATTATTTAGTAGTGTACAATTTATATTGGATAAGATGACATTTGTGTTTCTCCTAAGACGTTCAGTGGAACGCTAAATGGATTCTCTGCATTCCGAATTCGAACGCTTCGACTCCGTTGAATTCTCGCGCTTCTTCGTATTCAATTTATTTGAAATAAAACGGAATCGTCGTTGATTTTCGTCGTGTCGCCATTATTTACCACAATCGTATTACCTGTTTGAACTAGATGCGTAATTCTCGGATGTCGATTGGAGGTTTTTTTTGTGTTTTAAATGTCTTTTGTTGTAATGGCGATTTGTTGGGCCTCTCTCTCATCCGCCAAGATCTTCTTCGTTCACATTTTTCCGTCTCTACCGACTTGATCTTCAACTCATCAACCCGGCTGGGGACATAGTACGACAAAAGTGTTTCTACTCAGTCTATATATTCTAGAGTACCGCAGTAGTCAATAAGATATAGTACGTCCGCTTTTGAAACTAGCAGAAAACGTACAGTACGGCGTATAAATTTTGAAAATACGGCCGGATGAACGCCGAAGGAAGGCGGTCTATATAAAATCATAATTTTTGTACTCGGGCGAAATTTGATCCATGCACAATACACAACTGTGTCGGGGCAGAGCCCGCTAATATGAGGCCTGAGATATGACTACTGAGGAATTGACATCGTCCCAACCCGAGAACGCCCCGTTTGGATAAATGGAATTGTGATTGCCGCCCTTCCTCCCATTGTCTCCGGATTAACGGTGCAGAAATTTCCTTCTACTTAAACGCTGCACAGCGAGATAACTCTGCCCGTTTTCTGTTGTGTACGAGACCGGTTTTTTATCGAAATCTTGAGCCGAGCGAGCCAAGAGACCCAATATCGATTTGGTAAATACAACGTATACCCCGCAGACAGGACGTGTACTGCGAAAGTAGGTACATTTTCGGCCCGAAAAAGGCATTGGAACTAAGAGAAATTTGGAGAAATAAGGGAGGGTGAACTGGGTGAAAAATATTCGGTCGCCCTCGAATTTTTTTTTCTACGTTCCTATTTATTAACAACAGTGTCGGCCTAAATCGTTGTTTGTACTGGGGCCCTTTTAGGGCGTAAATACTCTTTATTAATACTTATGTTTAACCCATTTGCATCCGAGCGCGGTATAATCGGTTTTGTAAAAAAAAAATAAAATGAGATGTTTGAGGTATAATATTGGGTGGTAATTTTTCAACGTTTACCGAAGTAGATGCAAATGGGTTGAGAATATAATTTTTGAGACAAAAACTCGTTCAATGGATGAAAATCGGGACAAGTGGTGCAAACTGTTGTTGTAATTTACCCGCTGAAAATCTAAATGCGCGTGCCGTAAACCTAGTGCTAAAGAACAATGGTTAAAGTGTAAGGTCGGGACGGCGGTGGCCCCACCACCACCACCACTGCCGGCGCTGGAGCGATGAGAGGGAGAGAGTGAGAGGGTGGGAGGGATAGTAGGGAGTGGTAGGCCGGGGACCAGTGCTCACGTGACACCAGCCGTGGCAGCGTGTCAGAGAGTCTCGGAGTAGTCAGTGGGTGTGAGTCAGTGGTCAGAGAGATGGGAGGGGCCGCATGCTGAAGCTGCTGCTGCTCGGTAACAAGAAGGGCAGCAAGAAGGGGAAGGGGAGCTCGCCAGTAGGAGGAGGAGGAGGAGTAGAAGAGGCCGTCGTGATCAGGAACTGCGGGGGCATTATGGCCGCCGTCGAAGGGTGCGTCGCCCCGCTGGCCCACCACCCCCAGCCGCCGAGGAAGCCGTCGGCGAGGCTGAGGGAGGGCGTCAGGCACAGGACACACGCCGCCTCCAGGAGGCACCACCAGGTCAGCATCCCCCACCGACACTAACTCTCCCAATAAGGACTACTAGTAACGGTCGTCTTGCCGAGAGTGCGTTTTCCAATTTAAACTTCCAGCCGCCGACTCTCAAACTCTGAATATAACAGGGACCGGCTGTGTCGGTTTCCCTTCGGTAAACGCGGCCCAAAAGTGAACTTCGAACGTAAATTCTTCACCCTACGAAAGGTTCCAAAATGACCGGTCGGAATTTCCCACTAGCCGCTCTATTTCTCGGTATGTGGGGGCACACTTCACGGAAAATCGAACTGACGGGGGAATTTCTATTTTAGACCCGCGTTCGCCTCCAACCCGAATTCCCTTCTATACCCCGTCAACGTGACTTTTAAATTTGTTAGTTCGACTCAATTTCGGCCTGGAATTGTAGCCTTCGTAATGTTCGTTTCGTCGGACGAAGGCGATTCGTATTTTTCTCTGTAGGCGGACGGACAGCAGAGGATAGGGTGCAATTCGGGCGCATCGCTTGTGTTGTCGCGTTATTCCTGTTCATTTCCTAGTGGCGTTATTTGGCCCCGGTCCCACAGAACCCCACCCCCCCACCCCGTATTGTGTTGGAAGGACCGACCCTGACGACGGGAGTAATCGGTATGGCCGAGGAGTCGCTTCCTCCAATCCACTTATGCAAGGCCGTTCTCCCTCTCGCCCCTGTCGTTCGCCGACCGAGCTTTTGCCAACGATTTGCGCCCGAATATATTTCCAGTCTTTGGCTCTTCCTTTTTCAAAAACGGGGAAATCCGTTCGTACTGCTCCGAAAATTACCCTTCAATTCGGGGACGCAAGTTTCGAAATATGAGAGCGGCCTCGGTTGAAGAGGTGGAGAAAGGTCCAAGTTTTGTACGTCACTTGGACTATCCGAATTTCTAGATTATTAAATTTGAATTGGAATTTTTAATTCGCGGGTCCCAAGTGTGGGGTGTCCAGATTCAAAAATTTATTTCGGATAACGTTGATAATCGATTCCGGCATAGCTCAGGACATAGCCCCACCCTGCAAGAGGGCATGTGCCGGAGACATTAATTTTTGTTACAGTGACGAAATCTAACAATAAAACTCGGGTTCACCGTTATTCGATTCGGTCTAATTCAACGAGAAAGTGACACACACTGTGTACACTTCTTTCCCAATGTTCGAGTGCGTTTCCCCGTCGTGCTTAATTCCGTAGGAGGAGGCTGCTTGATTCGAAATAGAATAAAAAATAAGTTAATTGTCGGAGGAGGAGGAGGAGAAGGAGAAATCGGCGCCAATTGTCCGGTCACCCGCCGTCGAGCTAGAAACAGAGCGACCTTGGGCCACGCTCGAAGGGAAAAATCTCTTTTATACCCGTGGAAAAGCGAGAGTTTTCGTAGCGCGTGGAAAATCTTACTAGTAGGCAAAACCCTCGGTATAACGCTACATTTAGGTTTAGGTTGGAAATACGCAGGTTCGGTTAGTTTTCTTTTGGGTTCCTCCGAAAAATCCTCCGAACCGTCCTCAGTGAATTCCCCCCGGGTATGTTCACCGTGACCTCAACATACCGTACAGTCGACTGAGTCATGTGAAATCCCGTATTTCCAAATTTCAATTCCCGTCCTTCCTCTCGTCGAATCCTCCATTTCCTCCGTTATCCAGACGCCGCGGACTCATTCCTGACGTCGGTTTCTGCCAGCGAGTTTCGGCCCGGTGTACCTCCCTCCTTAGGAAAGATTACCGGGAATATAGGGGGGGGGGTTGTTTAGCGGTGCCGTAATTGCGTCTCGAAGCTCAAAGAGTTTTACGACAACCGGCACGTGAGCCCATTCTTCCTCTTCGACGCGAGCGCATTCCGGGTCGGATGGGCGCCGGCTGAACCAGGAGCCCTGAAAGGACAGCGACGTCCTTTTCCTTTGTGTTCGCGTTTATCGTAAATCTGACAATCGAATAACAAGAATTCGCAAATTGGATGCCCCCCCCCACATGTGCCTCAAAACTAGTGAAAACTAAAGTGAAAATAGCTGTTGTCAATTAGAAATTGTGATTCGCCATTTTCCCTCGACGTCCATCCCATTACAAGCTTACGGACGCGTACAGACTTCAATTCAATTAGACAGTCGACAGAGTTGTAAGTCGGACGTTTTTTCGAGTCTTGTCGAGCGCATTACGCAGGTCGCGGATTACACCGTTCCGCGAAGCCTTTCGGTGTTTAATACGGCGGTTTTTTTCCCCTTCTCTCCTTTGATATTACCCTCGGAAAGTGTTCTCTAATCTGGATTAAAAAATACGACCGCCGTCGCCTGTGAATCTTATCAAGGAGAGAGCCCCCACCCCACCCTCGGCGTTATCGCTTAAACGGGCCGAACCCAACCGCAGTTTTATTATATATATTTTTTTCTTAAGCGACATTGATGTTACATTTAACGCTAATAGCGAGTAACGGAGGAGATTTATCTATTATTCCGGCAGGTCCCTAGACGGCGAGGTGGCGGACAGTCAGAACATATTTTCGACTGTAATGTTTGAATTCTGTCGAATTTTTTTTTTTCGGGGCAGGCGCCGGTAAAATTATTCGGGCACAGCTCGTTGTTAAACATAACTCGGGCTGGCCACTCGTTCATATGGATTACGGGAGCGCTTATAAATAGACCGAGATTACCTTCGCCGATGGACTCTTCTTCTTCTTCTTCTCCGGCGGACACATTACCGACCCTCGTTGATTGCGTTATTCTTTTCGAATAGATTCTACGAAGGACGTTCTGTCTGTCTGAAGATTGCGCCGTCAGCCACATCGGAGAATTCCCATGAGGGGTGGGGGGGGGCGGTTATTTTAATGGTCATGCTCCGGAGAGCATGGATTTATGAAATTCATAATTCAGGGCTAATTGTGTTATACCGCAATTATCGGTACACTCTGTATTCCGTTGTAGGTTTTTGTGTGTGCGCGATTTCTCGAACTCGAACTCGGCAGCCTTGGGACCTCCCGCGGCCGCGTACTCCCTTATAATCAGCGGTGTTCTTGTTTACTCGTAAAAAATTCGTGGTTTTCCTGTTAATTCGATATATATACTGCGACGACGCCCGGTCGCGTTCCAACCGACTTGGACATTGAGGAGTAGCCTAAGAAGGAGTTGGTTCCCCGCGGATCGTTTGTTGATTTCTTCGTAAGCCGTCAATCAACGACTCATTTACTATAGAGTGCATGGTCATTGCGATCTTCTCGTGTTGCATAAATCTGTCCGTTCGTTTTCGTGCTGTGTTCGCGTTGAGGATCGATTCAAATTCCTAGCACGCGCGCGCGATGCTCTCAACCGTCGTGTCCTCTAATTGGCGCCGGAGAAATTTGATTTGCGGACAAACTAAAGCCGTTTGTTTGAACTTATTCAGTGCGGCGTGTTCATACGATATCCAGTGGGATAATAACGCGGCGGTGGGGAGAGAGAGGACCTAGGCCGCTTCCCGGTTGCACAACGCCTCCTCCGGCCGGCTCCCAGTGTCTAGTGTTACCCGTGCAGAGGCCTTCGGGTGGGGAAAACGCAAGAGGCAGAAAATTATAACAGAAAGACACGAAAATTTGCCGAATTACCAGAACCAATATGTACAAAACTGCGAAATATTATAGCAGAGTGCGAATTGTATGACATGATAAAGACGATGAGTGAACAGAAAAACCTTCGTAGAAAACATGAAAATAACAAATACCATGGGAACCCGGTGGTTCTCATGAAGTTTTCAAGGAGTAATTCTCGCCTCTTCTCCATTTCTCAAGCAGTTTCGTGCTATGCACAAGTCGCTAGGCTGGGATTTATCCGCAAGCTTGTAGTTTGTATAAATTGGTCAAACGTTTGTACACTGTGTGTCTTTCCACCACCGGCCTTTCCCCCTTTTTCTAAAATAATATTCATTTATTTTTCCGGTACATTCCGGTTCACATTGGATTAGGTGATTCGGAAGTCAAATTTTTGTTGGTTATTGTACTTAATATTTTTATCTGTAATGTTAAAGTCCGTGTTCTGTTCGGTCCAGGAACGTTGGTTTTTTTGGGGGTTTTTCGCCTAATGGAACTTCGTCAACGACTTCGGACTTTCATACCTATACTTTCGGACCGGGTATTTCGGGATTGTGAATCTTCTGCGGCAATTCTCGCAATCGAATTATGACTTTGGATTGCGTAAATTCTTGCGGCCGTATGTTGCAAACCGGCCGGAGAAAGCGTATAAAAACGAAGGGGGTGGGGAGATACGGTCGTGGAGCCGACGCCGAGATTGCAACCGCCCCCCCCCGCCCCCCGCCATTTCCTATCCTATTCCATCTCTACGGTAAAAATACAAAAAATACGACCGACTTCTCCGCGATTATTTGATAATTGCAGCGGTGTTCTTGTTTCGAAATGAAACTCCGAATGTTGAGAAAAATGGCGCAAAACGGACAGATTGAATTAAAGGTTACGGCGTGACATTTGATCGCCGACAGTACAAGTGTGTCACAAATATATGCTGTCATACGCTCTGGGATATAAGAGAGGAACTTTCACTGAACAAAAAATATATATATATATATAGACATTAAATTCTTACGTATATATTGGTCTCTTGTATCGCCCAGACCGAAACCGTGTTTTTGAGTTTTAGCTTTTCAATATTCTTTTTGAACGGTTAATTCGGCCCAACGTGTTGTTGTCAACGTCCTCTATTGTCAGTTGGCCTGTATTATTCTTCAGTTTCAACGTACAGACATCATTCCTTTGTCTCAGTTTGTCTGGAAGTGACTGTCGCCTGTCCGGAAGATACGGGGATGTTTAACCGGGGGCGGGTCGATAGTAGCAGTAACTTTAAGGGTAGTGCCTCAGGTAGTAGGGTTAACATTCCTGAAGGGTGGATTCCCCCCCCTTAAAGACCCGGCCTATTGTCCGCGACCTGGATACGCCAATCCTTTCCCCGAGGAAACCAGCGATTTCTCCAGGTGTGACGGCCCTTTTTCATTTAAACTCCTGCCCTTTTAGAAGTAAAATTCTTCCTCGATACAATGGGGTGGGTGGGGGGGGGTGTACACTGAAGTAGGTTCGTTGACGTGGTTCTCTCGTGACGACCGGCACTAAACTGCCAATCGATCGTCCGATTGAGCTTGAAATAAGTCCTCCTTTCCTCTCCGCTTGGCCCTCTTTATCATTTCTCGACGCCGAACTTGCGACATCCTCCATTGACCGACCGATAAACCTGAGTGATGTCTCGGCCCCTTCCTAATAGGCCCCTCGCATGTCCCCCAATTCCTTCTGGGTGGCTAACGAATATTGACTACCACTTCCCGTGAATTGCTCTGCGAACGATTATTCTATTTTTAAAATTTCATTTCATCCATCGTTTACAGTCTGTTTTGTTGTTGAAATCGACGAGTCACTCCAGAAAGTGATGCACAGTTTGAAACAAAATTCTAATTTTAGGAAAATCGAACCCACTCTTTATGGGTTAAGAGGCCCGAAAGGGAGCTGTGTAACTTTTATAACTGACTGAATACTTCTTCCTTTTAATTAGCTCTCCCATTATGAGGCGTCCTTATTACTGTTAGGCCTTGTATTCTTTCTGCGATGGCAAACGTCCGTTTAAAATGTTAGTAGACCGCGGAGTGTGCGGTACGCACACCTGTCGGGTATGTGGGCGTGGGCCCTCCGCCGTACCGCCGCCGAGAAGTATTATACCTGGCTGTGGTGTGGCCCGGCTCTAACTAGGCCACCGGCGGCTAGAGAAAAGGTCCAACATATCTCCTATTAAACATCCGCCGTTACAACATTTACAACCGAAAAACGAGCCTAGCCCGCTCGAGTAACGGTCTTTAAAGTCGTAGATTGCGATACTCGAAAACCGGTCTAGTTCGCGTCGCGAAGGAACGGGTTCGAACGGGGAGACCGGTTTTGCGGTTTCCAAACGATTGCCGAAATCCGGATTTTTTTTTTTTTTTTGGTTGGACACCCAACCGCGTTCCATCTGACGTCTCGACCTTAATTTATTTTCAAAGTACAATCTCTTTGTATTCCTGTCAGCTCTTCTCCTCGGGTATTAATTGGCCTAGACCGGGGCGCTTCAAGTTGTGTAATATTCGCGCAAAAATTCATTTTATTTTCACGCATTTTGATGCAGCTCATCAAATACTCGTGGATGGCCGGGAAACGAGATGATTCGAGAATGTACTTTAAACAATTCAATGTATTGAAGACTTTGGTTAGGGAAACCGATGCCGATATTGTTTCTGAGGCCGTTACTAATTTGTAAAACATTTCAGTAAAACTTTCACCGGGATTTTTGGTAGGTTACGCCCTGTGTGGTTGGCGGGCCCCGGGTCGACAACCTCAGCGCGTCCCTCCTCCTCCTCCTCCTCCTCATCCACCTCCTCCTCCTCCTCGTGCTCCTCCCGCTCTATGTACCTAGCCTCGTTTTTCAGCATCGCTCCCACTTGTGTCACACGCCAGCCCTCAACTCATGTATACCTCGGTACGCTGCCGATTTGATTCAGCAGGCGGCTGGCTACTTTTACTAGACCCGGTTTCGGCCGTTCGCCGTCTTCAGTAGAAGCTTGGCTCTGTCCCTGATTGTTTTTTAGATTTTGGTAGGGATTATCTGTCTTCCGGGCGCTCTAGGTAACTCTAAAAGGTAGACTGTTACATATTTACGATCACGAAAATGCGTTCGGTTATTATAGCACGGGCCCGTGACTCTGCTTTTCTCAATAGTAATCGTCCGGAATTTCACTTTCTGTGCTCGCGATTCTCTCCAAATTGCTCACTGTTTATTGTTATTACCGCTCGGCGAAGCGAGACAGCGATGTGTGTAGAGTAGTATCGGTCTATTCCCTAACAATTATTGGAATTAATTTCCCGCGCTATCGCATCCCAGTCAGTAAACCTTCATTTCAGTAAACAGTAAAACAAAATTTGCGGACGAAATGTAAAATCTCACATATCCGTGCTCTATCTTCGGCAGCAGAGTGACGAGAGTTGGCACGAAGGAGGCGCGTACTCCGTCCGCTTTTAAAAAAAAATGCCAAAATAGTAAAATATATTATTATTAACAATCGGCCCCGTATAATATATTGTCTCTTTCCATTTGAGTATCAATGAAAAATACTTTCATACTGCGATTCAATACTGAGACAAAGATACTGTACTGAAACCGATCTGGACTTACGAATTTGTAAATGTAAGAGAACAAAAAGTATTTTCGGCAGAAAGAGTTTTTCAGCGGTGGAAACTCCTGAATTTTTCATTCCGAGCCCTCGTTCTGTGTTACGGCGAAAATCAATATCACATTCAATAGCGCATCAACAACTTTTACAATTGTTCAAATTAGAAATAAAACGAAATCACACTTTTATATTGTATAGCACAAAATAACAGAATGTAGACTACAAATCTTAATCTCTTTCAACTTTTCTACTTCATCCTTGGTAATGTCTGGTTTGGACTACAGTAGGACTGTTTTCAACCAATTTCTTGGCCTGAAATCATTAATAATATCATTATTTCTTCCATTATACTTAAGTCACAAATAAATAAAACTATAGCCGTCACTTCAGTTGAGAATATTAATAATAACTCGGGAGAAAACATCTAAAGAGTTAAACATTTTCCTTAAACCTTTAATTCAAATATTACCACTACAGCTTACACAAGCAGAAAGTAGTGATTATCTAAAACTATATTCTTTATTCATATTTTAATTGAATACTTAAAACAACAAAAATTTATCAATATCAGCCCGGCAAATTTACAATATTTTTCTATACTCCGGTTACAGTCCAATAAAACGTTTTTTTTGGCCCGCCGAATATTTATATTGAACTTTTGTTGTATTTACAGAGCTTTTAGTAGTTGTAGTTTTAGTTCCTGTTTACGGTCTCTAGAACTCGAGTATATTTATCGTATGGTAAGCTTTCATTTAACCGACGATTAAACACGGGAACTCGACTGAAAATACGATGCCTTTTATTGTTTTCTCTGGGCGCGCCCGCTGCCGATCCCGTTCTTGTTCGATATACCCGGTGAACTTTCTACAGTTGTCTGTCGGCAATTGGAAATTGATCGAAACGTCGGAATAAATAAAGCTGGGGCCGGGTAAGGTTGTCGGGAAGAGGGGGGGGGGACTTTCCGCCAGTGAAAGTTTGTTTCTTTTTTTTTTTTTTTGTTTCATTTTGTTGTTCTCTTCAAGTCGGAAGAACAGAAAAGAAAAGAAAAAATCTCGAGTTAATTGCGCCGAGAACAAAAGTTTGGCCAGGGCCGGACAAATATTCTCGGCGCCTTCCCATTTAATTACGAGTCTCGAAATCTCGTCTTTAACGACTTTAAATAGAGCAGGAGTACGTTGGGACGGGGACGTGGCGCTTCGCCTCTTAAGCGACAATAAGTTTCCCCGAAGAGGAAACTTTAGAAATTGCCCAACAATTAGTCAGGAATTTAAAGTTAAAGAACAGGTCGCAAGCGGGGGCAGTATATTGAGAGCGAAACTTTCACAAATGCCCAGCTGAAAAGAGAATGTACTGAACGTATCGATGGGCCCGCCTTATCACAAGACGACCCTAAAGTGTTAAAGACTTAACGCGTTGATAATTAATAAATATGACTCAGAGTCTAGATTGGTTTTCGTCTCGACTAGTCTTATTCGGCTTAAATCCGCGGCGAAAGTAGCGGGCTCTGGAGGGAAACAATAAAGTAAAATATACATAAATTCGGTTTCGGTGAGCGTATA
Organism: Lethocerus indicus; assembly: GCA_019843655.1. Lineage (NCBI taxonomy): Eukaryota > Metazoa > Arthropoda > Insecta > Hemiptera > Belostomatidae > Lethocerus > Lethocerus indicus. Next base: position 37,873,299 of record JACDQD010000002.1, read on the forward strand.
TTTTCGGTGAATCACAACCGAGATATGTTGGTACGTTGTGTGTGGGATATTTTGTGGAGAGGGAACTGATGGATGGGCGTCCGTTACGTCACCGGCCACGATCCAACCCGTTCACCTCTACTCCTCGACCATTCAAACCTTTCTATAATATTATTACGAGGCGGATCGGAAGGCGGAATTGATAATTTCGGTGGACCGATCTGAGTAAGGATCTTCGGCGTCCAGAAACGGGCTCCGCTTCGGGTATATTGAAGGAAGCAGTCGGGGAAAATTCGCAGGAAGGCCGTGATGGGGGGGGGGTGGAGGGGAGGTTTCCCTACGAAACGAAGATTCCCGGAAAGAACACGATTCACTTCATAACTTTTGCGGCGCTTTTGACACCATTTAACTCTCAACTGCCCGAGATGATCTCTGGGCCAGTGGCGTTTAATGGATGGGTAAAAGGGGGAAAGGGACTGAACAGGAGTGGATCGGGATGAGGAGAAAGGCGGGAGTGGGAACTTCGGGAACCGGGGATTTTGCGACTTCGTCCACTGTCGGGATATGTTGAGGTCATTGTGGATTGTCCGGTTAGAAACATACCCCCCGGGGGTGGAGCATTAAGGATGGTGCGAAGGACTTTCGATTGGAATCTCTGGATGCGAGCGATGTCGGATGTCTTGGAACCCCATAGCTCAATACCGTATTTCTATGCATCGCTTTGTATATTGTCAGTTTGTTACTTAAGGTCAATTTCGATGTCCGTTTTAGTAACGGCCTTAAGAGTCCAAATTTTCTGTTTAAGTCGATTCTTTTGAGCCATTCCCTCTCACTCCACATCGCCTGCACCAGGATTGGATGTTGGATAGGTGTTCCTAAAGGTTGGCAGTTATAGTTGCAGCAAGCACTGTGGAAGGATGTGCAGGGATTACGGCGGTGTATGGGAGAATCAAATAAAAATAAAATGCGCTTTGATTTTCACATGGAAATGTGCATAAAAGTGATTGTAAAGATACGCTCTCTGGGCAGATATATTCTTCTTCTACTTCGTTTAAGTATAGGGGAGAAGCCACCCAATGATGTCACTGACGGGCGGTAGGGAAATAGCGTGGTGGGCGTCGCCTCTTTAGGAGGCGCTCGGAATTTTCAGGAACGCCGGGATAATTTGAAGCAGCCCCCTGATTCTCAGGGACTTTTATTTGGGAGATTATGGATTACGAGGTTAGAGGCGTAAAAAAAAATGTCTATCAGTACCTCAACTTGTATAAAAGCCGTTGTATTATTATTTCCGTTTATTGAACAGGAGGTACTCGTCGGTAACGTGCGTTTCAGTCGGGTTCGGCTCATGACCGACGGCCGAATTATTTACACGATGACTTCACGTTTATAAGGCACTTACTCTTGGCTTTCGTTTTTAGTTTCAAGCCCCCATCTTGGCTTGAAGTAGAATGGTTCAGACAGACGCTTGAAAACTGTGTTGTTTTTACGCGAAATATAAAATTCAAAAGACGTGGTTCGAAAATCAGCCCGGCGTTTAAGACCGTCCCGAATTCGGGCGGGACAAGAGACCGGTTGCATATTTCAAGGGGATCCGTTCCGCCTTATCCGGCGTCTCGAATTTTGTCCCAGATTTTTTTTTTTCTTTCGGAATCTATTTATTTTTGTCCCACTTCTATCAAAGTCTTCGCGTTTAATTTCTTCGGGTTGAATTGGAGACGGAAAGAAACGGAGTTCCGTTAACGTAATTTTGTACGCCGATATACTAATAAGGAGAATTGGCCTTCAACATTTTTATCTAATAGTGCGACCGTCCTAATGGACTAATGCTTCTGTTTTTTTGTGTAGGTATTAATTCAGGTTCGAATCAACGTTTTAGCTATAAGTTCTGGAGCAAACTCTGTCTGTGCAAGGTTAATCCTCTCGTTTCGAATGACGTTTTCTGTATTTACGTTGTCGTTACGCCCGTAGTTGGTTTTTGCACGACGTCCGGCCGTCCAACTGTCCCGATTTGGATCCTGTAATTGATTTTTTTCAATAAAGCTCCCAACTTTATTCGATCGGCGGTAAACGCGCCCGATTCCATTACCGGGACACGTTCCCCCACGATCGTAGTAAAGCCGTTGATGGGCCTGGGCCGGCGCTTTAAAAGGTTCCGCTCTGTTCAGTGATGGCCAATATTTTCCTGGCGCTTATCCCAACCACCATTCTATTTGATAGGAATTGAACGCCAAATACAATCGGAGATTTTATGTGTTATTATTTTATTTTAAGCGAATTTAGAAGAATCTGGTTCTGGCCGCCGGAACCATCGCTCAAATTTTGAGATCTTTCTCAGGAGGCATACGAGGCCCTCCAGGGCCGCCGGCTCTTAGCTACGGGCTCGGATTTATTTTTAATTTATATATATTTTTTTTTTCGATCCAGCCTCGCCCGGGCCCTTCGGTCGTATTATTTTAAGTGCTCTCCGGAATCGGTGACCCCCAGAGGTCTACCCGATAAAGAAAGGGTTTTTTCGGTCCGCCCGGATAACTCCCTATTAACCCCCGGATGTCTCGGTATTGTGATGAAATTATTTAGTACCAATTAGTTTCGATCTGGAACGTTTTTGTTATTTGTAAACGCGTATTCAATTCTCAACGAGTAATCCAATTTCAAATCTTAGTACCTTCAGTGATTCGAAGGCCGAACTGATGACAATAATTTGAGCGGAAACAAAAAATAAGTAACAAATTATACTAGAAATAAGCAGAAAGGAGGAAGTTACAGACTATTGGGACAAACTAAAATGCTGCAAAAGAAATCTTACATTACAAAAAATACTCTCAGAAAGCCTAATTCTGTAGCATACAAGGTAGGACTGATGGATTTTATAACACATACGACGTATTACTCGCATATAATACAACGCAATCTCTGTTCCCTGCGCGTGATAAATCAAGCAGAGTTTCTTTTTTTTTTTAAAGCAGAAGTTTAGAAAATTCTGAAAAATTGGGCTAAAATTCAGTCCTGCCGGGCCAACTTTTTTACTTCCCCGTTTGTCGCGAACCGCAATTTCGGAATCCCCGTCGAGAACTGGTTCTCGATAAGAAAGTGTACAAATATAATAAGTCCCTCGAGTGCTTATAGAATTGGAAACAGGTCCGGGAATCGGGGCGTCGCTGTAATCGACTCTTTGGCACTTTGTAATTGGATTCATTTCAGTCGGTCGCCAATGTAAATTATTTTTTAATGACACCTCGAAGCCGGTTCCACTCATTTTGTACAATCTTATTTTGAGATCGGAGCGAAAAAAAAATAATACGATTGTCCCGAAAATATTCCCCGAATCTTGAAATAAACCAGAGCTAGATTTGTCCGTCTAGAGATAGATTGTCGCAATCTATTTGTAATGGACTCGCGTAATAACATTTATTTTCACGGAAGTTAACTGAAATACTGTTTCACTAAACTTGCATCGGCCTAATTGTCTGGATTATGGCCGACGTCGGGACGTTTGTTATATTTTCTCCTACCGGCTGCGTATATAATATCAGAATTTTTTTCCGACTCTTGAGTTTCGTCCCGGGAGGAAATCATCAAGAATTTTTACAAACTACGACCGAGATTCGTCTTTTGTACGGCCGTCGCTTCCAGTTCTGGGGCGGAGGAGGCCGCCTCCGGGCACGAGAGATTTGCACGTCGCGTAGACGTTCCAGCGACATTTTTTTAAACGCCTCCACCGTTTCAATTTACTCTTTTTCTCGCCTTGCCATAAAAATAAAACGTTTCCGGTTTTTCTTCGGACGAAGGAAAATTCCATGAAACGCTTCCCGGTTCCCGAACGCTTCGGGTTCCCTTGTTGGAAGATCCAGATCCGGAACAGTATTTCCGTTTTAGCGTTTGAGCGTACGTTTCGGTATTACCGAAATGTCCGTACACATCGCGTTTCGATACGTTTAAGTTCGATAGCTGTCCGTCATAAATACAGACAAGAAACTACGTTACAAACTGTCACTTTATACTCCTCAACAACAGATCTAAATTACAGTATTTCTACGATTTTTTAAGACTCACCCTTATTTTCAGAGGAAACTGAAAGAGTCATAGACACTAATTATTAAAAGGATTTAAACTTAAGGCACACTATTTGTCTGGCAATGAATACCCCGAATGCGAAGCTTTTGAACAATACAAAATTACCGCCATTACCGTATTTCGTTACATTCTTACGTCGATAAAAAAACGAGCGCGTAATTTTACATCGTCAAGATACAAGATACAAATAATTTTTATTTCTTTAAATACAAACGGTATATCGATAAAACGATGTACAAATCGTGATTCCTACATGTATCATCAAGACCTATTGCAGATACATAGTTAAATATTATAGTGCATTGATCGTGAATTTTTAACAATATTGTTGCGATAATCGGGAAAATATATGGAATAAAAACCCGAAAACTTAAGCTACGATCTAATGAGTAGTGCATAAATATCCGTCAAGAAATGAGAATATGTAATAAGTATGGATTTAAATTAATGAGAATTTTCGTGTTTTATTTTAGTCGTCAGTATTACGCTACGCTGCGTAAAAATTTTCGAAATTGTACCCACTATCGACCTAATTAGGGTCGGACGAATATTATTCGGCGTTTCGCCCCTTAAACCGCCCACCCCCCCCCCCCTCGTTTTAGGTGAATAGTCCCTGTCCGGATTGTTATTTCTGGAACGTTGGACGGAGAGGAAAATAGTGTTGATGTAAACAGGAGTAGAGGAGCCTCCTGTATATATAGATAGGCATCAGTTGATGTTGATCCAGATCAACCTCTATACTTCTTCCAGAGGGGCACTGTTGTTTTCACGAATACATTCATTCTCCGCCCTATTGATCCCGTTCTATCGTACCGGCGAACACTCGATTCCGACAAATGTATTTTCACGAGAATGTAACTCTCGGGCCACTTACGATTCCCCCCGTCGTCTACTACTGATGCAATTCTACTTACGATACGCTTATCATTGAACAAGCTACTGTCCTTTTATTTTTTTTTTGCGATAGAATTTATCTTCGGTCGAACACTACAAACACGAGTCTGTGTTATCTGGCACACGACCTGCGTGAAAACATAAATTTTTTCCCGACCTGTTAACCTTTTATTGTTGTCCGTACGAAACAAACGGAAATGTAGCGTCATCGGCCGGTTTTCGATGCGGCATATTTTCTCTCGGCTAGCCCGAGAAATGAAGAAGAAGAAGAAGAAGAAAAAGATTTTAAAGAGAGAGAAGGAAAAAAAAAATTGTTGAAAGGTGAAACCGGTTTTGTGTTTGGTCCCCTTAAATGGTCTCAACTGGGGGGGCCCCGGCGTTCATTCTGAGCCCTGCCCCGGGTTTCACCGCTCCCTCTGTCCCCATTCCCCGGCCAAACATAGAGGCAGTATTCGTGTAAATCGATCAACTCTTATTACAGTCAATTCAATGTGTGTAAACTTTACCGCCAGGGATTTTCGGAATAGCGTAGATTTTCGCCCTCTCGCCGGTTTCGGCTGCTCGCCGTCTTCATTAGCAGTGCCGGCCACTTCGGCTCAGTTCCCTTTCCGGCAATCCTTCGTAACAGCATCCCTGCTTCCTTTTTGGGTTGTTCAAATATTTGAAATCGCGAATTTGAAATCTCTCTACCAACAGAGAGTTCCAGACTGTATGGTCAATTTAGGTCGGGAAATAAACCGACAATGGAATATTGCATTTTGCCCCTCAGTAAGAAAATAATACGAGCCGAGTCAATAGAAAATCCATTTTTCAATTAACTTTTTTTTTTTAATATCGCTTATCATTAACGGGACCCCACAATCGCGATACGGGCACGTTGATACGATTACGATAGCCTTCGTCAAATATCATTAAAATGACCGTCGGTGCAGAAAGCTCTTGGTACTGAATCGCTTTTTCCTCGTCTTCGGTCTCGAAAGTGGATCAATTTCAGAGTGAAATTCATCAGTCTTTAAGACGCTCACCGGTGACTTCATCGGGACTGGGCGGAGACTGAAATGGATTGAGCGCGGTGACGTGAAATATGCGTGTAAAACACGGCCATATTCGTTTCCATTGACGCAGCGTTGACATTTATTTCTGTCGGCCATTGTGGCCTGTCCTAATTTGGGGCCGTTCGCCGCGGACGCCTGTATATTAATAATCATTTATTTATTCTTATTTATCGACAACGGTGGACGGGACAGAAGAACGGATTGAGTATTATTTGTAGTGGCAAGAATTATATTGAAATATTTAATTTTTGAAGTAATTCAACTAGAATTGGCCAAACGTGTACCCGCCGATTACTTACTGCTTAACAAGCAGTTGAAATACTGTAATAAACTAATTTGATATACCTGTTTTGTGGTCCGCGAGGGGTTGGAATACTGTAGGTTCGTGATGTTTCTTGTCTCCTCTCTCGCCGGTTTGGTCTTTTGCTAGACCGGGGTTTCGGCTGCTCGCCATCTTCAGTAGCGCTCTGTTAGTCACTTTGGATGTTTTAACTTGGTGTAATAACTTTCGGCCAAACAGGGGGGAAAAATTGAGGACAGATACAAGGAACATATCAAAGCAATGAAATACAAAACAGATTCCAATTTCGCCGACCACATCATAAAATCCGGGCACGAAACAGTGAACATCGAAAGATCATTAAAGTTATTACACCCGGGCAAAAAAGGAAAAGAATTGATATTATAGAAAACATAAGAAAACACCATTATAAATGAGAAAATTAATTCCCAGGAGTGACGCGATATTTACCCCTATAATCCTCTTAAAGGATCACACCGCCCAACCATCACACCATCCCCTTCGGACAATCTGACTCACACTTTGAAAAACGGATTAACAAAATCCGAAGACAAACATAATCCCCCAATAACAATAACAGAACACATATATATAAACGACTGTTATACTGACTAACAGTACAGTACATGTGAAAGTGACAGTGGGCAGTGAGGATGCCCCCTAAAAAACATCCAAAGTGCTAACAGTGACTAACACAGCGCTACTGAAGATGGCGAGCAGCCGAAAACCGGTCTAGCAAAAGACCAAACCAGCGAGAGGAGACGGAAACATCACGAACCTACAGTACTGTAATAAACGTTATGCCTCAGACCTCACCTTAGGTACAGATCGTTGAGGCCCGTTTGTCGGCGACCTCGCCGTACAAAAATTTGGTTATTGCAATTTAGAGCTGTGACAATAAAACAGTGAAAATACGGTGATTTGTGTGATAACGGCGCGAAAGTCCATTTTGCTCACCGCGTGCGCAGTTTTAAAACTGCCCGTTCAAATATCGGATCGATCGTTTCGAATATTTTCTTTCGGCCTCGAGAAACAGCCGCGCGACTCCTTTCAATCGTAACTATTTTTTTGAGCCTTCGGTTCAATATTTTTTTCTTCTTTTCTTAGTTCGGCCGTCAATAAAGTTAATAACGACGGAACGGTTGTACCGCGTGCGGTAGGTATCTCGGGCCTTGACACGGTTATATTACCGAACGCCGTTCGGTTCGAAACGGCGGCCCCGCGCGCACTTTTCACTCTTTGCCCACGGCCCGCCTCCCGTGCCAATTCTCCCTTTCTCTGTAGGACAAGGACGATATGAAAGTTCCACAACCCCGAATTCCTTTCGTGTTCCACATTTCTCACACCTATTCGTCCAGTTTTTCTCTTTTCTCCCTGCATTTCCGGTCGTCCCGAGTTGTCTGTACCGCATTTTCGGTCCCCTTCCTCGTATCAGTAAACTGCGGAAATTCCCGAGAACAGATTTTGCACTTTTGTATCTTGTACTCGTCGTGTAGCGCCCAAATTCAGCCTTTACAAAAAAGTCGACCTTCTTGTAGTAAGCTCAATACTGAATCGCCCGTTTCCCTTTCTTTGCGCCAAGACGCCAAATTTAATTTTTCAAGTAATTCAAATAAAGTAATATTTGACTGCAGCATGCAGAATTGTTGAAATATCGTTCATATATATATATATATATATATATATATATATATATATATGAAAATTCATCATTTATTAGTTTAACATACCTGTTTTGTGGTCTGCGAGGGGTTGGAAAACCGTAGGTTTGTGCTGTTTCCGTCTCCTCTCTCGCCGGTTTGGTCTTTTGCTAGACCGGATTTTCGGCTGTTCGCCATCTTCAGTAGCGCTGTGTTAGAGTCACTGTCGGCACTTTGGATGTTTTTCAGGGGGCATCCTCACTGCACACTGTCACTGTCACTTGTATACTGTGCTTAGTTTAACTGTACTTTAAAGGACCCTCCCCTCAACTCAAATAAGACAAAAATATAATTCCCCAATAACACAATAACAAGACACGTATATGACAAACACCGCAGTACAAGTGAAAGTGACAGTGCACAAGACCAGCTAGACCGGTTTCTGACTGTAACTAACACCGGTGCTGGAGATGGGGCGGGCAGCCGAAAAACCGGTCTAGCAAAAGGCCAAACCGGCGAGATGAGACGGAAACACCACGAACCTACGGTATTCATCATTTATTGTAAACGTATACTGATTGAACCGATAGTGGAAACTGAATGCCTCTTGTTACTCTGTTTTCATATTTTCCGCATTAAATAAAACAAATAACTTGGGTTACAACACGACGGGTAACAATTCGACGTACGAAACAGAACCTCCATCTCTCTGACAAAGCTTTTTTTGTAACTTCATATATAAGTATAGGGTGTCCCAAAATTAACGCAATGGTTTGAATCGAACTATTGCTGCCCAAACTTTCATTATTTTTGAAATATTCTTCAACAATGAAAACACGTTGTTCTATCGTGTAACGCCCCCATTTGTACTGACCCTAAAATATCGGCTGTCAAATCGTTTTTTTTTTAATAGGGTTGCCCCAACTTTACTGCAAATTAAAATCTTGCGTTAATTTTTGGACACCCTATATATTACTTCGGGTTATAACCGATTCAAATTGCGACCGGAGTAGTGACCTGAACGCCTGTACGCGGTTGCTAAAAATATTAAACTATTTTTTTTCTCTCTATTTTCTGTCAGTTTTACGCTCCCCGCGGATATTTTATTACAATCTAATCGCCATAATATCGAGGACGGGTCGGATTTCTAACCGCCGCCATTTAACCATCCGAGCGCTCGCTTCGGATAAACTCCTGCGTATCGGCAGTCCTTTCTCTTCCACTTTCACGTATACCCTCCCCCCCCTCCCTCCCTCTCCGGGTGTGATAATAATAATTGTTCGGTGCGCACGTGTGGGATATTCACGTGAAGGGCAATCGCGCTCCGAATGCCGCAAGAGTGACAATTCGGCGTAAAAGAAGTAGATTTAAAAAAAAAAAAAATTTTTTCCCGTTTCATATTCCTCCCAAATAAACAATGCGGCAAGGGTTTTCTCTAGAAGTCTCTCGGCAATTAGATAAAGTTTAAGTTTACGTGCAGATTTCTGACGTCATTCATCGCGTCCTGTTCGGCTTCTTTAGTCTCCGACAACGGGGGTTTTGATTTTATTTTTAAGTTTAAAAAAAAAATGTCGGAACGAGATAAACCGGCTTTCGCGACTAGATTTGAGTGTTTGAATCGGCACGTCCAGTGTTTCGAAAGAAGCCCACTTCACAAAAGGTTTTTGTGAAAAACTCGATACTTTCGAATATCAATGATGGCAATATCGTTGAATACGGAACAGTGAAGTTTTTAATCGTGTTAAGCATCTTTTGTCACTCCCCACACCCGACTCAATAGAATCGACTTAAAGAGAAAATTTGGACTCTTAAGGCCGTTTATTGAAACGGACTTCGAAATTGACCTTAAGTAACAAACTGACGGTATACAAAGCGATACTTAGAAATACGGTATAGAGCTTTGGGTTCCACAAGGAGATTTCAGTCAAAAGTCCTTCGCACCATCCTTAATGCTCCCCCCACCCCCGCCACAGGGGTATGTTTCTAACCGGACAATCCACCATGACCTCAACATACCCCGTGACAGTGGACGAAGTCGCAAAATCCCGGTTCCCGCGAAGTTCCACTCGTTCAGTCCCTCTTTCCTCTCTTACATACATGTGAAATAAAAAATCAATTTTAACATTCATTTTAGTGTTCAACACTAATATGCAACCGAATGAATGATGATAAAGATTGAAAAGTTATATCCTCAATTCTGTTTTGTGTGAAGCCGTCGTATTCAATTTTTTTTTCTCCACATTTTGTTCGTTTCTTTTTGTCAATTGTTCCGACGTATTTGACAAAAAATATTAAACCATCTTTTTCTCTCTTTTCTGTTCGTAGGTAAGGGTCGACTAAGAAACCGATCTAGGGTTAAGAGGTTGGAGTAAAATGTACTGTACGCACAGGCCGTCGGGGCGGTACTCCTCCTGTATTTTTTACGAAACGGTTTGAGCACCCACTTGAAATTTCGATTGTAATATTGTTTTTCCACCGCTTTTTAAATACCCCCGAATCGCCCCCACCCCCCAGTGGGGGGCACACGGCTCACGGCCGGAACCGGTCCCTGTATATGGTAAATGGGTCGTTAGCCGAAATGCGCGAATTTTCGGTCGTGTTCTCCCTCCGACCCCTATGTCGATTAATTCGTTTTTAAGCGCTTGGCAGTTCGCCTTGGCATTAGGTGCAAGTCGTCCCACCACGGACGCCTCTCATATATAAATAATATTTTTTTCTTTATAGCCGCACAACGCTTTTTTTTTTTTCACTCAAACTTTAAAATATCATTAGGGCTTAAAAACGATCATCTTGTGCGCCGTCTACTGCTCGATATTTTACTCTTAATTTTGGCAACATCGTGTCGCTGACACTGAACCAACAGGCACCGTAATCATTTAGAAAGCGTAAAAATTATTTTACGCCATGAACCGCTCCTACTTGTTGTTATATACGTGTATGTATAATCGGGGGATAATGTAGACTACAATATATACTGGGTATTGGCACAGATACCGTTAAAAGGGTACAATACAATATATTAGGGCGTCCCATAAGTTTCATTCCTTTTTCTAATATGAAATGAATGCACAGTATTTACTGTTTAAGATATTATTTATTAGATATACCTGGTTTGGTCTTTTGCTAGACCGATTTTTCGGCCGCTCGCCATCTCCAGCAGTTTCGTTAATCCGTGATTAACGAAATCCAACCCAAATAAGACAAACATAATAGCAATACAACTGACAAACACTACAGTACAAGTGAAAGTGACAGTGGGCAGTGAGGATGCCCGAAAAACATCCAAAGTGTCCGACAGTGACTCTAACACAGCGCTACTGAAGATGGCGAGCGGCCGAAACCCCGGTCTAGCAAAAGAACAAACCGGCGAGAGAGGAGACAGAAACACGACGAAACTACGATATTATTTATTTTGTCATATAAAGAAACCCTCTCGCCCTATTACTTTCTTCAGGAAGCCTCATTACGCCTTCTTTCCAAAACTGTTGTGTTCTGGACAAGAAATAATGCTGGAGGTGGCCATTTTGGGCACCAGATTGAAATTTCCCTCTCTAAATCTTTTAAACCAGTTATATATAATAGTTATAATACTTATGGACACAAGCAGAACCGGATAAGGCCGTTCGTAGCGCGTAGAGAAAGAGACTTTTGGGACATCCTAATATATCGTTATTGTCCTTTTAACTGCAGCGCGTGATGCACAATTGCGCTGTACAACTTTACGGATGTTTCCTTTGTGCCGTGTTGTACGATTTTTGATTTCTCGGCGTATGAAAATAACGATGGGCTCCGACGGCCGCGCGGATGTGAGTCATGCGCATAGCGATCGGTGGGTGGATGACGTCAGAGGCCCCGCGCGTTCGTCCCTCACCTGGGTGACGTCCGCCCAACAAAAGGATGTGTCCACTTTTTATGCAAATTGCAATGGACAATGGAACTTTGGTGCGGGGGGGTGGGGGTGGGGCGGTTGGAGGGGGAGGGTACTGTTGTTATTGTCCCTATGCAAAGTAGATATGGCCTCTCTATCGACCCCGATATTCGGGACATGCAGTAGCCGAAACTGGAAAATCCGATAACTATGTATATACACGCATACAGTGTGATATCTCTAAGTTGGACTTTAAGCTACACTTTCACCAAAAATGAGACAATTCCGTCAATTAGTTTGCAAGTTATTGACTGTTAAACAGTGGATACATTTTTTTGACCCCTCTGTATATATATATATATATATATATATATATATATATATATATATATATATATATATACAAGATGGTTTGTTCTTGAATCACTTTCTGCTTCTATCAGCCTGAAGACCGACGCAGACATCCTTCTCGGGATGTCCCAAAATTAACGCAAGATTTGAATCGAACTGTGGCTGCCAAATTTTCATTATTTTTTAAATATTGTTGAACAATGTTCCATCGTGTAGCGCTCCATTTGTTGTACCGGCCCTAAACTATCGGCTGTCAAATGGTTTTTTGCCACAACTTTACTGCAAGAATTGTGTCGAATCTTGAGTTAATTTTGCGTTACACCCTGTATATTACGCGGCCCAACCCTCGATATTAAGTGCCCGCAATTTCGCTTGTTTGCACAGCTTTCATCGTTGCACACTTCGCAGACCACGAAACCGCACAATTTCCTGCCTAACGAAAAGGGTCTGACACCTTTGAAGCGCACACTAATTCACAGTGTACGGTCCCACCGGTCTAACCTCGGCCCCTTGACAACGTATCGATTGTATATCGATATATCGCCCGCGTTATTTTTCTATACACTGAGGATAGGAAATATCGAATCGAGGACATATATCGATATATAATACACTTGTGCGATTCGTGAATTGTGGGGGGTAAATTGAATCTAGAAGCGTATTATAAGAAGGTTAGCTAGACAACAGTTGTTGTGTGAACGTGACAGCCGGCCGCGTGTTGTGTTGTGTCACACAGTGCAAAGTTCACACGGGCGATTGACGACGAAGCCTCTCGAACGACACTTGAAAAAGCTTCAAAAGTTCCGTTTCACCGACTTGCGGACTTGCGGCAAGGTGCTTCGGACTTCACGGACGAGACTTCATTCGCCCAAACTGAACAGTTTCTCTTTATTGTCACTGGGTTACAATCGACTTATATTTTTAAGTACAATCGCGGTATTTTCGACTCGATAAAAGAAACCGCCCAAGGTGGTGGCGTGGCGTCTAAGCCGTATTGAGTATTGAGTATGATTCGGAGTACTTTCGATTGAAATCTCTCGAATTCTGGCCACGATGCAATTAGTAGTAGAACACCATTCCGTATTTCCTCTTCGGTTTCATATGCTGTAAGTTTGTTGTATGTTTTAAGTCGATACTTTTGTGTACGGGGATTCAAAGTCTGTCTAAGTAAAGGGTGGGGCCGCTACTGAAGTGAGAATTTGAGTTAAATTTAAATCTCGAATAAATTTGTTTTCTATTGTTTATCGCTGTACAGAACAACAATAAGTGGGAGTGATATTGTTGAAACAAAGGAACAAAAGAAGAGAAACCCACTAGCTTCTCTCTCTCTCTCTCTTTTATTCTTTTTTTTTTATAGATTATACTTTGGTTTATGTTTTGTCACGTAAGTCACGAGGCCGCTTCCTTTTTAGGCGCCCGTGTGGAACATGTGGGACGTCGTGAGTAAGTAGAGCTTGGGACTAAGGGAATCGCGCGCTACGATTGAAATTTACTGAATCAAATTTACTACAATTTAGTGTACCCAGACTTGAATTTCCTTAAGGCCGGTTCACTTTAGTCAACCCAACTGAACACCACTGTCGGTGAAGTGAAACCTTAAAAATAACACGCTATTGTGGGCTTTCTGTTGAGACCGAGGTCGGTGCATAGTTTTTACCCATTATATGTATTGGGGGTACCCAAAAGTAATCGACATTTTGACTTTGGAACTCATTTTATTTTGCCAGAAAAAGAAACTTTAATTATTAATCTACTATATATTCACCGATATCGACAGCTCTCCGCCGCCATTTTTCCGGCAAATTTTCAATTCCCCTCTTGAAGAACTCCTCAAGACCCAAATATATATATATATATATATATCGTAACAACGTGAAAAAGTAAATTTTTGAATAAACCTCCCAACTTTTGGAAACGCGGACGTTACAACATTAAAACGATGACTCGACTCGAAACCGGTCTTTATTGTCACGAAATTTTTTCCCACGTTCATTTCTTTCTGTGCCCCATTCGCCTTCTTCTGAAAACCTTCCTCGTATCTTGTGTTGCGGCCAACGTGTTTCTATAATCAGTTGTACCTCTGTACCTCGGACTTTCCTTAGTTTTCAGTCTCCAGTCTCTGCCGTAACGTAATCGATTTTCTTTTTCCTTTCCGTCGATAGATTAAATTTATTCCCGCCTTGACACATTTGAACGGACAATCTCCACAGTCGCGGAGGTGTGTGTGGGTTGGAGGTGGAGGAGGAGGAGGAGGAGGAGGGCGGTTCGTGCGCGTGACCACGACCGATCGGTCGTTGCATTGTTCGATGAAAATCAAATTGGGCGCTCAAATCGGATTTTTATCTGTTTTGTTTTCAAAACAACAATCGCCAAAACGGGACGTGATCACCGTCAGAAACGTTCGTCCATCCTCCGTTCGCCGATAACAGACCGCGAACAGATCCGGACGTACGATAAACAACGCGAAACAAATTGAGCCTGTTATCGCGCTTTGTGCTTTCAAGACAACAGGATGATTATCGGTGTTGAAGGGCCGGGAATAAAATTAGATCGTCAGTGGATGCACTTCTAAAAAAGAGAAAAACCATAGAAAAATTGGGTACCGGACATCACAATTGACCTTAGCCAACAAACTCACAATGTACAATGCCGTACTATTAGGGGTACCCAAAAGTAATCGACATTTTGACTTTGGAATTCATTTTATTTCGCTAAAAAAAGAAACTTTAATTATTAATCTACTCTATATTCACCGATATTATCGACAACACCGCCGCCACTTTTCCGGCAAATTTTCGAATTCCCCTCTCTCTTGAAGAACTCCTCAAGACCAGAATAAGGCTCTTTTGCCCAAAAACCGCTTTTCTGGTCCAATTTCGCGCCCAGACACCACCTTTTTTTGGCAAAATATAGGTTTTTCGACAATTTTCCCACATCGATCCCATATTCCACCCCCGAGTGCCACCGAACCGAAGTTAAAGGGCCGGGATTAAAATTAGATCGTGAGCGATTGATTCTGTGTGTCAGTGGATGCCCTTCTGAAAAAAAGGAAAAAACAAACTGAAAAATCGGGTAACGGACATCGCAATCGACCTTAGCCAACAAACTCACAATGTACAATGCCGTACTATATTAGGGGTAGCCAAAAGTAATCAACTTCAACTTTGGAATTCATTTTATTTTGCTAAAAAAGAAACTTTAATTATTAATCTACTATATATTCACCGATATTATCAACAACTGTCTGCCAATTTTCTGGCAAATTTTCGATTCCCCTCGTGAAGAACTCCTCAAGACCAAAAAACATTGAATTGTCGACTACTTTTGGGTAAACTTAACATCCAATTGAACTATGGGGTTCCACTAAGAAATCAACACATCGCTCCCATCCAAAGGTTCCGGTCAAAAGTCTCAATGTCTCTTAACCGAACAATCAACAACGACCTCAACATACAGACAGTCGACAAAGTCGCTGCAAAATCACGATTCCTCAAGAGTTCCATTCCCGTCTTTCTCCCCATTTACCACCGTTCATTATTACCCCCTTCCTCGCGTTTCACTTTTTCGCAGTTCCCAGTAGGTTGCAATTGGTACACGTGTATATTTTCACGTGTTTGTCTCGATAAAGAAACCACCCCGATGATGGCGCTTTTGACACGGTTTAACTCTACTGTCCGAGATGATTTCTGGATGGGTAAGAGGGAAAGGGACTGAACAGGAGTGGATTGGGATGAGGTCGGGTGTTGTGGGTGGATTGTGCGGTTAGAAACATACCCCAGGGGGAGCATTAAGGATGGTGCGAAGGAGTTTAGACTGGAATCTCTGGAGGCGAGGGATGTCTTGGTGTGGAACCCAATAGCTAACACGAAACCTACCTATCGTCGTGCATATAACTGGAATAGCAGTTGATTGTATCAAAAAAATAAATTGAAAAATTTGGAAATTTGTTAAAGACTGCTTCGTGTGGGTTGTCCTCTGTGAACAGTGCTTTTTCGCCGGCTAAGAGTGGGGTTTATAACCGAGTTGAGGGAGCGGGCGATGGGGAGTTTGGACTGTTTGTTAAGAGGGACGGTACATGGCTACTACTATTTATAGTCGGACCGTTAGCCGGTCCCGGGTCCCACCCGAACTCCCTCGTCAAAATACAGTCGGGCCACTTGACCGCATCTTTATATGACATTTCTGTAAACTCACTCGAGCTTCGGGGTGCTTAAACCCCGCCGCTTAAACACCCCCCCCCCCCGCCGCCGCCATCGGGGCCAACTTGAACCCGAGTGTAACCCCCGGTACAGGAGGTCGTCTTCTCCTGCCGTTCTAATTAGCGTAATCAGAGCGTGAATATAAAAAATTAGTCCTACCGTCGTCGTTCTTTAAATCGTTAACTAGTATCTTGAATGAATAGCGGAATAGATCTTCTGAAATAGTGACAATGAGACAATAGGAAAACGTTAAAATTCCTAGGACGCCAACCTATAAAATGGAATCTAAATATTAGGGGTAACCAAAAATAATCGACATTTTGACTCTTGAGTAAAAAAGAAACTCTGCCACTTTCCCGGCAACTTTTCGATTCCCCCCTTGAGGAACTCCTCAAGACCAAAATACATCTTATCAAATTGTCTTATTACTTTTGGGTACACCTTAAAGAATACCAAAATTGGTCGTTCTCTGTCAAAGCGGTTCAGAGATATAGTTTTGCAAAAAGTCCTTTATGCCCTGGAACAGTGTGTTATTTTTCATAACGAACACCGAATTTTCTTTAAATTGTTCGCTCCACTGCACTTTACTTTGTGTACAATTCGGGGCTCAGTAAATAGAACGTAATCACTTTAAATTTATTATCGATATTTGGTTTTAAATTGACAGTTTTCATGCCTGGAAACGACACTATTTTGACGGTATAGCTAAGTATATATTTTATTTTAATATACTTGTTTTGTGGTCTGCGAGGGGTTGGAATACCGTGGGTTCGTGGTGTTTCTGTCTCCTCTCTCGCCGGTCTGGTCTTTTGATAGACCGGTTTTTCGGCCGGTCGCCATCTTCAGTAGCGCTGTGTTAGAATCACTGTCGGCACTTTGGATGTTTTTCAGGGGCATCCTCACTGCCCACTGTCACTTTCACTTGTATACTGTGCTTAGTTAACTGTACTTTAAAGGACCCTACCCTCAACTCAAATAAGACAAAAATATAATTCCCCCAACAGCACAATAACAAGACACGTATCTGACAAACACCACAGTACAGGTGAAAGTGACAGTGCAGTGAGGATGCCCGAAAAACATCCAAAAGGGCTACTGAAGATGGCGACCGGCCGAAACCGGTCTAGCAAAAGACCAAACCGGCGAGAGGAGACAGAAACACCACGAACCCACTGTATTTTTTATATACCGGAGGTTTGTTGGTGGCAGTTTTTGACTGGAATTTCATAGGTTGAGTGGTAGTTAAGTCCAAGCGTGTACTATGAAGTAGCGATATTTTATTATTCTTGTTTTTTTTATTTAATACATTTAAAGGTAATTCAGGAGTCGCCTTCAACAGTTTGAGTTACCTCCAGATCGCATTATACCTCTCTCTCTCGTCTTGTATCTGAATTCTATCAAGAATCTGTTTGGTGCTAATTATCTAATTGTGCTTTAGTGTTGTGCTACCAGATTTTGTGGTCACCTCGTACTCCCGATTCTCCTTCTCTTCTATTTATTTAAGCGAGTCAGTGTGTTCTGGTCGGCGGTGATGTCCATAGAAGGGAAGGTGATACGGCCACTCTGATCAGAGCCGCTCTCGGCCCACGCTCTCGGCACTCCATCTCCTCCAACCTTCCGGCCATCTGCTCCCACCTACCCTACCCGTTATCCGGTTCGCCTCCCGCCGGTTCAACGCTTCCACATTTCCTTATTTCGGCCTTTACGGTTAAACGGCGGCCCCGAATTTGTATTTGGGAAATGTTACAGTTTGAAGGTTTCTATCCCAACATAGCTCGCATCCAGAGATTCCAGTCAAAAGTCCTTCCAGTACCATCCCCTAATGCTCCCCCCTCCCCCGGGGTATGTTTCTAACCGAACAATCCGTAATGACCTCAACATACCCCGACAGTCGCCTTAAATTCCATTCCCGCCTCTCTCTCTCCACATCCAAATCCACTCGCGTTCAGCCCCTTTCCTCTTTTACCCACCCATTGTCGGCTTAAACGCCACCGGCCCAGAGACTTTCTGTAGGCCGGATACGGGTCAAAGTACCATCACTGGATGGTCATCATTATCGAGTGAAACTAATCAAACAAACCCCAATTGTACCTATAACTGGCGTATAGTTGATTGTACACTACGGATTTTATCGACTCACGGTCAAGTATATTTCTAAGGTTAAATAAAAATCCTGAAAATATCCGTATGAATAACATGCTCGCGGTTGTAACTCCCGAACTGATTGTACTCAACTTGCGAACTGTTGAATTTTTAATTCGTCAAAATTAAGCGCGCCTTTTAAAGCCATCGAACCGACAGAACCACGAGAACAGTCAGTTCTAGTAGATAGATTTTAGACGAAATATTTTCTCCCGGAATGTAACGGGTCGTTGCTTTCATGTTGAAATATCCTAAAGCCCAAAGTGTTGTCAGCGGAAATCAAAGTTGGACACACTTAACCCTCTACGAGGGTTGGTCTTTTGCTAGACCGGTTTCGGCCGCTCGCCCATTTTCAGTAGCGGTCACAGTACAAGTGACAAAAGATTTCGGGAACAGCCGAAACCGGTCTGGAAAAAGACCCAAACTACCGAGACGAGACAGAAATAAAAGAAAAATCTACAAAATTATTTTTCCTTGCCCGTCGATAGCCCACAGTTCTATGCTGTGCAATCCGCGTGGGTTAAATTTGTCGGCTAAGCTCAATTTTTCATCATCCGTCTTTAGTATCGGCCTTAATTTAAAACTCTATGGGCCGGTGTAAGTTTCAGGTCACATTTCAATTTAACCGAGATTTTACCAAATAATTATAGCCTTTTTCGCGACATGGCGGATAAATCTTAATCCTATAACGTTGAGAAGACAGCCAATATCAATATCAGTTTTTTTTTCATTCGCTTATATAGGTTTATAATTGCTGATTTTTCGTCCCCCCCAAGTTTTTTGGATTTAAAATAAAAATTTGGCCCGTAGAGGGTTAATATTCTTTTAAAGTTGAAAAACATATCGTCAGATTGTACGAGACGATATCGGTATTATTTTATAGTAGTATTTTACGGCTACAATTTACACTGTACTGTACCTGTGTTACTACGAAAATCATTTCCCTTTCTATTCAAATCCGAGCCTGTGGGCTCTCAATTGGCCGCGGAACATGCCCCCCCCCCCGGAACATGTTCACGATTAACCGGGGCCCCAACTAGCGGTAATTTTTTGTAATTGTTGCCATTTTAAACGGCTTTGTTTGCTCCCTCGCGTCGTATTCTGTATTAATTATTGCCAGTAGCGGTTGTGGCCCGCAACCGTCCTCAAGGCCGATTCAATTATGCCTTGAGTGATTTTCCACTCCCGTTTTGTGATGAGAGAGCGGCTCCAATAATCGCCCATCGGTCCCATCGATTGCCCCCCCCCCCTCCCCATAACAACAGCCCCTCTCGGATAAAATAGGAATTTTTCTTAGATTCTGCCCTAAAGTCGGTGGACAGTGATAGAGGTGAAGGTGGCTGGCACGTGACCTCCATTAAATTGTCCGCAATAAAAAACCTCGATTATTCTTTCCGAAGGTGCACCTCACGAGGTATATATAGGAGGTCTGTTCAAAAACGTTTTGGGTTTTTTCAAAAATTATTCATTTACGAATATCTATTTCGTCCCCTTCGAAGTAATCCCCCACCAGATATTGTAGACTTGTGCCGACGTTTTTTTCCAATCCTCGAAGCGATTCATTTTTTCTGATTTCGTTAAGCTCCATCTTCGATACCGTTTTATATCTCCTCTCGTCCTTTCGTGTACCGTTTCAGTTTTGGGAACGAGAAAAAGTCACACAGGGGAATCCGGCATTATTAGAGTGTTGTTTTTGGCCAAAAATCGCTGTAAAAGCCAATTTTTGTTCTTCCGCAAATAATAAAAACATCGAATGGCACGAGCCAATCGATATTTTCAAGTCCCCTCACCAACTTCTACGATCCATTTTTCGGAATGGGTAAAAATGGAAGACGAATCGGAAAAAACGTGCGAGAAAATCGGCTTTAAAAGATTAACCGAACGTTCACAACGGCTGAAATTGTCGGCATAAATTAGGTACACGAGGCTATAAAAAAAAACCGTAGATTGAATATACTTATTTCGCGAATAAATCGGAAATTCGCGATACTTTTTGAATTTGGTATTAATAATACAAATATGTGGAAGCGAACGAGCAGGAGAAAACCTTTACGTAGAAATAGACTTAAATAAACGGGCGCCGAAAGAGCGGTAAAACAGGAAAACAATAAAGAAATAGGGAACAACTAAAAAAAGCAACAATAGATTAAGGGAAATAAAAAAAAAAAAACAGAACCAGGACACAAGATCAGGACATACAAAAGCGACACACTTACACTTCGATGAGGAAATTCAACAAATATATGAGGGTGAACAATGGACAAATTTTGAAAACGATATAGACCCATTGAAACAGAATATTAACAGGGCCATTAACGGAATGAGAGAGACTGACAATGGACGAAAAATAAGTGGAATTACAAACAGTTTAAATCAAATCTTAGGGACTTGCTAGGGTTCATAACAAGGACACCGTATTTCGATAAGCACAATCAAATTTGTAATAGTTATTGCGCTTAGAGTGAATTGAAATAAAATCATTTATCTATATAAATTGTGCCGATTGGAGGGGTTAGGCCCTCCCCGGGGGGCCTGTTGTCTTCGTCCCGGTCTATTTCTGGTGCTGTTCTTCTTAAATGGCGGCCAAAACATTTCTACAATGTCTCGGACAACTACGGGACTTCCCCGATCTCAAGTCAAGTCGCTCGGTTCCATCCGTCGGACAGTGTTATTATTGTACAACGCCTGTTGGACAGTGTTTCGTTTAATTAGGGCCAATTTCGTTTGTTCTTTAAAATTAAAAAAATCGTTTCGGTTGAAGCGGAATAGAGAATGACGGCGGTGTCGCGAAATTTTGTCGATATTTCGACAGCGCTTTTCCGGTTTAGGATAAGATACGAACAGCCGTGGAAAATACTCGAAGCGGATATAAATAGAAAATATTTATCAGCCTGGTAATAATAATCCTGATAAAGTTGCCTATTTCTGTTCATATTCGTTTAACCGAAACTCATATTAGGGGTACCCAAGAGTAATCGATATTTTGACTTTGGAATTCATTTTATTTTGCCAGAAAAAGAAACTTTAATTATTAATCTACTATATATTCACCGATATTATCGACAACTCTCCGCCGCCACTTTTCCGGCAAATTTTCGAATTCCCCCCCTCTTTAAGAACTCCTCGATACCAAAATACGTACTTTTGGGTACACCTAATATACTGGTTTCACCTCCGGAACTCGATAACGGCTATAAAATGTTTTTTTAGTCTAATCGATTTTCTGTCTCCCCTCGTCGGTTTCGGCTGCTCTCCACCTTCAGTAGCAGTGTGAGCCACTATATATATGTATATATATATATATATATATATATATATATATATATATATATATATAATGTATATAGGATATAATTTACATCCTAATCCGCTAGTTCAGTATTACCCGTCCATTATCCTCCCAACGACGGCTTAAACGCCACTGACCCGGAGATCCGTTTATTGTAGATTTGGAGTCAAAAATTTAAGTCTATTAAGTCGCGAATAAACATAGCACAACGGTACATTTGTCGTTTATATTATTTCGCTTATTTTAACTATTTCCACGTTCCATTTCTTTGCCTCTTCCACCGGGATGTTTCACCCCCTGATTTTATCCCAGCGCCGATATCTCCGGCCGGCTGCTGTGAGGGCCATGAATTATTAAACCGCGTTCTACAATGGGCTTCTACAAAGGGCGCGTGCCGGTTTACTTAACTACTTCTTTTCATATTTTTCATCCCTCTGTCCCCTTTTTCTCCCCCCTCTTGTCCGTCTTTCTCCGCGTCTCTTTTCTCTTTTTTTCGCCTGTTTTCCGCCGGACAAAAGGACGAGAAGGGGCCGCCCGTGAAAGAAACAAAAGCGTCTTTTCTGGCCGTTGACGCTCAGTGAAGAAAGCTGGCCGTTTTTGACCCGTCCACCGTGCGGAAAATAATACATCCGCCCTTTGGATTTTCCATCCATTTATATCCCGTAACAGACCCGAGTTATCGACTCTTGGCGGCTGGCTGAAATTATTTTTCAGTAACGAATCATGAATTCGTAACTGTTAGGTCTAAATTTCAACAAAGTAAATTCATTACTTGAGGAATATTGTCCATAAAAATCAGTATTGAAAACCGTACGTACAGACCTTGCCGTACAAATAAATGGATGGAGCCCAATCGGGTGGTTTCCAAATACGGGAATAATCCGGAACTGCGGGGGAGGGTCAACATTGGGTTCGTCCCACATTACTCGATCCTGCAGGATTGCTAGTGATAATTCAAATTCTGTTGGCATCATTTAACCGAAATTTAAGTTGTGCGCCGACATACATATGGCTGTATTATTGTAGTTCATTTCACGTCCAGGAATTCATTTCAGTGTCCGGCATGAATCTCTATACTATCGGCAATTCGGTGAATGGAATCTCTAAAAACTATCCTAGGGGCTGCAGTCAGGGTAATTAGTGAAATCAATGGGCTGGAAATGGATCTCGGGGTTGATTATAAATATTTCGGGTATTCCATAAATAGCGCGGTCGTTGTCTGAAACGAGTTTTCCGGTTCAATTGGAAATTCAAAACCGGAATAAATTCGACCTCACTCTTTTGGAATCGAGATTGGTGGCGCACACTTGTTCCCGAGTGCTACAAAGATAGCCCTAATTCATGAAAAAGGCGTTTAATTTCATTTTATATAAAATGTTACTGTCCGACAGTTCAATGGGCGGATTGCATGAAAATAACCCGTGTAGAAAAATTAACCCTTCGGAGGCTTAATTCCGCAAGCGTATTTCTCGGAAATGATTAATAGTAACATTGAGACGTCTACTATTGAGAAATTACCGTCGATGGACATTCGTAGAAAGCGGTCGGCGGTGCCACTCAGGTGGCCTAGGAACCGCAAAGCGGAACCGTATCACGTTTGGAATTCTCTAACGGCTTACTCACTGTAGACGTTCCCTTCGTGACTCCCAGAAAATATAAGATAAATATTTTGCTACATAAGAAATGATGATAACGCATTTTTGTTTTCCCTCTTACCGTGCGCTTTGGAGACACAGAAGCGTTATTCTACTTTCTTTAAGGTGGGACGGATTTAGCTTTTCGACGAAAGCTATATAAAAAGAGTCTTTTCCGGACCTTTTCCTGTCCGCGAGGCGCGCACTTCTCGAGCAGTTTCGGCGTCTAACCGACGTCTATACATAAATACAAGAGTGAACTGTGGGCCTTTAAATTATGATTATACGACCTCTTTTAAATAAATCATCATTCCGTCAGTTTTTATCTGCGTTTCTGGCGCTGCATCTGTATAGAGTCGCTACTTGGTTGCAGTGAAATGAAGAAATATTGTTTAAATTAGCCGGAATCGTGAAAAATATTTTCCACCCAGTGTACATTGTGTTCGTGTCGAGATATCGTCTAGCGATTGTCTGTATAAAGACCATTAAGATGTTATCAAGTGATCGGTAGATATACACTTTTTTGTTGCTGACTGAACCTATTAGGATGAACGACTCCTGTAAAGGGTAGATTTGAACTGCAAATTTCGACTGTTGAGACCTCCGCTGAAAATGGATTTATGACTTCCTACAGCCGACAAAATGACAATATACAAAGCTATGTTGAAACAACATAAATATCCAACGCTGCTTCGAATCATCCTGAGTCCTCAATGGTACGTTAGAATCCTCTAGTTTCCCGTCGTATCTTCCGTAATTTTTAGTAAAACCTTCCAGACCTCTGCGAAAAATTACTTCGCCAGTCCGAAGCGTTCCCGGACTGATTTCATTTACGTTTCGGGCCCTTATTTTTACGGTTTCACCGTCGGAATGAATAAGCGCGTGCACTACGCGTTCAAGGCCGTTCTCGCAAATGCATCCGTCGCTTTGTTCTCGAGTTTTACCCCGCGTAATTTCCTATTCCGAATCGACCCGTCGACGAAGAAAAAACCTTCGCGAAGAGGAGAGGTACGATGAGAAAAACGCGAACGCCGGCGAAAATGTTGACCCGGCGCTTGCCGGTGAAAGTCACCGGAGAAAGTGCCGACGGATTCTTTTTCATTCCACTTTTCTATTCAAAAAGCGATAAAAAAAAGAAGAAGAAAAGGTCGACCCTATTATATTTTTCGATTGAAATTGCCCTCCATTCGAATCCGAGTCCGGTCGTCTCGAAACGGCGATTTTCAGCTGAACGGCGACAACTTTATCTTCAGCACTTATGCACGAGGGCGATAATATTATCTGAACGTCCGTTTTTTTTAATTCACCCAACGCCTCTTCCCGTTTTAAAAACTGACTGCCCAGATTCATATTTACGGAGTTGCACAATTTCGTTTCGTTTATAACATTTTCGACCGAATGTTGAATACATTCCCGATTATGTGTATTATAAACATTGGCATTTATCACGAATTTCATTCCCGCCTCTCTGCCCATCTCCCAGATCCCATCTTCTCCACTGTCCGGTCAGAACCATATCAGGACAATACTTAACCATCTATGGAATTTTTAATTTAAATCCGAAAAAATTGGTGGGGGGGGAACGAAAAATCAGCAATTATATAAACCTATATATGCGAATGGAAGAAAAAAATTGATATTGATAGTCTTGACAACTTTATAGGATTAAAATTTATGCGCCGTCCCACACGAAAAAAGCTGTAATTATTTGTGAACTGAAAGTTACACTGGCCCATAGAGGGTTAACATTGTTGATTGTGCTATAGAAAAAAAAGTTTAAAAAGGTGCTTTTGGGTTACGTTTAAAATTCGTGTTCCATAATAAAATAGGTGAAATTTCATTATTTTTATTTTTTATTTAATAATTTTAAGCAGAATTATACGAGTTATACGTGGACGTATAGAGTAGGAGGCGGCCACTTATATCTGAATTTTAACGAGAATCCCTTATCTGTTAATTCTTCGGCGTTTCCAACTCATTTCGGATCTGGGTTTTTTTTTGTTATCAGTTGAATATTGAAAGAAAATTGTGTCGGCGCGCTATTATATTCATTTCTCGTCCAATCGCCGGCGATTGCGACATTTTCCCGTAAACCTACTATATATGGGTTACCGTTCTCTTTGTTTCGGAACAAACTACCGAACCCCGGATTCCTTTTAATCTATCGCAGTTCATTTTCTGTGTCGGATTTCATACACCAATTGCAAGTTGCAGTGAATAAATTGTCCGCTGAATGAATGCCATTCTATACCGTAAGGTTGAAATTATGTTAATTCCTCGCGGGCGGGATATAACGCGGGGAAATTGGAATTTTTCCTTATCTCTCTACGACAGCCTCTTTTTATCTTTCGGTTGGCGGCCGTTTCTCCTCCTGCCTTTGTTTCATTTCGGCGTCTCGATTCGTCCTTGTTGTTTGAGTACGAGATCTGTTTTGGACACGTTCAGTAACTCTCGATTAATATCCTGAAGGAAGTATACTTTCAGTATACTTTTTATATATACCTGTTCATGTGTTGGAATATATGTAGGACCCATTCGGTCGAGAACTCCATAGTTAGATGCTGTTTTCTTGTTTTTGATGTCGGTTTCGCTATGGGGTTTTTTGAAGATATTCGGAGTTACGAATCTCAAGCGTAATTTGATTTTACGCCGGTAAAATTGAGCGTAAACAGGAAAACGGGGGGCCGCAGAGAAGTGAAACCGGAGTGGATCGGATGGTGGTGGGCCGCGTTTGCACAGTTCGGCCTTCCTCATTCCCCGGGCCGTTACGCAACCCTCGGTTCGTTTCGCGAAAATAGATTTAGCTTTGAGAAGGAAGAAAAAAATATATAAGACCCGCCCTTGATAGTTTCCAGCCATCTAAACGCCTCCCACTATATATATATATATATATATATATATATATATATATATATATATATACACGAGGCTGATTGTTCGGGATATGTTCAGTAGCATTCTCAATGCGTATTGGGGGCAGCGATGTCGAAACCACTTGAATAGCACTTTTTATGGGTTGTTTGACCCCGTCAAGAAGGTCAAAGGGGCGAAAATCGACTGTCCTAACGTTCAATGTGGCCAATATTCAAATTGGAAGGCGTTTGTACGATATTAGGGTCCAAAGAATGGAAAATCTATATATATATATATATATATATATATATATATATATATATATATATATATATATATATATAAGGCAATCGTGAACACTGTCGACTTTCTTCTCTAGAAGTTCCTCAATACAACTCGAGCGAAATAATTGATGTAAAACCCAAGGATACCGAAATTTCCCCGGCGCCGTTTTCCTCAAGTCAAAGTCAAGTCCCGAATTACATAATAACGCTCGAACGGAAACCTGTTTGTTATTCAAATATCTTCGCCGATCGTCCGCAAGTTTACAATGGTAACCGATAATTTTTTCCACCAGGTTTTTAATGTAATGAAAAAGAATAAATTGTTAACCCCGTATACCCCGGCTTCCCTCTGGAAATTCCTTTTCCGTCCAAATATTTCAATACAGAAACGGACGGACGGGGGCGTTTATAATAAGAAACGATGTGTGAAGGCGGCCGGAGTGCGGCGGGGACGCGTTCGATATTAATGCGTCGGCTGTACGTGACCGCCGCTATGTGCACAGCCGCGTCCTGCACACTAATTTAAAACCTATTGTCGTCAACAGAAACCTATTCTGTACTTGATTATTAACTCTCATCAGTGTATATATATATATATGTGTGCGTGAGCGT
The DNA here is from genome assembly GCA_019843655.1 of Lethocerus indicus. Lineage (NCBI taxonomy): Eukaryota > Metazoa > Arthropoda > Insecta > Hemiptera > Belostomatidae > Lethocerus > Lethocerus indicus. Next base: position 37,900,474 of record JACDQD010000002.1, read on the forward strand.
CTCCTTTAGGTGCCTGCACCGAATCCCCACTTGAACAGAAAATTTGTTGGACTCTTAAGGCCGTTACTGAGACGGACATTGAAATTGGCCTCAAGTAACAAACTGACAATATACAAAGCGATACTTAAACCGACACAGGGACATACGGTATAGAGAGCTATGGGGTTCCACCAGGAGACATCCGACATCGTCCGCATCCAGAGATTTCAGTCAAAAGTCCTTCGCACCATCCTTAATGCTCCCGGGGTATGTTTCCAACCAGACAATCCACCATGACCTCTCAACATACTCCCGGGTGACAATCCGGACGAAGTCACAAAACCTCCGGTTCTCGAAGTTCCACTCCCGCCTTTCTCCTCATATATGCATGAAAAAAAAGAATCAGCACTTGTACTCATAACATTCATTGTCATTTATTACGGCCGCGGGGGATATAAAACCGGCTTAAACCCAGAAGTGTTTGGCTTGTCGTTAAACAGGTATGCAGAACTGTGTGTGTCGCGTTGGATTTATTGAAACGGCTGTTTTTGGAATTGGTGAATAATAAAAATTGATATTCAATTGTGTACACCAATTTTTTTTTTATCACATCCGCAAGGGTTGTTGTCGAATATTAAAATTGAAATGGCGTTGAAATAAAATTAAAAATAATGTACGGAATAGCCTCTATTATAGAATTTAGTGCACCTACATAGCCGGAAATCGAACCCGCGCCCCGGAATTCAGGAACGGCCTTCTTTCTGTTTATCTCACCTATTTCCGTTTTTGTTTGTTTTTTTTCTCGTACAATTTAGTGGGATCACTAATTTAAAATCGCTCCTCCCTTCGACTGGAGGAGCGGGCCGTTATTATTGGAGGGCGTGGTATGTTAAAATGTTAAAAGCCGCCGCCCCCCTCCTCTAGCGCCTTGTCGCCCTGTGATTTATTTTCCAGAGGGCCCCCGTTAGGTAAATATAGTGTTTATCCCCCTTCCCCCGGGTCTAACTCCCGGCGGGGAGTTTATTTAAAATCGACTACTCGCTGTGGGTTTTTTCCTCCTCCACGTTTTTTTTTTTCTTGTAACCTCCCGTAGCGGCTTCCAGAGACCTCTTTCCCTCCTCGACGGCCAAACATGTCGAATTCTCGTTTTCACTGGCCACTCAATGCTGTGTCTACTTAACGATTTTAATTCGGGGAATAATGTGTGAAATCTTCTGTGAACTATTCCGAATTCGATTTTAACCTAGTCTAAGGGCTAAGGAGATCTCTGGGCCAGCGGCGTTTAGGCCGACGCTGGGGGGATAATGGATGGGTGAGAGAGGAAAGGGACTGAGCGAGTGGATTGGGATGAGGAGAAAGGCGGGAGTGGAACTTCAGGAACCGGGATTTAGCGTTGAGGTCATGGTGGATTGTGTGGTTAGAAACATACACCGGGGGGAGCATTAAGGATGGTAAGAAGGACTTTCGACTGAAATATCTGGATGCGAGCGATGTCGGAACCCCATAGCTCTATACCGTATGTTCACGTCGGTTTAAGTATTATCGCTTTTTTAAATTGTCAGTTTGTTACTCGGGTATTTACATGCATTAGTATTGTTGCTATACTGACAGTACTTTCATTGACTTTACGTACTCGACTATCACTGAATTCGGTGGCCACCGCCTAGTACTGCGGGGGGAGAACCTCGGGTGGCTGGGAAGAAGAATCCTTTCTGAGGGTAAATAACTGCTGAAACGGGATTATTTAGGGAGGCGGATTCGGATTCTGGTTCGCTCCCCACCCCCGGATGGGGGTTCGGATTTATCCCCAACCTTGGTGCCGTATAATGGGGGGGGGGACGCTGTGTTATACCGACGAGTATTCTGAAGTTGGTCAGCTCCTCGTTTAACCGGTTCCGCGAAGAAGAGTAATTAATCCGGGGGAATATCCAAGTGGACGTGAACGGCTTACTGTTGTCGGTTCGAATCCCGTAGTTTCCTTTAATGCCGAATTTCAGTCGCTGGAACACTGTTGTACTTCGTCGGATTGTAGGTTTTCTTAGTCTTCCGTCTCCTCTCGCCGGTACGGACTTTCACTAGACCGGTTTCGGCTGTGTTTTCAAACCCCAGAATTGGCCCAAATTTTTGGCGTCGAAAAATTCCTGCTCAATTTACTCTGCCAACTTGACGAGCGGATGTGCACGATTAATCTCGCACATAGACAGTTCCTGGAACATTCCCGGAGCGGTTAATATGTCCGAGTTGGCGACAGTGCGATGTCCTCCGGGAAATACCTGACAGTGTAATCTCCGCCGAGATATCCCCTGTCCCTATCCCTATCCCTGTCCCTGTCCAATCGACCCTGTCTTCTCCACCTCCAGTTTAACGTTTAACATATTTACCACACTTCCGCTTACGCCGCTTCCGGGCTTACACCCGGGTGTTCGGCAAACTTCGTTCAGTAGGCCGATGAACGAAATTCATTTTAAAGAGCCGTCATTTTGTTTCGATACTCCACTTTTTTTGTAGCGTTGTGGCGTCTTTTATTGGCCGCAAAGCTGTTTAAAAATGCGTCAAAATAAAATGGACTTTAGCGCGAAAATGTTCTAAATTTTATCCCTTATCGGACGGGCTGAAAAGAACCGCCGTTTGCCGATCCCCGGCCTACACACTTTAAAGAGCAATAATTCTGTTATAAGTAGGCATTTAAATTTAGTCTGTATGCGTTGTTTCACGTGCAACGTATGTGCGGTTCAGAACGCCGGGTGCAATGCGCAAATGCATCGACATCAGTTTTAACGCAGGCCTCGGGGCGATTCATTTCGGCCATCCGGCGCATACGCTGCATAGACGTGGAAAATATTTTCTAAATTTTATTCCTCGTCGACACAATTTGAACGCGGTTCAATATCCGGGGATAATTTTATTCGAACGACAATTTGGTGTTATTCTCAAATCTGCTGCCCTTTTCCGGTGGAATTTGACCGGCGCCCGGTAAAAGACCCGGTTAATTTTCAATTTAGGAACCCCGACTGGCGCACGGTCTCTTGATGTTAATAGTCAGCTGTTTGCCCGCCGTTTTATGAACTCTATTTATAGGCGTCGTTTATCTTCTGGCCTTTATCGCCGCCGGCTGAAGGCGGTTAGACGACGCACGGGACGGGTTTGTGAACACCGGTCGTGTACTCGCATTGTACGCGTACATTTCGTTCCACACTTCGCCAAAACGAAAATATCAGGTGTACCCAAAGTAATCGGCAATTTGATAAGATGTATTTTGGTCTCGAGGTGTTCTTCAAGAGGGGAATTAGGAAAAATTGCCGGAAAAGTGGCGGCGGAGAGTTGTCCTGATAATATTGGTGAATATATAGTAGATTAATAATTAAAATTTCTTTTTTTAGCAAAATAAAATGAATTCCAAAGTCAAAATGTCCAAAATTACTTTTGGGCACCCCTAATACTTGCTTGAAATTTCAGTTTATTTTCAAAGCAAAGTCTGACCCCCGATATTCACTCAAAATCCGACGAATCGCAAAAATGCGATACTTAAACGGAACACGGGTATGAAATAGACAGGTAAAGTGAACTGTTGGGGGAGATTAATGGTTCGCGGAAAGATCATTAGTAGGGGCCGTACTGACGCCTCGACTGACGGACGGACGGGTCGAATTTTCCGATCGGTTAGTCGGGAAAATTAGTTTTCCGCCCCCTTTTTTCTTTTTCTCTCCGGCGGAACCTTCGACCTGGACTGTGGGGAAACACAGAGTCACATAGTCGGGTTTGGCAAACCGTTCTCTTTTTCGGTAACGCTTTCCCCTCGCTTAATTTAACACTTTCACTTCCCCAACCCCCTCCTCTTATCCTTCCCTTCCGATCTTCCGTCCAGAAGCTTCAACTTTTCTCTAATTCCTTCGCCAACCGTCGGCCGTTTAGCCGGGAGGTATCTGAAACTATCGAAAATCTGAAATTATCGTCGTCGATTCATCCCTCTGTATTTGAGCCGTTTAATCCACACACACTGCTACGGTGGGGGGCAGCATCGTAAACGCCCGAACATTTTTTTTCTATCTGATTTTTTCTAAGTTCAAATTGAGGATTGGGGAAACAGTCGCCGGCCAGTATATCGAGAGGGAAACTTCCACAAATGCCATCCAGAACAGAGAATTAATTAAGCTATCGGCTGTACATTTTGTTATTTGATTCTCTCTTCGTGGAATCCCCCATACCCGACTGAAAAGAACAGATCTAAATCGTAAATTTGGTCTGTTGAAACCTCTCTTGAAAAACTGACAATAGTCAACAAACTGACAATATATAAAGCTATACTGAAACCGACGCGGACATACGTAATAGAACTATGCTGGGTTCCGCCAAGAAATCCACAACGTCGCTCGCATCCACATATTCCAGTCAAAAGTCCTTCGTACCGTCCTCAATGTTCCCCCCGGGTATGTTTCTAACCGAACAATCCATAATGACCTCAACATACCCCGCAAAATCACGCTTCCTCAAATTCCATTCCCGCCTCTATCCACATCCAAATCCACTCGTTCTGTCCCTTTCCTGGCCTAGGGACTTTCTGTAGGCCGTCATCAAGTACCATCATTGGATGGCGTCTTTATCGAGTGAAACTAATCGAACAAACCGCAATTGTACCTATAACTGGCCATATAGTTGATTGTACAATAAATAAAGTTATCAGGCAATTCTGAGAGTTCTGCTCTCAATACTACCCCCTCCGGTTCATTAATCTTTACCCTTTGAATTGAATCGTTCCTCCCAGATCGCGGCCCCAGCCGTCCGCCCCGTCGGTTTCAGAATATTCCTCCAACGGACAGTGGACTGTCCGTCCGTTTACTTCTTGTTGAAGCCGGTTGAAGAGTGTCACGGTCCCGTGGGGGTTTAACCGTAAAGTCGGTCGGCGGGGGGGGCTTAACGCGCTCGCTTCACGCTTTCCCCGTTGTGACACTCCCGGGTTGGGACAGCCCAACCGTGAATTGTGTCTCTAGCGGATTTCACATAACGTCCAGGGCCCGAAGGGCGACACTATCAGAAGAGAATTTGCGTATTTTTGGCAAAAGTTATAATTTTGAAATTACAGTGGGTGATCGGATAGCGAACATAATCCTGGAACGGAATTGTTCGTTAACCGATCACCGATTTACGATATATGTTAATGGGAATTCGTTCTGGAGATCCTAAAAATTAAATTTTAAAAAAAATGTCACGTACAAGTATAATTTCGTAGTAAGTTTATTTATTACAAATATAATACATATAGTCTCGCTTATTAATCAGTCCTTTTTCCTTTCTTTGGGCGTTAAAGAACGTGTCCAATGTCGATTTTTTCTCTCTCCTTCAGGACTTTCGGGAAATGATTGATAGCAATGTCGTTGTAGAGATCATCAACCCTATTGACATCAGATTGGTTTGGGTGCCGTTTTAAGACCTTCGCCCTGACACATCCTCCCACTCCTTCGAAAGATCTTTAATGGCAGATGTCGGCTCTTTCCTCTTCCTATTTTTCGGTAGGAAACACATTTCGCCGAGTTTCTCGGTGTTTTTGTCCATTCAAAATTTCTTGGGGAGGTTTTCGTTGGAATTAGTTTTTGTCCCCCATCCGAATATTGTTGCGAGCACAGAAATCTTTCCTGAAAGTGTTCGCTGTACACCCTGCGCTGCGCTTCAAATTGAAACGTAATAAACGTCCGTCGGCGCCCAGTTTTTAATTGTTTGGCAACGCTCCACACTATATATCTCGTCTGATGTTGGCACCGACGGCGACCAGTGGAGTATTAACGCTATCAATATTGTAACCGGCAGTTTTTAAGCTCTCGGGACAGTGTAAAAACCGATCTTGAATTTTCAATTCTTGTTCGTCACCCGAGCGAATCTGCGCCCTCCCGAAGAGGCGACCGCTTTGTTTACTCGCTGAGGGTGAAAACCCTAAAAGTCGTCTTATTCCCAAGACAGCTCTCGGGGGGGTTTTATCGACACGGCGATTTTATCGAACCCCGTCAAAACACCACCCGATTCGGTCCAGACGACATTACGGTGCTAAGATAGTTTACAGATGATATTTTCAGGTTTATCTGATGAGACTCTAAATCGTAAGGAATCGTTTAAATTTAATTTGACATACCTTTTTTTTGTGGTCTGCGAGGGGTTGGAAATATACCGTAGGTTTGTGGTGTTTCTGTTCTCCTCTCGCCGGTTCGGTCTTTTGCTGTTCGCCATCTTCAGTAGCGGCGTTCTGACAGAAGACAGAAACACGACAAACCTACGGAATTGTTTAATCTTCTTTCTTTCTGGTGTAAACAATAATAAGTCTTAACGAAATGCGGTCCTGATTTTATTGCAGGAACCGAAATTATATATGGACTAACTGTACAATACCGTAGTATAATTAAGTTACGTATTTTCTTTTTTGGACTATTTTTCTTTATATTCTTGTTCTTATTGCAGTTCTATTGTCGTCTAATAGTAAATTGGTTTTTGTTTCTGTCTGTTTTTAGGTAAGAGTCTGGTAGATGTGATCTAGCATTATGAAGTTGACCAAAATGTACGCGTGGCTTAATGAAAGGTATACATGTGCGTTACGATTAAGTACCAAAAAGAAAAAAAATACACGGTGGTGGACGACTGACAAATCTCGTTGAAATTATATACTTAGTACTTAGATTTTTAAGTTGGGGCCTCGTGTAGACCATTTGCCGAATCGTCGGGAACTGTCTACAGATCGGTATTCATATTCTCTAAGGAAAAACAAAATTAGAACTTAAATTAGTATATATATACTGTAAATATTGATTATTTCAATAATCCTCGATTCGAATATGTAGTTTTATGTCATTTTTTTTCATTACGTCGGAATGACGTATCCGGATTATAATAATTGGAGAGCGATAAATCGACGTTAAGGGAGTCCACTCGACACAGTTATCGCACGAATATTTTAACGGAAATTAAAATTTTATATATACATATTCTACGTTAAACTGATTCTTTTTAAGTTATTAATTTCTCAACTCTTTTTTACTACTTTTCCTTATGAATGATTATGCCCTAGTTACAGCACAATTATGTAACGGAGTCGGGGGGGGGACCGCCCTGTTATGTAACGGACATTTCTATAGCTCGGCGCCCCGCTCAATAACTTTTGTCGTGCGAAGTAACAATTTTTAAAACTTCTTATTTTCGAAGTTCGGATCTTTCCAAGATCCGAGTTCGATTATCGCTGATGACGTAAAACATCATCCGGGCATTGCGCTGACAAATCGATCTGAGGATTAAATAAAATTTTTTTAGTTTAACATACCCTGTTTTGTGGTCTGCGAGGGGTTTTGAATACCCTAGGTTTGTGGTTTTTCTGTCTCCCGTCTCGCCGGTTCGGTCTTTCGCCAGACCGGTTTCGGCCGCTCTCGCCCCGTCTTCAGTAGCCACTGTCACTTACGGCGCTACTGAAGATGGCGAACGGCCGAAACCGGTCTAGCGGAAGACCAAACCGGCGAGACAGGAGACAGAAACACCACAAACGTACGTTAAATTTTTTTTTTTTTCAACGTTATATTACGAAAATTACACTTGAATTTAACTTCTTCCGCCTACCTCGGGAGTTTGGCAATCGCCCCCTTAGAAGGTATACAATTTTGCAGTCCTAATTCGTGTCCTCTCGAATTGACCTTTATCGCAGCTTTCTGATAGCGGGGCCGGTATGTTTTATTTTTTTTTTTTATTTTTTTGTTCCAAGGTCAGTATTCAATTCTCGGAAAACGCGAATCGGTACGCCGCGCGGGTCCTTGAAGAGAGGACGGTCGTGTCCGAAGCGTGGACGTTTCGACGATTTTCGAAATTGGGACTTGAATTTTGGGAAATTGGGAGAAAAGTGTCTCGAATATCGCGTTATAAATGTTACAAAAAAAAAACGTCGGTCCCCCACTATTCGCTCTGCCGCCGTCGACATCTTGGATTTTTAGTTTTTTTTTTCCCACCTCTTCTTCCATTTTCGCACTCCCAGATAAATCGATATTGCTATATCTCGGTCCGCGCTCAAGTGTCCGCCCACTCGAGATAAAAACGTTGTATTGTTACCACTTGTGCACTCCGCGAGAAATTTGCGCGGAAACGCATTTAATTACTGTACAGGGCCTCAGTTAGTTATAAATCGTTTTGCCGATTTAACTGCACTCTCTGCAATTAACGTACCGCTTTGTTAATTTCCGAATTCGATTATTCGTATCAAAACAGGTTTTGGTTAAACGGGCTTCGGAGTGTGGCGAGCCCACCTGGTTGCCCCATTACGGAAAAAATGTTTTCGAACAATTTTAATCTTATTTACGGCTTCCATTATTTGTATCGGAGTTTAAAATAATTATTTTACGGGTTATTTCGAGCGTTGAATTTCATTTTGCAATGTACTTGAGCGGCAAATCGCCGCCTCTCGTTATCTCGCTACGTGGATAACGGAGAACTCGAAAGTCGACGAGTGCGCTCGTTTTTTAGCGGCTATTTGCAATGAGAACCCATCAAACGTTAATTGATAACGGTAAGGGGAAATCGGGCCTTATCATCGCTGGTAATTATTGTCGCGTAAGCGATGAAATAAATATAAGAAGAACTGTGAAATCTGCCGGTACGAAATTTCACGATTGAAGCTTCGAGGTCCTGAGGACCTTTAATCTGTCCCTCTAAGCTTAATTGGTACTCACGCGAGGTGAACATAACTGGTACCGTATTCGGGGTATCATCATCAGCAGGGTAATAACGTGGCGAAGGGTTTTGTAACTACGCTGGAACGTCCTGAACTTCATTAGATGGCGAGAAGCCAGGTCTATCTTGGGGCAAATAACTGAGCGCGGAGAGAACCTCGCGCCAAACGACGACAACAACAATGTACAACGGATATATACGTTTTAAGTATAAATCATCGCATATTTAATGGCGAGGTATCGTGGTGAGCGTCGTTAATCGGTATCCGCAAATGAGAAAATAGACGTTTTACATCTTTAGAGTGCGACTCTACACTGTAATTCGATAACCGTGTGAGCTGTATCTACCGAGAGTTTAGCGGGCGGTTATAGCGGAGTTTCGGTTACTTCAGCCGGTAACACGAAGAAGACAAATAGAGGAACGGAGCGAGAGCCAACGGGAAGACGTTGAAGAAGGAAATCCCCGGGGTGAATTCGATTCTTCGTCCTGTACGCAGGACCTTTATTATGGAAACGCTCGGAAAATTTGCAGGAAGGGTCTTTTCCCCAGCGATGAGCACTTTCCAACGGAGAATCCGATGAAAAAAAAAATTGTACTGGCGTATAGTGGGCGCAGAGTCGATCTACCGCCGGTCAGACCCTGACGACGGATCCTACTGTAAGAGTTCCGAAACGTCGGAAAGGGACAAGTGAAGAATTCGCTCGAGTGTTCTCTAAAAACAGTTGGAATTTAGGGGTTGTTGAACCTCTTGACCGAGGTTCCGCCACGCGATCTCGCCGGAATTCTACGTTTATTAAAAATCTTGGATTATCCCGAAAGTGCGGGTTCTGGTCGGGAAAATGTCCCGAAAACACCTCTCGAGCGTTTGCACTTATTTCACTCTCGGCAAGAGTAGTGTGCAGTAGTTGACACGAGCGGCGACTTTCGGGCTGGTTTTATGTTCGAATCAGCTTCAATTGGTAACCCCGAATCATAGCCGATGTAACGAGAACAAAAAGCACTGTACTGACGGCGTTAGCCGCTCGCTCTCTAAACGACGGTCCGATTTATAATGGCCGATTAATTGAAGGCAATGGGCATACGAGCCGGTCGACCCTGACCTCCATTGATCTTCCTCGGCCGTCGGAGAGACAGCTCGGACTGTCTCTCATTGAAGTCTTCTCAAATCCCCCATTGTTTCTGAACAGAACTTTATCGGCAGCAGCCGTTAGTCCATTTATCTCTCTCTCTCTCTCTCTCTCTCTCTCTCTCTCTCTCTCTCTCTCTCTCTCTCTCTCTCTCTCTCTCTCTCTCTCTCTCTCTCTCTCTCTCTCTCTCTCTCTCTCCCTCTCTCTCTCTCTCTCTCTCTCTCTCTCTCTCTCTCTCTCTCTCTCTCTCTCTCTCTCTCTCTCTCTCTCTCTCTCTCTCTCTCTCTCTCTCTCATCTCTCTCTCGAGCGGCCGATATTGAAACTTGACCGACCGGCGGTACGGTTATATAAAACGGTTTCACTTCATAATAATCCGACGCGGCCGGTTCAACCGATTTCCCGTCCCCACCGCCCTCTGCGCCGGCGAACCGGGATTTTCTTTCTTCATTTCATGAGCGCACCGACAACCTTTCGCGTCTCACCGGCCAAGTAACCGACGGCTCTCCGGCGCTATTCAGTTCAGAGCCCGAAAGGTTAATGAACCGGTCGCCGTTGGGGCAGTTCTCGAGAGCCGGCACTCTTACAGGCGCTGACCGGAACTGTGAATCAGATAGAAAATTGTACAGTCGATATGTTCCTTAATTCTCTGTCCTGGATAGCATTTCGTTCTCTAGTTATCAATTTGAACTAACTGGCGCCGACTATTGAAGAAACCTCGCAGACTGGAGACAGCTGGGGGGTGTGAATTCCTGCCAATTGTTCCAGCCAAATTTTGGATAAACGTCTTTAAAAGCTGATCCCCCAAAGCGGACAATGCGGCTATAGTGGACATGTTTTGTGGAGCACCTTCCGCTGTCCTCCGTGGAATATACTGTGTGTAGTGGAATTAATTGCCGGCTCCAGCGGTGATAGGATATGAAAGGTGTGGGGGCTATGTTGGTGGGGTATCTTGGGGGCGGCCCGGCTCTATTTCTGGCCGAGAGTGTGTCGACCCTGCGGCCGGCGACCACCGCACCCGGAACCGGACCCCCTTCCCCCACCGACCCAATTCCAATGTCCTCCGACGCCGGCTAACAGAAACCTCCTCCTACCCGACTGTAATGCGCGCCCCTTCAGTTTAAATACTCGCCACAGTTCCCAGGGTACCGGGATTTCGGGGTTGTCTTCCGGGCCACCTCAATATTTACCCTCGTGATTGGGAAATGAAACCTTTTCGTGTTTTTTCAGTGTCTTTTACCATTGCAGGGACGCGGGGGATGAAAATCATTAAGAAAACCTGACCGAATATTGGCCATTATCGTGATTCGGATCGCCATAGTTCAACACTGTGACATTGCGGAGAAGCTGAATGTATCTTAATACGTGCATTCGAAACCATCTACGGCGTATCTTACTTAAAAATATGTACAACGCCACTTTTTGGTGAATTCCTCAATTACTTAGTTGTCGACCCAATTGCTCTTATTTTTGTTGCCATCCAATACGGGTATTTGAACCTCGAAATGCCGCCGCTCACCAACCCAGGACACTATACCAACAGCCCTGCAATTTTAAAACCGAGACTTTTGCAAATATTCCATCAATTCCCTTCTATTTGTATCAAGTATCGGAAAATGTATTAAGTCCGGATGGAGGGTTATAAATAAGAAGTGGGAGGTGGGGGCGGTGAAGTGGAATTGGAAGGAGGCGGGGGGGGGCCCCGTCGCCTTGGTTACACCAAGGGGGGTGGGCGGTAGGGGGGCGGTTTTCTCCCGGCTCAGCAGAAATGTGCAGGGAATAAAGGGGATGCCGATTGAGAGAAGCGGGGCCCCCCATTTTCTACCCCAATTTTTTTTACTGTCCGGCAAAATTCTGTTATAAGCAGTTTAACCCCCCCTCCCCCCACGAAGCGGTGATCGCGCTACTACCCCTTGAACGCCGGTCTGTCGGTATCGTCGATTGTAAATAATAATAAACGAAATTGAGGTTACAATTAACCGCGTTGTTATATGGCCACGGTAGTTTATTTCTGTACAGTGAAAAAAAGAAATGTTATCAGGCTGTGGGGAAGAGTTTAGGTACGAAAATAGTTGGAAGTTATAGAGGATTGGTTCCGCCGTCTCTCTCTCTCTCTCTCTCTCTCTCTCTCTCTCTCTCTCTCTCTCTCTCTCTCTCTCTCTCTCTCTCTCTCTCTCTCTCTCTCTCTCTCTCTCTCTCTCTCTCTCTCTCTCTCTCTCTCTCTCTCTCTCTCTAAAAATACGATCGATCTATATTTAACCGGGGTTTATCTGTCCCGAATTCTTGCTTCACCGCCACTCTTTATAACTTTCGCCGAAGCCCCCCCCCTCCCCCTCCCCCAGGACGTCATGAAGTCCTTCGTAAAAATGTAAAACTCATTTTACGAGCCCACTGACCTGTTGGAATCGAACGAAATTCCTACTGGCTCCGGTTCACTAAGCCGCCAAGCCGGACGTTACCGGAATTATAGAAATTACACTTCATTTTTTATAGTACAACGTGGACCTGTAAACAAATTATGGTCGATAAATGCCCGCCGGCTTCGTAATTCCCCGTCAATTATTCGTTCTCCCGGATCTTCCCCGCCGGCAGCGTCTTCAGTTGGAAATTTCGAATTCTTTTCGCCTTATCAGACTCGTATCAGTGAGCCTTTGTCGGTACGAGGCCGAGGGCGGGTTTTCCTTCGATTACAATTTTTTTATTTATTTTTTTTTGTATCTATTTTAAAGCGTATTTACTGAACCCGCTGTCTGATTCTCCGCTTTTTTTCGGTGTGTTTTCTTTTCTGTTTCTTTTCGGCTGACCGTTTCTCGACGGCCGAAGCTGTGATGAAAGCTATTCTGTGATGAGTGAATGGTTATTTAGTATGTACAACTGGGTTAGAGGACGGACGGGGGTGGGGGTGAGGTTCTTCCTTCGGGGTGGCTCTCTGTTGTGCATTCTCAGGCGGGCGCACGTCACGAATATTAACAACTTTTTCTACGTTACGATATCGTCGCACACTTCACATTTTTTTTTTAACAAAATAACACAACACCACGGTCTGTATAATGAGAGGGGAATGTATTTGGAATTTAACCCTCTGTGGGCCGAATTTTTATTTTAAATCAAAAAAAATTGGGGGTTGGAACGAAAAATCGGCGATTATAAACCTGTATATGCGAATGAGAAAAAAATTGATATTGATATTGGTTGTCTTGACAACGTTATAGTATTGAGATTTAAGCTACGATTTAAGCACGAAAAAAGCTATAGTTATTTGGTAAAATCTCGATAAATTGATAATACAAGTGAGGGAGAGAGATGGCTATACGCACTTTATTGACTTATATATATATATATATATATATATATATATATATATATATATATATATATATATAAACACACATACATACACATACACACAGTTGCTATAATAGGTCTAATAATTAGATTTATTTAGGGTAATAACCACCGGATTAAGTCAAATTCCGAGGTGCCCCCCCACCCTACATATATCCAACTCCTTACCCTTTTATACTTTCTTAAAGGGTAATCTGGTAGTGCCCCGGGCTTTGTCGGACAGAAACATATGGTCGTTGGTCATGTGTGTGGTATATGCGCGTGTGCTGTTGTGACCTCCAGCGGCGCCCACCACCTCGCATCTGTTCAACGCTCCCACCCGTAGTTCCAACTCGAACGAACGGCCTGTATATATATATATATATATATATATATATATATATATATATATATGTATATTTTATATACACACTCTCGGTCCGAACAAATACGGGGCGGACATTCGACGGAAACGATTTGTTCGAATTTCCAATTGTAAAAGTCTACACTTCCGTCCATTTGAAATCGATTACTAACTACCACGTCCCAGATACAGGAAAATAATTCCAGCGTCTTATTTATTCGGATGAACGTCGTTCGCTTTGAGAAGAAATTTTTAAATCTGAGCTTATGGCCCGAGGGTAACGAGCCCAACATAGTAATACAGGATACGAGGAAAATAGAAGAAGAATAAAGCCGAGTAAATGAAGGGGGGGGGGTTTAAAGAGTCGGAGAGAAAGAGGCTAAAAAGGAGCACTTAATAAACTCTAATATCCTATATTAATTTGAAGTTCCCTCCCCCGAGTTAAATTTTCCCCTTTAATAATCTTCCTTAATAAGGACATTCGTTTTAATAAAAGTGGAAGTATTAAGTCTTTAATCCTGAAATGTAATTAACAAAAACGACGATCCCCTCAGTACTAACGAGCTCGTAATATACCAAAAAAATACTTTGTACTTGTTCGCGGAATTACAATTTAAGGGACAGTGGTCTAATTTATAGTGGCAAACACGAAATTATCACTCTCCTATACATAGGGATTTAATTACAGTTTTGCGACTACCCTCGAGAGACTCTACGAGTCGGATGTGACCCGACGGTTATTAATCAATAAATATTGGACAATAAAAGTCGAACAGCTGTTCTTACACGTTGCTGGGGGTTCGGCCAAACCGAGAAATATCAACAAAATCCAAATTTTGCAGTATTTGTGACAGGGTAAAACGGTGGAAGAAATAGATTTGTCAACTTAACCCTCTATGGGGCCCCGGTGTAACTTTCATGTAACGCGTATCAATTTATCGAGATTTTACCAAATAATTATAGCTTTTTTCGTGAGGTGGCGCGTAAATTTTAATCCCCTGTAACGTTGTCAAGACAACCAATATCATATATTATGGAAATCTTCAAACATAAGAAAAACAAAATTATAAATTGAGAAAATTAATTCCCAGAGTGACGCGATATTTGCCCCTATAATCCTATTAAAGGATCACACCATCCCCTTCCGACAATCTGACTCACAGTTTGAAAAACGGATTAACAAAATCCGAAGACAAACATAATCCCCCAATAACAATAACAGAACACATATATATAAACGACTGATATACTGACAAACATTACAGTACATGTGAAAGTGACAGTGGGCAGTGAGGATGCCCCCTGAAAAACATCCAAAGTGCTAACAGTGACAGTAACACAGCGCTACTGAAGATGGCGAGCGGCCGAAAAACCGGTCTAGCAAAAGACCAAACACCAGCGAGAGAGGAGACAGAAACATCACGAATCTACACAACCAATATCAGTATCAATTTTTTTTTCGACGCGGGGTGAGGGGAATAATGGATGGGCGAGAGAGGAATGGGACTGAACGAGTGGATCGGGATGAGGAGAAAGGCGGGAGTGGAACTTCGGGAACCGGGATTTTGTGACTTGGTCATGCGTGGTTGGAAACATACCCCAGGCGGGGGGGGGGGAGCATTAAGGATGGTGCGAAGGACTTTTGACTGAAATTTCTGGATGCGACCGATGTCGGATGTCTCCTGGTGGGACCCCATAGTTCTATACCGTATGTCCGTGTCGGTTTAAGTATCGTTTTGTTGTTGTTTGTTACTTTAAAGTCCAAATTTTCTGTTTAATGAGCCCAAGCGTTTGTCCGTGTGGAAGTTAGCGAATCTGCTGTTGGGTGGGATTATATCGTATAAATGGTTAAGAGAATGCCGAAACCGGTCTAGCAAAAGACCAAACCAGCGAGAGGAGACAGAAACATCACGAACCTACAGAATAAACTGGACGATATTCTGATTCAGTTGGAGAGTCGTGCTCCGGAAGCGTATTTCTTCGTTACCATTCACCGATTAAACCCTTCACGTGCTGTCACGAAATGCGCTGTCGACTGAACCCTACGCTATCGATTGGTACAAAAATTGTGTTTTAAACGTTTCGAGGCCGGAGGACACGTGGTCTCAGGCCCACGTGTACCACTGAACAAATCCACACCGTAGGAAGCCCGAACGGGGCCCCAAGTCCATTTCTAGGGTTTTAATACCGGCCGGACGACCTTCCTCTCTCTATTATAGACCGCTGTTATATAACGCGGATTTGTTGCACGACGGCTATTTACGGCGGCACTGATTTTGGAACTAGAGCAAACGTTCGTTGAATCTTTTACTTCGAGGACTTAATCTTTAACACGTTGACCGCCAACTACGAGATAACTCGTCCTATGTTTTTTACTCGCTATTTTTGTGCAGCTACGATTAAACTCGGAATATTTTCAGCGCTAACTAATATCGGTAGAAGGCTTTTGGGAAAAGAACGAAAAATCAATGCTGGGGCTTGCGTGAACAGAAAATTTATTGAAAAACGAAAAAAATATAATTATAAAGATTAATTGAAATTCGAGAAATTAAATAATATTTTATTGTTTGTGGAACTTCTTAAAACAATCTTCCGCACGAAGGGCTGGCTCTACGATTTAGCCTTAGCGTTTAACTCGTAGTTGGCTTCTGCGAAGAGATTTCTGTTACAGAAGCCAACTACGAGATAATTCGTATAATATTTTTAAAAAAACACATTTTTAGGCACATTTTAGGCTAGATTTCTGTAAATTCAACGTGGCAGTCCAACGTGTTAAAAAGCTTCAAATTTTATTCCGATATTTTCTTTCTAATTGAGAAATTAGGAATACCTAATTCGGTGGATTGCAAGTGTTGTAATAGATTTTTGATCATTCGTTGGACTACAATCCGTATGAAAACTTAATAAAAATATAGTTGGATCGTTCTCAAACTGATTGAGGAATATAGAAAAAAATCATTCGTTCGTTTACTCTGTCCTATGCAATGCTACTGACGGTGTGCAGAGTTACTTTAGCTAAATTTCATTACGTTTTTACTTGTGGAATGCCCGTACCCTACTCAAAAGAATCGACTTAAACAGAAAATTTGAACTCTTAAGGTCGTTACTAGAAAGGACATCGAAATTGACCTTAAGTAACAAATTGACAACATACAAACAGACGTGGACATACGGTATAGAGCTATGGCGGTTCCACCGAGACATCCAACATAGCCAGATGTTTACTCTGTCCTATGGAATGCTACTGACGGTGGCGTAGGGCCGAAATCGATTCGGGGGAAACGGGAGGCTCCGAGAGAGCTATTGTGTTCCTGTAAGCCCCGCTTCCGTTTTTTTTTAACCGAATTAACCCGATCCATAAATAGGAGGGTAAATGAGGGGGAGGTAGAGGAGATACTATCGAACTTGTGTTGGTGGCGCAAGCGGTAATTATCACCTCGTTACAAACAAACAACGACCCTATATAAACGGATCCCAACAATTGGGGGAGCGGTTACTACAGACAGTAACACTGGCGTACGACAACTCAAGCCTTCCCCGTTACTGAACTAACGGGCGAAAGCGATGAAACTGTTGACCGAAAAATGACGCGACCCATCTTCAGAAGACCCGATAAAATAACGTCAACTACCTTTGGGTTATCAGAGAAGATCAAAAATGGTCTTAAATTAAAGTTAAATTGCGCTGCGGTGTTACTCGAATTGAAAATTGCTTTGGAACCGTTTTGTGGATGTAGTCCCAAATATATTAGCGGTACCCAAAAGTATAATCAACATTTTGATTTTGAAATTCATTTTATTTTGCTAAAAAAAAGAAACTTTAAGGCCCAAAATTGTCTCTAAAATGTGGTTTTAGGCCAAAAATCGGCCCAAAAGTTCAGTTTTAGGCCAGCAAATGGGGTTTTAGGCGCAAAATAGGACCAGAAATGCGGTCAATTATTTGGCCACAGCAAGTATTGGGGTACCAAAGTAATCGACATTTTGACTATTGGAATTCATTTTATTTTGCCAGAAAAGAAACTTTTAAACTATTAATCTACTATATATTCACCGATATTATCGCGACAACTCTCCGCCGCCATTTTTCCGGCAAAGTTTTCCGATTCCCCTCTTCTTGAAGAACTCCTCAAGACCAAAATACATCTTATCAAATTGTCGATTACTTTTGTACACCTACAATATATATATATATATATATATATATATATATATATATATATATATATATATATATATACATGGGGAGGAGCTAACAGAAGAATTAGAACTTCAGACACAATAGACCAGTCAAGAGTGACCTTTGTCCTGGAATGGGTCAAAATTGGGCCGTTATTTGATACGTCGGACGACTGATTTTTTTTCCCCCTACAGCCCGGTCGAGTAAGAGCATGAATCGATTTTAAAAGAAGGGTTTTTAGAGGGTTTTTTTTCCCTCCTCGGCCTACACTATATCTGCCGATTGCGCGAACCACAGTAAACAAGAAAGTCCGTCCTACCTTCGCGCATACTTTGCACGTGCTCTTGCTGGATTTTTTTTTCAGGATGTGTGTTTCTCTGAATGTGAATTTTCGCTTACGGCACAAATTCTTTACCGCGGCCAAAAATATCTTCGAATTGGTTCAACATTTCCCCGGTCAACATTATACAGTATTTCCCTTAAGTATGATTTGTATCGATATATTTCTACCAGTTTCCACACAGTGTTTCGCGATCGCAAAACGTCTTTAATCGATCACGAAACTCGGTCGGTACCTCGGTTATTATTCAGTCTACTGAACGGAATTTTAGCCCGCTAATTTGGTAGCTGAAAATATAATTTCAATTTCATACGCCTCGGCAACGTTGCGCCGACACATAAGTATTTCTCTTATCTCAGAGCTGTTGACCCGAATGACTGTCAGAACTAAGTTGAGAGATACAACACCGACGGCGTTTTTCCCCTTTTCGCCTTCCAATTGACTAAAACAGCGATTTTATTTTATATTCAATAACGCTCGGAGGTGCATTTCGGCATTTTGATGTTACTCGAACCGGGGCACAAATAATTCCGTTTTTATTCTCGGCTATACAATTGATCGTGTATACAAACGTACAATACAGCCTTCGAGGAACGGTGTGAAGGTAGGGGATCGATGCAATGAAAACGTAATTTTTCGGATTGATTTCTGTGCTTCTACTGAGGTCGTACTTGAAGGGGGTCAGAGGTTGTGTCCCAAAATTAACGCAAGATTTGAATTTGGCCGCCATTCTTGCAGTAAAGTTGTGGCAATCGGTTTAAAAAAAACCATTCGACAGCCGATAGTTTAGGGTCAGTACAAATGGGGGGCGTTACACGATAGAACAACGTGTTTTCATTGTTGAACAATATTTCAAAAATAATGAAGTTTGGCAGCCGCAGTTCGATTCAAATCTTGCGTTAATTTTGGGACACCCAATATAAGTATTATTTTCATAAAAAATTACGGGAAAATTCTTAGTCGAGTTAAGGTTATACACGGCCTTGACGTAGAGACATTGATTGGTTTCTGCCGATTGTTCTTTCATAATAGCGCTTTCGGTCACACGCTGGGCACCAACCTAATTGCCGAAGGCCTGGGCAAGACGTATTGTCTAATTGGAAAAGGGAAGGGGGTAATTTTTATAGAAATATTTCATTCTTCAGTTCCTACTGTAAGGAAAAATAGAAGTGAATCCGAAGAGAAACAGAAACCTTTTTTCTGCTCAAAATCTTGTTAAACTGACGTGAAGCCTACAATTGTGGGTCTTCGGTTGAAATAGCTGTTTTGTATTCCCATTTCCCTTAACCCTCTACGGGGGCCCCAGTGTAACTTTCAGGTCACATTTCAATTTATCGAGATTTCAACAAATAATTATAGTTTGATATACCTGTGTGTGTGGTCTGCGAGGGGTTGGAATATACCGTAGGTTCGTGATGTTTCTGTCTCCTCTCTCGCTGAGGTTTGGTCTTTTGCTAGACCGGTTTGTCGGCCGCTCGCCATCTTCAGTAGCGCTGTGTGTTAGTCACTGTTAGAGCACTTTGGATGTTTTTTGGGGGGCATCCTCACTGCCCACTGTCACTTTCACATGTACTGTGAATTTCAACAAATAATTATAGCTTTTTTCGTGTGGGATGGCGGATAAATCTTAATCCTATAACGTTGTCGAGACAACCGATATCATAAATTTTTTTTCATTCGCATATACAGGTTTATAATTGCTGATTTTTCGTTCCCCCAATTTTTTTGGATTTAAAATAAAAATTCGGCCCACAGAGGGTTAATTATATTTCTCTCAATGTGCGCTTTACACAGCGCTCAAGACTTGTATAGAATATGTAACCGTATTAATTGAATTCAATTTTAAAAAATGTGTAAATACTATTATTGCATTATGCAGTTGCTGCTCTCGTCCGATTGCGAGTTACTGTAACTGAATTTGATAAATAATTATTCCATTACCTTTTTACTTGTGGAATCCCCCACACCCGACTCAAAAGAATCGACTTGAACAGAAAATTTGAACTCTTAAGGTCATTACTAAAAGGGTCATAAAAATTGACCTTAAGTAACAAACTGACAATATACAAAGCGATACTCAAACCGTTGGGTTGTGCATATTACTTAAAAAGTTCACTGTAATACTTTTTCATCTATTAAAATTTTAACCAATAGCATGTCGTGATCATCAATCTATTATAATTAAGTTCATATTGTTAAAGAAAAGGAAGAATATGTAACTAAAATATTAGTACATTTAGAATGGTACTTAAATGATTTATTATTTTGAATTGTCAGTGATTAATTTTCAAGTATACAATATCGTAATTCTATTCTTTTTACTTCTGATTTACTACTTTATCTGATCCAAAAAGTTTAAAAAAACCGTAGGTTCTTTGGTGTTTCTGTCTCCTCTCGCTCGGTTTGGTCTTTTGCTAGACCGGTTTTTCGGCCGCTCGCCCCATCTTCAGTAGCGCTGTGTTAGAGTCACTGTCGGCACTTTGGATGTTTTATTGGGCACATCCTCACTTGTACTGTTGTGACTACTAACAGACCGCTATTGAAGATGGCGAGCGGCCGAAAAACCGGTCTCTAGCAAAAGACCAAACCGGCGAGAGGAGACAGAAACACTCGAAATCTACGGTATTCCAACCCATCGCAGACCACAAAACAGGTATATTAAACTTTAAAAAAAACCTTTTTACTTATCATAGACGGCCGTATGTCCTCAAGATATGCAATGAGTATCCATTCAATAAATCAAAACCGCTCGGACTATTAGGAAATTACATAGATCCCGATTGAAATTAGGACAGTTCCCATTATGAATCATCCGTATTGACGATTACCGAACCGAGTACAATGGAAGATTGTTTCTGAGGATGCAGTCGGTACGGGGTTCCGTTGCGTGCAGGGGTGAAAAAGGGCTTTAAAACAGCATAGAAAAATAATGTACGATTTGTATTTGATTGTTGTATGTCGTCCTTGGGTCGTGTTGTAAGTGGTTGTTGTTGTACTACTCGGCTGCTGTTGAGAGGTGCGGCCTCCACGTGTACCGGCCGGCCGGCCCGTACCCCGTACCCCGTACCCCTCTCTCTCACTGTTATAAACGGCGATGATGCAACGCCGTTTCGTCTATCCCTTCTGCCTGTTGTTGTGCGTCACCGGAGATGAACATTTCACCGATATGGCTCGATTCATCGAACGCCGATTTTATTGTCGGCGTCAGATAGGACGGTCGGGATTGAGCTTACGTCCGTTTATTCGTTATTGTTATCGAGAAAATGATTGTCGCCTCCTGACAATGTGATGAATTTCAAATTTCAGTAGGAGACATTACCATAGAAGCCGTATTCATTTTTTTCATCCATTCAACGGGGGGAAATATGTATCGAGATTTTATAATTTGGTACACTTGTCTAAGAATTAGGTTTTAAATTAACTTTAGAATTATAGGTGCAATCGATACGTGTATATTTTTCACGTGTCTGTCTCGATAAAGAAACCACCCCCCGAGGTGATCTGATCTCTGGGCGGGGTGGCGTTTAATGGATGGGTAAAAGGGGGAAAGGGACTGAACAGGAGTGGATTGGGATGAGGAGAAAGGCGGGAGTGGAACGGGGTATGTTGAGGTCATGGTGGATTGTCCGGTTAGAAACATACCCCGGGGGGAGCATTAAGGACGGTGCGAAGGACTTTTGGCTGAAATAATGAGAATACGAGGAGTGCCTACGTTTCCACGTATATGGGTCTAGTGGACTGGGTTTTATTTTAGTTATTGTAGATTTCCCATTTTGGTCTTAGCAAAATACCAGACCGGCGAGAGAGGAGACAGAAACGCACGAAATCTACGATATTCCACAACCCCTCGCAGACCACTAAAAACAGGTATTTTAGTTATTGCTTATTATACCGGTAAGGCTGCCTAAAAATTCGCGAAAACATAATGAAATTTTGCGCCAATATTTACGCCCACTTATTTTCAGAAGCAAAAGATACGTCCTGACGCCGTCGATTTCGTGTTTTTTCTGTCTCCTATCGCCGGTTCGGTATTTTCTCCGGTTTCGGCCGCTCGCCATCTTCAGTAGCGCTGTGTCACAGACAGAGAAGACACCGCTACTGAAGATGGGAGGAGACTGAAATACACGATGTACAAAATCTACAAACGAGTAGATTAATTTGTATTCACCATGTTGGAGCTCAAGTTTCATTCTGTTGAGTGATTTCTTGTAAATTTTTCGACGCTTAGTTTGAACTACTATAAAATTATTATAAAATCGATTTTTATAATTTGATGAAACCACGAGAAGAAGAACCCAAAAAGTCAAAATAACGGGTTTCTTTGCACATTCATTGGAAAATGTGCGTAGAGCGTATTTTAGTCACGGTCATTATTGAACGCGCATTTATTATTACCTCGGTTAAGATAAACAAATATCTCCACAAAAAAAGATAACGCTATCTAAATCTGTTTCGAGCCCCATTCGAGAATTATTATGTTTTTGATTTTTATATATATATCGATATATGATAAGGGTATATAAACGCCGACAACCGGCATGGAGCATTTTTTCCCCCCTATTTCAATTCCCCCAAAAAGTTAAAAAAAAACCCGTTGGTTCGTGGGTGTTTCCGTCTCCTCTCGCTGGTTTGGTCTTTTGCTAGACCGGTTTTTTCGACTGCTCGCCCCATCTTCAGTAGCGCTGTGTGTCAGTCACTGTCGGCACTTTGGATGTTTTTTTGGGCACATCCTCACTGCCCACTGTCACTTTTCACTTGTACTGTTGTGACTACTGATACAGCGCTACTGAAGATGAGGCGAGCGGCCGAAATACCGGTCTCTAGCAAAAGACCGAACCGGCGAGAGAGGAGACAGAAACATCACGAACCTACAGGACAATTTGTAGGGTTTTAAGCCGGCTTACAAATTGTATCTTTTGGATAGAGTTTGTGGGGGGCCTTCTGGGGGAGCTATTGGAAAAGTTTCCAATTGTAATTCCAGCGGGGGCGCCCCCCTCAGATATTGGACAAGAGGGCCCCCCCCCGCCTCCCACTAACGGAGTCCAAACTTTGTTCGTGTCGTTTTAGAAACCCATCGGTTTTCAAATAGGCCCTGTCGGGTTATTACTCTGTTTCTTCCGGCCGCTTCGAAATACTGCTCTGAATCTCTTATCGATTTCTCTTTGATATTGCCGGATTATTTTAACCCTTAACTTTCGCGACATTATAAATATTCTAAAAAAAAAAATCGTGATATTTTACCCAGCCGGAGCGAAAATATAAACGGTGATAGTGACGACTCGAGCGAATGGGAAAATCTTACCGAACGAGACGATATTTTACGACAAATAAAATTTACAGTATCTCCAAAAGTTACAGACGAATTAGTCGATAATATAATAAAAGAAACTGATAATTATGCAAATAGCGAAATAAGTGGAAAGAGATCAATTTGGAATAATTGGAAAAATGTAGAAAAGGAAGAATTTTGGGCTTTTCTTTCTGTAATTTTCAATACGGACACAATGCCATTCTATTCGGGTACATTCACGAGGGATCGTTTCAATCGAATATTTTCGATGCTACACTCGAAGGAAATCCATCTTTGAAAACGCGAATTCAAAGAGCTAGTCATTTTAAATCCTCGCTCGTCCGTTAAGGGTTAAAACCTTCTCTTCTCGCCGTCCCGACGAGAGGGATGTTCCCCCATTGCCTGTGTTGTCCCTATCGCTCCTGAATATTCATCGTCGGACGCCAACGCCACGTCCATACAGCGTTTTTAGGCGTCAGGATGCCTAAATTCGTCGTCCATACAGCGTTTTTAGGCGTCAGGATGCCTAAATTCGTCGTCCATACAGCGTTTTTAGGCGTCAGGATGCCTAAATTCGTCGTCCATACAGCGTTTTTAGGCGTCAGGATGCCTAAATTCGTCGTCCATACAGCGTTTTAGGCGTCAGGATGCCTAAATTCGTCGTCCATACAGCGTTTTTAGGCGTCAGGATGCCTAAATTCGTCGTCCATACAGCGTTTTTAGGCGTCAGGATGCCTAAATTCGTCGTCCATACAGCGTTTTTAGGCGTCAGGATGCCTAAATTCGTCGTCCATACAGCGTTTTTAGGCGTCAGGATGCCTAAATTCGTCGTCCATACAGCGTTTTTAGGCGTCAGGATGCCTAAATTCGTCGTCCATACAGCGTTTTTAGGCGTCAGGATGCCTAAATTCGTCGTCCATACAGCGTTTTTAGGCGTCAGGATGCCTAAATTCGTCGTCCATACAGCGTTTTTAGGCGTCAGGATGCCTAAATTCGTCGTCCATACAGCGTTTTTAGGCGTCAGGATGCCTAAATTCGTCGTCCATACAGCGTTTTTAGGCGTCAGGATGCCTAAATTCGTCGTCCATACAGCGTTTTTAGGCGTCAGGATGCCTAAATTCGTCGTCCATACAGCGTTTTTAGGCGTCAGGATGCCTAAATTCGTCGTCCATACAGCGTTTTTAGGCGTCAGGATGCCTAAATTCGTCGTCCATACAGCGTTTTTAGGCGTCAGGATGCCTAAATTCGTCGTCCGGACGATTCGCTGGCAACATTTTACTGGTAATAGACGGAAAAAATCGAGGTTTCCCCCCCCCCCCCACCTCCTTGTGAGGTTCCGGTTTCTCCCGTCCTCGGTAGACGGACTTGGAAATGTCGATGAAGTTAGGTAGTAAGAATTCCGAAACCCGATAATAGGGGAGTCTCAGGATGAAAGGGCGAAAAACCATTTACAGTTGTTTCCGAACAGGGATAAAATCCGGGAACGGTTCTTCCACAGCAGAATTCCGGTTTACTCCTGATGGAGTTTGGCGGGGAACAAATAAGGAAGTTCTATGACTCGTTTTTAAGAGAAACGGGCGAAAGACCCGTTCATCTTCCGCATGCAACTGATCATAAGCGGACTGAAATTGCTTCAGTCGAAAATCTCGTACCTATCTAGGATTTTAGAACAGTAATCGACAATTTGATAAGATGTATTTCGGTCCTGAGGAGTTCTTCAAGAGAGGGAGGGAATCGAAAATTTGCCGGAAAAGTGGCGGCGGAGAGTTGTCGTTGATAATATCGGTGAATATATATAGTAGATTAATAATTAAAGTTTCTTTTTTTAGCAATATAAAATGAATTCCATGTCTAATTTTGAAGGTACAGGACGAACGTTATGACAAACAATTTTGAAGCGGCGACACTTTCAATTTCTTTTTATTCCGGCAGTTTTCAGTTTTCGAGTGGCCGGGCGAATTTTTCGATTTCGCAACCGTTCGAGTGGCCAATTTTTATCGAAGCGACGACGATAATACGCCGTCTTATTCGATCCTCTGTTCGTCCGCGCTATATACAGAGTGGTCCAAAAAAATGTATCCACTGTCCATAACAGTCCATAAGTTGCAAACTAATTGACGGAGTTGTCCCCATTTTTGGTGAAAGTGTAGCTTAAAGTCCAACTTAAAGATATCATCAGACTGTAGGTGTTCGAAATGGTCACCATTAACATCCACACAGACTGCAGCACCCGACTACTGACTGCACAACGTGTTCAGTCGGGATATTGGCTCTGTTCGATACTCATTTCACGAACCTCATTTTAATGTTTTCCTACTTAAAATACACCACTTCAAAACTGACTTCCTTTCATCCAATTCTAAGCCTTGCCCCAGCCACGTTTACTCGAGTACAACAAGGTACAGAACTGACACAACAGAACACTGACTATCCGGCGACAGAACAACGCAATACAACGTATTGTATATGGGGACGATTGCCGGAACTACAACACTATAACACTACCAAAAATGAGACAATTCCGTCAATTAGTTTGCAAGTTATGGACTTTTAAACGGTGGATACATTTTTTTGGAACCCCCCCTCTGTACTTTAGAATGTGGCGTTACGATAAAGGGGGCCCCCAACACGTCCTTTAACACGGCGTCGCGTTATCGGTCGAAGCGAACAGCGTAACTGATAAGAGGGGCTGACATATTTAAAATTTGCTTGCCGTCATCGCATCATCACTTGACGGGCAATAAACACGCTTACACTCATCCCACTCGCCGGCCTATCCTCTTTAAAAAATATCAATTTTTTTTTTTTTTTTTTCATTTAATGGTATAAGCACAGTGACAGTGCTCAGCACTTTACACCGACTCGGTGGACTCTCGAAGGAGGAGAAGGCCACCCGATGACGGTACTGGCGCTCCTGGAAGCGGGGAAAGTTGTTGTCGAATTGAGGGATAATTTGGAACGGAAGGATTTATACCGAGGGGAAGCTGGTGATTCTCGAAAGAACGGAATTTTTAGGCCATTGTGGATTATTCTGTTATAGAGACATTAAATATGGTGGGGCGTCGGTAATTTTTCGAAGGATTACTACGGATCGCGAGGATCGGAGTCGCCGGTGGATCGCCAGGTTTCAGTAGGCGGTTTGTAAATTAATAATTTGTTGGAGAAGCGACAGTTTTGATCTGTAGTCGAGGAGTCTTCAGTGGTAATTTGTAGTCCCGAGTTCCAGCACTCGATTTTCAATTGGGTAGTTGGGACCGGTCCGGGGGAAAACAAGGGGAGGACAAGTTCTTTTTTGGCAATTGAACTTAATACTCCAATTTTCCTGGACCAACTTTCTACGAG
The DNA here is from genome assembly GCA_019843655.1 of Lethocerus indicus. Classification (NCBI taxonomy): domain Eukaryota; kingdom Metazoa; phylum Arthropoda; class Insecta; order Hemiptera; family Belostomatidae; genus Lethocerus; species Lethocerus indicus. The sequence goes on from JACDQD010000002.1 coordinate 37,927,102, forward strand.
GGAGAGAGGTGTTTTGGGGGGATGCGATGCCGAGTGAGGATCTGAGTTTGTACAGCTTTGTGGGTCTGGACAGGAAGCGAGGAAGGATTTAAATTCTTCTAAAAGTTTTACAAATGTTCTCAAAGTTGAGTATCGGGCCGCTGTGTCTTCAGTCAATTTTCTGAAATCATCTTTTATTTTCAGTTGTACCACAGATTGGACAGCAGTAAAAAATATACTTTTGGCCATCTTTCTCCTACTTTTGACATCAGCGCCCCAAGTTCAATGAAATAAATTCTAAAATTTATGTCGATTTCTGCGCGTTGTTCGTTGATTCGGGTTTGTCACTTATATTGGGGGTGTCCCGTAAGTTTTTTCATACACAATTGTATAGCAATTCACATATCCCGTCTCGATTGGATGCTTATGTACAGTTGTCCCCCGGGGGGAATCAGTCAGTGGCATATCCACTATATCGTGGATTTTCATCTTTCAACTCAAAATTTCCGGTTCTAAATCTCTTTAAACCGGTTGCCGACGGTCCTAACAGTCTCATACTCTACTGCTCCCGTAAACGGTGCAAATGATTCTTTCGGGGGGGAAAAATTTTAAAAGGCATTTTTGTGCCACCGACGAAACGGGCAGTTTGAAAGAAACCTGTGTAATAAACGGATAAGAGATCAGATTGAAAGGTTTTTCTTTTTTTGACTGTTCACTGATGATAAAGACGCCATCCAGTGACGCTGGTTTTGACCTGTCTCCGGCCTAAAGAAAGTCCCTAGAGGAAAGGGACTGAACCCTGAGTGGATTTGGATGCGGAGAGAGAGAGAGAGGCGGGAATGCAATTTGAGGAAGCGTGATTTGTGGTATGTTGAGGTCATTACGGATTGTTCGGTTAGAAACATACCCCGGAGGAGGGGGGGGAGCATTGAGGACGGTACTGGAAGGACTTTTGACCGGAATCTCTGGATGCGAGCTATGTCTTGGCGGAACCCGGCATAGTTCTATTCCGTATTTCCGTGTCGGTTTCAGTACAGCTTTATATATTGTGTCAGTTTGTTGTCTATTGTCAGTTTTGATGCCCTTTTCAAAAGGGGTCTTTTCAACCCTGGGTTCAATCCTTTTATTGCATATTATATAAAATAGGGAATCTCTGTAATGGACTGTAATCAACATATCGGGGATAACGCCTGGCGAGGGGCCGTTTATGCTAACCCGCAATGCTGCATCGCGGGCCGCATAACTCTGACCCCGTCTGTAATTTCTTACTCTCCTTCTCCTCCAATTATCAATATATTACCCAATTTACCTACCGCTTGCGGTGGAGGAGTTGGTCTACCATTTTTTTTCGTAATTCCGAGCACAATTCAGACCGAGTGTTAGAGGCCCCCTATTGGGGGTGCGCGCTATTAATTGGCGGTTTGTGGGTTACAGATAGGGGACAGAGAGGAACTTTAGAGGTAGAGGAACACAATAGTACCGCCGGATTCAGTGGCTGTGTCCAAACAAAGGCGGCGTCCTCTGGTGACGCTCTGTTTGTTACCGACTTCCCAACTCGGACCGCTCGACCGGCAAATTATTCCCAACCGACCCACTTTTTTAAGCCTCCAAATATTATCACAATACGATTTCACTCGAAACACTACCAAGTGCAAAAATTACAATTTCGTCCTCTCGTTTGTAATCCTCGGCGTTTTTACTTCTGGCCCGGTGGGCAAATAAATTTTCGGTTTTTTCGACCGGATTTTTAAAATTTTTGCCCCCAAAATCACTTATCACTAAAAGGTGGGGCGAAAACGTCACGTCGTTCATATGGTAGATAACCTGAAGTTTTTTGGAATACCCGTTTCCGGCGTCCTCCCGGCCGGTTTGTTTCGGCCGCTCGCCATCTTCAGTAGCGGTGTTTCTTGGCCTTTTCCTCTACAGTACAATTGACAGCGACAGTGGGCGGTGAGGAACATCCCGAACAACATCCAAGGTGCCTGCCAAAAGTGACTGACACCGTTGCTACTGAAGATGGCGAGCGGCCGAAACCGGTCTAGCGAAAGACCGAACCGGCGAGAGAGGAGACAGTCTTATCCTGTAATAAATCATTCAAATACTGTAGTTTCCGCCTCCGGTTTCTGTACAGTACAAGCGAAGTGGGTGACTGGGCTACTGAAGACCGGTCGAAACCGGTCTAGAAAAACACCGGCGAGAGAGGAGGCGCAAACTACAGTATTTGAATGATCTATTACAGGATAAAAGACTGTAATATATTAGGTGTACCCAAAAGTAATCGACAATTTGATGAGATGTATTTTGGTCTTGAGGAGTTCCTCAAGAAGGAGGGGAATTGCGAAAATTTGCCGGAAAAGTGGCGGCGGATAGTTGTCGATAATATCGGTGAATATATAGTAGATTAATAATTAAAGTTCATTTTTCTGGCAAAATAAAATGAATTCCAGAGTCAAAATGTTGATTTTGGGTACCCCAAATAAGAAGATTTTGTGTCTCCTCTCTTGCCGGTTTGGTCTTTCGCCAGACCGGTTTCGGCCGCTCGCCATCTTCAGTAGCAACGGTGTCAGTCACTTTTGGCACCTTGGATGTTTTTCGGGATGTTCCTCACCGCCCACTGTCGCTGTCACTTGGGCCAAAGGGCAGTGACTGACACAGCGCTACTGAAGATGGCGAGCGGCCGAAACCCGTCTGGCGAGAGGAGACAGAAAGAAACGCAAGACGAAATTTACGGTATTCCACAATCCCTCGCAGACCACAAGACAGGTCTGTTAAACTGTAATATGTTATATCTGTATGTACAGAAACAGATTTATGTATGGTGTATAGCCTAACAGGGGTGCGGGGCGGGGGGGGCGGATCGAATCTGGGTCTATTTAAATTAACGATTTTAACGCCCTTAGTTTGCTTACCTCGTTAGTATAACCGGAATGGAGCATCTGGCGCCCTTTTTCCAAATTTAATGCCGACCGTTTTAGAACTTCTCCTTCTGCCTTTTTTTTTTTTTTTTTATTTTTGCCGACGGTTTTAGAAATCTCCGCCCGAAAAGCCGATCGAATTGAGAGCGCCTCGCCATTTTCTGAAACGGGGCCGCCGGCTATTCCGGTTTGCAGAAGAAGAAAAAAAGTCTTCTTCTTCTTCTTCTCATCTTCATCTTCATCTTCATCTTCATCTTGCCCAATTTTTGATCGGTGAAAACGGCCCAATTTTGACCCCATTTTAAGGCCTAGCAGTTGGCAGGTTTCAAATTTTGACCCATTCCAGGACAAAGGTCACTCTCGACTGGTCTATTGTGTCTGAAGTTCTATTTCTTCTTTTAGCTCCTCCCCATGTTTATATATATATATATATATATATATATATATATATATATATATATATATTGTAGGTGTACCCAAAAGTAATCGACAATTTGATAATATGTATTTTGGTCTTGAGGAGTTCTTCAAGAGGGAAATCGAAAATTTGCCGGAAAAGCGGCGTCGGAGAGTTGTCCCATAATATCGGTGAATATATAGTAGATTAATAATTAAAATTTTGTTTTTAGCAGAATAAAATGAATTCCAAAGTCAAAATGTTGATATATATATATATATATATATATATATATATATATATATATATATATGCAACATTTTTTATTTCCAAAAATACAGACTTGAGCAGTACATAGAACTGTTTAAAGCAGGCGTTTGAATGAAATTATTTAAACTATGTATTGACTGTCAAAGAAGAACGTAAAATATGTTATAAAATACTTATCAATTTGACAGATGCCTTTCGCTTTGGTCAGAGGGAGGAGAAAAAAAAGAAAGGACTTCAAAAAATTAAAAAAATAATGTCAGTTCAAATCGGTTACATGTCTGGATTTTATTGTCTCCAAGTAGTACTGTTAATAAAATACAAAAATATTATAGTGAATGTTTTTCTAAAATGTTTAATATATAAGTTATATATATATATATACCTATAATCAACCTATTAGTCTTCACTGATCGGATAATTATATTTAAGAGATGAATATGGTTTGAAACTCTCCCTGATTCCCTGATTTGATATATCTTAATGTTCCAGGGCATCATTATTTTTTTTTTTCGATTAATTATTTTTCATGAATAATCAACCCCCCCAATAGCTGTTATCATAGAAAATATCTTCACTCCATTACAGTCTTAGCACAGTTTAATCTGAATCTCGGGTTGACGAACAGAAACATTTTCTTCCCTATTTTTTTTTATCGGCCACCTGATTCTGTTATAGTTTAGCAATGGACTCGAAACAATAATCGGTACGCGACAATACAAATAGTTTGTACGGTATCGTTGAAGCATATTCTGTTTAATTAAATTTTTATTTCTGATAACTCTCCTCCAGTTTTTCTCTGTTTTTAAAACATAAATCATTTCAAAGGCCTGAATTGCAGTCAAGGATATTATTTGTGTGAACTGATATTGAATTATATATATATATATATATATATATATATATGAAATATATTGTTAAAAGAATTGTAATATAACTATTAATAATGCCCATTGATTAAAGAATGTTCAGAGTTCAAGTATGTTGAATGGGAGGAGCCCCGCGCTTGTAGTTCGTGCAATCAGCCGCTAGATGGCACCGCCATCTTGCTTCCAGTTCATATACTCTCTTCCATTAAAATTAACCCTTTTTAACCCTTTATGGGCCCTTATAAATTTCAGTTCACAGTCACAATATTAACAGATAATTATAGCTTTTTTGTGTGTGGGATGGCGCATAAATCTTAATCCTATAACGTTGTCGAGACAAACAATATCAATTTTTTTTTCATTCGCATATATAGGTTTATAATTGTCGATTTTTCGTCCCCCACCCCTAATTTTTTTGGATTTAAAATAAAAATTCGGTCCATAGAGGGTTAAGTGAACTATTAAGGTTTTTAAATTTTTGTTTATTCCAGTAATTTATTTCAGATATTGTCTGTGAATATTTTTATCAGTTAAATATTTAGGAGTTACCCACCGTCGGTAGACAACGCGAATGTCTCCACCTGGTGGAGTACAGGGCATAGTATCCTATATATACATTGTAGTAAACAGATTTGAATTATGTGACATTGTAAGGTTAACAAAATTATTGGTGAAAGCGTTCAAAAAGTGCGAATTGTCAATGGCCCGTCTATGAATTGAACCTTTGGATTTGGCGGCGTCATTGGACAGGATGGAGGGCTGGCTCTCGGGTGTTGCCAGTTTAAATTGTTAATTTAAAACGTTCAATTTAGCCAATTTATGAAAGGCCCCCCACCCACCCCCAGTTTGTTTAATTGCGTTTCAGGCGACAATTATTTGAGTGGCGCGCAAAAGTGTCCACAGCGAATTTCACCTGAAGTGCACCTGCTGCTGCACCGAGTGCGGTTTCCCAACCTTTGTTTTTCAACCTTTTCCTTATAGTTTTTTTTTATAGTTCCAAACACACCCGTTTTGTGGTCTTCGGAGGGTTCGTGGATCCCCCGTTTCGTCTGTTTCTGTCGGTTTTGTCTTTCGCCAGACCGGGATTTCGGCCGCTCGCCATCTTCAGTAGCGCTGTGTCAGTCACTTTTGGGCATCCTCAGTGCACTGTGTCACTTGTACTGTGGAAGAAAAGACAGTACAAGTGACAGTGAGGATGCCCCGAAAAACATCCAAAGTGACTGACACAGCGCTACTGAAGATGGCGAGCGGCCGAAATCCCGGTCCGGCGAAAGACCAAACCGGCGAGAGGAGACAAAATCTACGGTATATTTTGTCGATAACCGCCGCCTGCATTTTGGTCACTTTTTAAATTGATATTAATAATTGAGAATTAATATTTCCTCTATATATTTATTCATTCTATGGGCCAGTTCTAACTTTCAGTTCATATTTCAATCTATCGAGATTTTACCAAATAATTACAGCTTTTTCCTGAGATGGCGGATAAATCTTAATCCTATAACGTTGTCTAAACAACCGATATTAATATTAATTTTTTTTTTCATTAGCATATACAGGTTTATAATTGCTGATTTTTCGTTCCCCCAAATTTTTTGGATTTAAAATAAAAATTCGGCCCGTAGAGGGTTAATAATTAATAAATTTTCTTTTCGATTATTTCAGTCTGTTGTTTGTACAATTTTTATATTTTATTGTCCCATTTCCTGTCCAAAAGTGGACGGTCCGATTTTCTTTAATTTTTTTTTTTTTAATTTTTGTTTTCTCTTGTCTGTTTTAGGTAAGAGTCTACCATCCGTCTGTCTGTAGCTTCTAGCGTTAGCCAGTTGGGGTGAAAAGTAATAATGGCAATTCTCAGGTGGGTTTTATGACTATAATAGTCGGTGGTGGCGGTGGTGGTGGTGGTGTTTCTTGCCAAAGAACAAACCAATTTTTTTTTTTTTTTTTAAACAAATTTTCAAATTATTCCACTAAACCGTACTTCAAATAGACGTGTCCGTTATAAATGACCTGTCTATTTTATCGGTTATTGTAAAGTCAATTATTTTTTAATTTTTATTATGTCCATGCCATACTAATTGGCACATCCAACCTATCTATGCGATATTGGATATACAATATTTTTTCATTTAATACACGTGGATTATACGAATTGTATAGAAGCTCGTAAACCTCTAGAATCAATTATTGTAGTCTCTTTCCGAATTACCCATTCCTTTTATTCTTGATTTACCAATTAAAAAATGGCCCTCACTCGGTTATTTATGAACTCAATAACCGGGCATATGTGGGCACTTTAATATAAATTCTCGACACAATCATCATCGGTAGGATAATGGGTAAGATATTTCAATATCTCTTCTTATTATTATTCAGTTTGTTCGGCCGCTGAGATGCAAAATAAGCAACTAATAAGTGCAACATTGTTGTACTGAAGCAATAATTCCTGCAATTCCTGTGCTGCAATTCCTGCAGCGCAATGCAGTGTTACCTGTTTTGTGGTCTTCTAGGGGTTGGTATACCGTAGATTTCGTGTGTGTTTTTCTGTCTCCTCCCGCCGCTTTTGAGGTCTTCCGCCAGACCGGTTTCGGTTGCTCGCCATCTTCAGTAGCGTTTTTCGGGCATCCTCACCGCACTGTCTTTTGGTATTTTCTTCTACAGTACAAGTGACAGTGACGGTGTGCAGTGGGAATGGCCGAGAAACATCCAACAACGGCGCCAACAGTGACTAACACCGCGCTACTGAAGACGGCGACTTTCGGCACCTCGGATGTGTTCACGGCATCCTCACTGCACTGTCACCTGTACTGTCTTTTGGCTCTTCTTCTGCGGTACAAGTGACAGTGACGGTGTGCCGTGGGAGTGGCCGAGGAAACATCAACAACCGTGCCAACAGTGACTAACACCGCGCTACTGAAGACGGCGACTTTCGGCACCTCGGATGTGTTCCGGCAATCCTCACTGCACTGTCACCTGTACTGTCTTTTGGCTCTTCTTCTACAGTACAAGTGACAGTGACAGTGTGCAGTGGGGATGGCCGAGAAACATCCAACAACGGTGCCAACAGTGACTAACACCGCGCTACTACTGAAGACGGCGACTTTCGCCACCTCGGATGTGTTCACGGGCATCCTCACTGCACTGTCACCTGTACTGTCTTTTGGCTCTTCTTCTGCGGTACAAGTGACAGTGACGGTGTGCAGTGGGAATGGCCGAGAAACATCCAACAACGGTGCCAACAGTGACTAACACCGCGCTACTGAAGACGGCGACTTTCGGCACCTCGGATGTGTTCACGGGCATCCTCACTGCACTGTCACCTGTACTGTCTTTTGGCTTTTCTTCTACAGTACAAGTGACAGTGACGGTGTGACAGGGATGGCCGAGAAACTACTGAAGACGGCGATTTTCGGCACCTCGGATGTGTTTCGAGCATCCTCACTGCACTGTCACCTGTACTGTCTTTTGGCTTGTCTTCTACAGTACAAGTGACAGTGACAGTGTGCAGTGAGAATGGCCGAGAAACTACTGAAGACGGCGACTTTCGGCACCTCGGATGTGTTTCGAGCATCGTCACTGCACACTGTCACTGTCACTTGTACTGTCTACAGTACAAGTGACAGTGACAGTGTGCAGTGTGGGATGCACGGAAAACATCCAAAGTGAGCGACTGACACTGAGAAGATGGCGAGCGGCCGCGAAACCGGTCTGGCGGAAGACCGGAAATCCTTCGGTATCCCAATTAACGGCCGATCCTTTCGAGAGTCGTCTACGCCGACTGTTTCTCAACGGCGGGCCCTGGCTAATTGGGCTGGTCGCATAACGCGCATAACTCTCTCACAGGTTGTTTGTCCGGTCACGCGCTCCAGTTTCGGCCGTTTCCTCTTTTCGCCCCCTCCTCCTCCTCCTCCTCCTCCCCGGTTGAGGAGCAGCAGCAGTAGTGGTAGGGGTCCGGCGCCTCATCCCCTCGTCCTTCCAGTGTTTCCATGGAATAGTCTCTCCCTACTCCCGATGGTGCCCGACCTGTTCTACGTTGTGAACGTCCTCTGCAAGTGCGATCCGTGCGGCACTAAGAATGCGGCGGCCCTCGAAGACAGTCAGGTGAATTTCCACCCCCTAAACGCCAGTTTTTATACGTCCGGCCAAACTCTCATTTATTTTTATGGTCGCGACTAAAATTTTTTTTTCGCTGAACTCTTCAAGGGGTTGTAGTTCCTAATTTTCAGTCCAGCCGTTTCTTCCGAATTGGAAATATGAAAATATTTCGCTATATTGAAACTAAGGAGGTTTCTTGAATAACCCGAATTTACATCTATCGGGTCGGCAACTAAGTCATTGCGGGGGTTTCGTCGTTGGACGTAGATACGGCTCTACTTGTATTTTTACGCACGTTTACGCATCTTCAAACCAATTCTGAAGTGTTTATTACGCGCCCCAACTATTCTTCGTTCGTACCCACCCGAAGGTGAGAAGAATCCGCAATTATTCAGTTGCCAACCCCTATATTTTCAGCAATCGTTGCACCTGCAATTGAGTTCTATTTGCGATCTATGTCCCTATTCTGCGGGCTACGTGTGCATTTTTATATAGCGAAACACCGGTGATAGTGGTTCAATAACACCTGTTTTGTGGTCAGCGAGGGGTTGTGGAATACCGTCCGTCTCCTCTCTCGCTGGTTCGGTCTTTCGCTAGACCGATTTCGGCCGCTCGCCGTCTTCAGTAGCGCTGTGTGGGGCATCCTCACTGCCCACTGTCTTTCGGCATTTATACTTATTTATTATACGCTGTCACTGGTCACTTGTACGGTAGAAGAAAATACCTGAAGACAGTGCCAAAAGTGACTGACACAGCGCTACTGAAGACGGCGATCGGCCGAAACCGGTCTAGCCAAAGACCAAACCAGCGAGAGAGGAGACAGAAACATCACGAACCTACAGTACTAGTGATAGTGATTTACATCCTTTTGTCATAAAAATTGTTGCAACCCTTTCAATTGTTGTAGGAATCTAATAAATACCCTCCCTATATTATAATCTGTTTAATGGGCCAACAAAAAATATACCGTATTTTACGTTGTAAACTATATATTTATTATTAGTGATAATAATTTTATCACGCCCCAATATGTACGAGGGTGGGGCTACTTAAAGTTAAACGTTTTGCCGCGTCCCTTATCATTTTCATATCATTCCTTATCACAGTCAGATAGCGCATTACGGAGGCCGTGCGGTCACAGCTCTGTGGGTTTCTCTGTCGGTCTGGTCTTTTGCCAGACAGGGTTTCGGCCGCTCGCCGTCTTCAGTAGCGAAAAACTCAATGGACAACAAGACACGTGATATATATACGCACGACAACCGCCGCAGTACAAGTGAAAGTGACAGTGCGTTGTCCGAAAAACATCCAAAGTGCCGACAGTGACTCTAACACACCGCTACTGAAGATGGCGAAAGACCGAACCGGCGATAGGAGAGACAGAAACACCGAAGAACCTGCGGAACTCGTAGGCAATTGCCGTTTGGGCAACAATGTTCGGGTGCGGTCGTAAGTGGGCTTCCGAAAGCCGAAGATGTTCGGACCGTATTTTATTTTGAAAGTTTTGCACAATATCGTCCACCGACGGTGAAAGTTTGCTACGAAGCGACGAGCCCGTCCGATTAGCGCTTTTTTTATTTTCAGCCTCGGAGTCGGGCGAAAGAAAATTCCTAACTGTTGTCGGTATAAATTTTAAAAAAATAAAAAAAATTTTATTTCCAACTTTCGTGATTCCTCCTCTCGTCTATCGGACGAATCGGTGTGTTATAAACTTGCGCCGCACTCAAAGGCGTGCGGAAGCGCTTTTGAAAGTTTTTATTATTGTAAAAAAACGTTTTTTATTTGCTATTTTTTTGCGGTTACGTTTTTTGACGGCTTAAATACACGACCGTCCGACACGAACATATTCGTGTTTCAGTTTTATCTAAAGGGAATAGTTTAAATATTATCGCTCTTACAGTATTCCTTTTACACTTTATTACACCCTACGGCTATATTAGTTTCCCGTCAATTCATTGTGCGCTAATTGTTATTAGATGTACGAGGTCTGTTCAGAATTTATTTATTTACGAATATTTTTATTTCCTCCCCTTCTTAAAGTAATCCCCACCAGATATATTATAGACGTTTTTTCCCATCTTCGAAGCGATTCAAAAATTCATTTTTTGTCATCTCGTTAAGCTCCGTCTCCGATGCCGTTTTTTTTTATTTATTATTATCGTGTTGTTTTTGGCCCAAAACTTCGCCCACGAGAAGCGGTTCAATTTTTCGGAACGGGTAAAAATCGAAGACGAACCGAAAAAACGTGCAGGAAAATCGGCTTTAAAAGGCTTTAACCGAAAATTGACGACGGCCGAAATTGTCGGCATAAGGCTACAAAAAGACCCTAGATTGAATATACTTATTTCGCGATACTTTTGTTACAGACCCCTTTATTAAAATTACAAATATTACGCTTCAAGGGTAAAACGGGCGGTGTAGGAGCTGTTTCTCGGCCCCGCCTTTTAATTGTACTTAATTCGCAATGGGGCCGGCTTATTTCAGTGGGTATTTGTATTGAAAACGCGAAACACGCGATTGGAACTTGAGCGGCAGGGGCGTGGGGACTTGTTTCTTAATCCGGGCCAAGTCCTTGGCCCAGAAACGCACTTAGAGACCCGGTCGCCGGTGTCTCTCACGATATTCGGGACTTGGCGCATTGTTCCCGTCATCTATAGACGCTCACTCTGAGCGAACAGCGCCTACAGGCGCTCAGCTATAGATGCTCACTCTCAGCGAACAGCGCCTACAGGCGCTCAGCTATAGATGCTCACTCTGAGCGAACAGCGCCTACAGGCGCTCAGCTATAGATGCTCACTCTCAGCGAACAGCTCCTACAGGCGCTCAGCTATAGATGCTCACTCTCAGCGAACAGCGCCTACAGGCGCTCAGCTATAGATGCTCACTCTCAGCGAACAGCGCCTACAGGCGCTCAGCTATAGATGCTCACTCTCAGCGAACAGCGCCTACAGGCGCTCAGCTATAGATGCTCACTCTCAGCGAACAGCGCCTCTGGGCGCTCAGCTATAGATGCTCACTCTCAGCGAACAGCGCCTACAGGCGCTCAGCTATAGATGCTCACTCAGCGAACAGCGCCTACAGGCGCTCAGCTATAGATGCTAACTCTCAGCGAACAGCGCCTACAGGCGCTCAGCTATAGATGCTCACTCTCAGCGAACAGCGCCTACAGGCGCTCAGCTATAGATGCTCACTCTCAGCGAACAGCGCCTACAGGCGCTCAGCTATAGATGCTCACTCTCAGCGAACAGCGCCTTTAGGCGCTCAGCTATAGATGCTCACTCTCAGCGAACAGCGCCTACAGGCGCTCAGCTATAGATGCTCACTCTCAGCGAACAGCGCCTTTAGGCGCCCAATTTCTTTGGAGAGCACAAAATTCGGTTTCAAAAGTTTTTGATTTCGATGAAAATCTACCGGGAATTAAAGCGAATATTGACGATAAATCGTCGATATTAGAAATCTTTCAACTTTTCTTTTCCGAAAATACGGTCGAACATATTGTAAGAGAGAGAGAGCGACGCTTATTATTACCACGAAAACTGTAGACAGTAAGCTCACGATTGATGACATGGAAAAATACAACAGTGCCCGAAATGTATCGATTTTTTCGATAGAAAATATCGGTCGACCGTTGTCCACGAATAATGACAAGAGACGGGTATAAATCTCTATTAGAAATGGTGCACTTTCGTGATAACGATGTAGGCGACAAATCGGGACGCGCTAATAAAAATTCCTGCAGCATCGTCGACAGACTGGGAAATTCTTTTTCACGAGCATAATATGTCGTATTGTGTCCGATCTTGCATCGGCTGCTTAGAGCCCAACTCATTTCTGAGTTGAAGGAACGATTCGCCGGGCGTTATCGAGAGGAGAGAATGGGCTTTAAAAGAAATACGAAACTACTCCGTATACCGTAGAATAGTGTCTACGATATTAGTGCCAGGTGGAACCGAGGCCAGAATTGGGAATCGCGGTTGGGCGGATTTTGAAACGATTGTGGAGGGAAAAAAACAACCAGAAAACGGAGTGCAATAACGGGCTTGATATTTTCCAGATAGTGGGTCACTCTGTGGCCTTGTATCAGATACACTGTTGGTACAGAAAAAGATTACATGTAAGGGAGGAGGGGAGGGGGGGGTAAAACAGAAAAAAAACGGATCACACTGCTGGGATTAGCGCTTGTGATCGATCCGGTTCTTGGTTTCGTGAAAGGTCCGGTTATACGAATAATGCCGTATTCTCTATTCGGAACAAGGTTCCCAACAACAGATGTTGTTAATAATAATAATAATAATAATATCCGTTGCCAATAATCTTAGATATTTCTTAACGCCGCTACTGTCTCAATCCGCCGTCCGCGGTATAACAGACGGTCGTTCTTTCTACGATAAGTCCGTTTTTTAAATTCATTCCGCACGGTCGAAATTTCGCTCTAAACACTGTTTGACGACAACCGGTCATTTATCGTAGGTTCTTTGGTGTTTCTGTCTCTCCTCTCGCCGGTTTATCGGCCGCTCGCCATCTTCAGTAGCGCTGTGTTAGTAGTCACAGTCGGCACTTTGGATGTTTTTCGGGGGGGCATCCTCACTGCACTCATTTTGTTATTGGGGAATTATGTTTGTCTTATTTGGGTTGGATTTTGTTAATCCGTTTTGGTGGAAGTGTGATAGGATTATAGGGGCAAATATGGCCGGTTCGGTCTTTGATAGACCGGTTTTTCGGCCGCTCGCCATCTTCAGTAGCGAAAACGCAATAACAAGACACGTAATATATATATATATATATATATATATATATATATATATATATATATATACAGACGACAAACAGACAACCGCCACGGTACAAGTGACAGTGACAGTGCAGCTGGGGATGCCCCGAAAACATCCAAAGCGCCAACTGAAGATGGCGAGCGGCCGAAAACCGGTCTAGCAAAAGACCAAACCAGCGAGAGGAGGCAGAAACACCAAAACTCGAACCTACGAAACTAGTTTAATCCTCTTCATCTTGGACACATTCCTGATGAAATTATCGAAGTTCTGCGTTACCGTTGATCTAGACCGGTTTCGGCCGCTCGCCATCTTCAGTAGCGCTGCGTTAGTCACTATTGGGCACTTTGGATATTTTTCGGGCATCCTCACTGCACTCTCTTTTGGTATTTTCTTCTGCTGTACAAGTGACAGTGTGCAGTGAAGAGGCCCGAAAAACGTCCAACAACAGTGACTAACACCGCGCTACTGAAGATGGCGAGCGGCCGAAAAACCGGTCTAGCAAAAGACCATCGAAAGGGGTTTATGTTTCAAATCACGCCGTTGACGGAAATTCGAACCACCGCCGGGATTCGAACCCTCCTCTAAAAATTACTACGGGTCATCGCCGTAGGGTCAGTAATATTACAGTCTTAGTTTTACTATCGATATGAATACAATCGACAATTTTGTAAAATGGAATTTTCGTCGAATCTACTGTTCTCAAGGTCCCTTTTTAAACTGTCGAACCTGACACGCGCCATTTTTTTGTCGGAATTTTTTTCCGTAAGTCGTTTTTTGAGCCTGCGAGAATGTGTCGTAGTATAACAGAGTCGTGTGCCAATTACAATTAGTGTTGTTCAGCCCCGACTGTTGTGGATCCCCCACCCCCAATTCGTTTGGCCTTAATTTCCTCCGTCGCGTCCACAAAATGCGCCAATTGTGGAATATTATGTGTGTGTCCTGAATGCGAGGAAAGAATATCCGGTCTCTCAGACCGGATCTATTATTCGATGAGAATCCAGTTGATATATGAACCTTTTGTACAATCGATACTTTCCAGCGGCGAAGGTCCAGCGTAGATGGATACGTCACGACATCGAATCATATTGGGTTATCAGTGAGGGGTGGGGTAAACCTCCCTATTCTGCATTTTAACCGATATTTCTTATCCGGTCGACAATAGAAATAATTCTGTTGTATTTAACTGCAGCGAATAATTGAGAGTTATCTGGACGGCATCTTCAGAGATAAATGACGAGTGTACGTAAATAAGCTGGGGACAGAAATACAAGATTATTTTAGATCGGCCCCACCGCCCACAAATAAACGTGGCGGCGGTGGCGGCCACAGCATCGTGTAATGCACTGCATCACGACACCATCTGGGCGCCGACTAGAATATGACGAGTCTATAGTCGACTCTCTCTCTCTCTATATATATCTCAATTTCTCCTGGTACAAAGACAGTTCCGGCGAGATTCGTAGCACTGTGAAGGACCGCCAGTTGCTACACTCGACACTGTCGTTTGGGTATCTACAGAAACCCTGTTGGGCCTCCACTATCTTGTTATAACCTTCGCCCCTGAAAACTATCAATTGTACAAAAGGTTCAATTTTGTAATTTATAGATTACCCGGTCCGAGAGACATATTCTTTCCGCATTTCCAGGACACAGATGCACTCTCTCGTGCTCGAGAGACTCCTCGTGCCTCAAATTCGTGAAAAAATACAGACTCAACCTTACCAATACCCCCACACAAAAGACGTCATGCTTCTATAAGCGAAATGAATGAAACATATCGATATATAAGCTCGCCTGGTTTATTTAGTGGGGGGGTCCTATTCTGCATTTTAAGCCAGATGCACTTTCTTCTAGCCTGAACTAGGTCAGTGTGCATCGTCTACAAATCAACCGTTGATTATCGTCCTCATCAATTTAATGAGAACGGACTCTCCCCCCTCCCTCTCTCTCTCTCTCTCTCTCTCTCTCTCTCTCTCTCTCTCTCTCTCTCTCTCTCTCTCTCTCTCTCTCTCTCTCTCTCTCTCTCTCTCTCTCTCTCTCTCTCTCTCTCTCTGAAATTCGTTAAAATACAGACTCAAACCTTTCCAATACCCGCACAGTCATGCTTCTGTCTCATGTCTGTACCATTCTGTCATGCGCTACCACTTGGGTTATCAGTGGGGATGGGTGGGGCCCAATTCTGCATTTTAACCCCGCGTTTCCTCCCGCTTTTCCTTTGAAACTGAAGATTTTCTCGTCACGCAGCCCTGTATCGGACGCCGCGCCCGGCCGGGAAGTTGAATAAGCCGGGAAAGTGTGAAAAAGTCATCATCTCAAGTCTTGCGCAAGAAATGAGAAAATGCTGCGGTCCGATGTAAAACCGCTTCCGGTCCGCTGAACAGTCTGTGTGTAATTCGCGCTCGGCCAACTCCTCTCGACGATTTACATTGCGTAATTCTTCCCCCCGGGGGGGTGGGGGGGAGGGATGTATATTTCATAGTCTCCAATTAAAAATGAAAAATGAAAAAAAAAACGGGAAATTTCTCCTCGCAATAGCGCGGTAGAATTTATTATCTTCGGGTTTATACAATAGTTATTATAACACTCTCTATGGGGGCCCGTCTAACTTTCAGGTCACATTTCAATTTATAGAGATTTTATCAAATAATTATAGCTTTTTTAGCGACATGGCGCATAAATCTTAATCCTATAACGTTGTCAATATCAATTTTTTTTTCCTTCTCTTATATAGGTTTATAATTGCTGATTTTTCGTTCCCCTCCTCCCCCCCCCCAATTTTTTTGGATTTAAAATAAAAATTCGGCCCGTAGAGGGTTAATATATTAAATAGTTAATGATTACCTCGTATTTTTAAATATCGCAGAAATTTCGTTTTGGAAACGTTTAAAGATGACGGTCTCTTTGAGACTCTGGCCAACTGTCAAAGTGACTCAGCGCATTCCACTCTCTTTGTCTGTAGAAATTTTGAATTTCGAAATTATTATTCCGCGACCTTTATGCCAACGGCGGACAGATTACCGGTCTGATACTGAAGACGAAATTCGAACGGAGCGACTTCTTATAGATGGATCGGTCATCGGTGAAACTTATTAGATTATCTCGTAGACTAATTACAGAGACCCCCCCCCCGCCTCCGCCCCCGACTTTGTCTACAATTTAGTCTACTCCTGTCCGCGTTTCCTTCTACTGCGTTTCAACGCCTAATCCGTGCTCTACTGGCGGAAATCACTAAATGAACAAACGTCTCATTCGTCCCAACATTCATTTGGATTCATTTCAGAAGTTTCAAACGTTTCCACCCCGTTTGTACTGCGTTGCCAACAGAAATTACAACTGTAGCAATTTTCTCTCGGACTCGTTGAATTACACCATCATCATCTCTTGTTCGCGTCTTGTTGGCGAAAGCACCAAATTTTATTTACAATTTTAAGTGTAACTTTCAGTTCTCATTTCAATTCATCGAGATTTTACCAACAATTTATATATATAGCATGGCGGATAAAATCTCGATCCTATAACCGATTCAATTATTTAAAATAAATATTCGGCCCGAGCTTTAAACGTCGGTGTTAACGCCGTGTCACTATCGGTCTGGATTAAATTAAATCTATCCCAATTCCATTCTGCGATAGTTGATTTGGCGACGGTTCGATAATATTCGCCGATATGAGCATTATTTCTATGACTTATATATGATATATATATATATATATATATATATATATATATATATATGCCATTTTAGTTCTCCAATTCTGTCCTACTAGATACTAGAAGACATATATAGGGTATCCCCTTTGAATTTTTCCTAGCAATTCTTGCAGTAAAGTCGGCAAAACCCTATTAAAAAACCATTTGACAGCCGATAGTTTAGGGTTTAGTACAAACGGGTTACACGATAGAACAACGTGTTTACGTTGTTGAACAATATTTAAAAAATAGTGAAAGTTTGGGCAGCCACAGTTCAAATCTTGCGTCAATTTTTGGACACCCTATAAAAATAGGCGGGTAATTTTTTTAAATATTTATTATATTCAAAAGGGTTTGATTTTGGTAACCCGTTCAGATTGAACTCTTTATCGGAGGCGTTTAATAATATTTAATTTGTTTCACGCGCCGCCTCCTCATCTGTGTCGAGTGGCTCAGATTGCCCGATATCTTCGAGTGCCACCCACTTTTCAGTTTTTCGATTGTCCGTCTGTCTAATCTATTTTATTTTTTCGCAAGAATAATCTCAGATTCAATTTCGGGCCGATTCGAGTGGCCGATATCGGCGAAGGCGAACGTCCAATTTAAGTGTAACGCGCACATCGGTTGGCCCAATCGTAGATATTTATTTCGTCTCTCTCTGTCTCGATATTTTTAAAATCGGGTTTAAAGTGTCGTTTCGCCAGTTTCTACTGTCGCCACGAATATCCTGTCCTCCTGTCCTCGTTGTACGAGACGCACGTCTATTTTCATCCCCAACGGCCGAACTTATTCGAGAAAATTTGTAGTACATTACATAAAACGTTTGTCTTAGTTTCTTGTGCTTTTTTCAACAGTTGGCCCATCCGAGCTGTACTGTACAGCTATCGATCCGAGCTGTACTGTACTGTACAGCTATCGATCCGAGCTGTACTGTACTGTACAGCTATCGATCCGAGCTGTACTGTACTGTACAGCTATCGATCCGAGCTGTACTGTACTGTAGCTATCGATCCGAGCCGTACTGTACTGTACAGTACTATCGATCCGAGCTGTACTGTACTGTACAGCTATCGATCCGAGCTGTACTGTACTGTACAGCTATCGATCCGAGCTGTACTGTACTGTACAGCTATCGATCCGAGCTGTACTGTACTGTACAGCTATCGATCCGAGCTGTACTGTACTGTACAGCTATCGATCCGAGCTGTACTGTACTGTACAGCTATCGATCCGAGCTGTACTGTACTGTACAGCTATCGATCCGAGCTGTACTGTACTGTACAGCTATCGATCCGAGCTGTACTGTACTGTACAGCTATCGATCCGAGCTGTACTGTACTGTACAGCTATCGACCCGAGCTGTACTGTACTGTACAGCTATCGATCCGAGCTGTACTGTACTGTACAGCTATCGATCCGAGCTGTACTGTACTGTACAGCTATCGATCCGAGCTGTACTGGTACTACTGTACTGTACAAGCATCGATCCGAGCTGTACTGTACTGTACAGCTATCGATCCGAGCTGTACTGTACTGTACAGCTATCGATCCGAGCTGTACTGTACTGTACAGCTATCGATCCGAGCTGTACTGTACACAGCTATCGATCCGAGCTGTACTGTACTGTACAGCTATCGATCCGAGCTGTACTGTACTGTACAGCTATCGATCCGAGCTGTACTGTACTGTACAGCTATCGATCCGAGCTGTACTGTACTGTACAGCTATCGATCCGAGCTGTACTGTACTGTACAGCTATCGATCCGAGCTGTACTGTACTGTACAGCTATCGATCCGAGCTGTACTGTACTGTACAGCTATCGATCCGAGCTGTACTGTACTGTACAGCTATCGATCCGAGCTGTACTGTACTGTACAGCTATCGATCCGAGCTGCTGTACTGTACAGCTATCGATTGTACTGTACCAGCTATCTGTGTACTGTACAGCTATCGATCCGAGCCTGTGATGAAATCGACATAACAGCGGGCACGTGTGCCCGATGACGTGTCCCAATAACGCGACTTATTTTCGCCCGTCCTCCTCACGACCGGAAATTTTATAAAAGCTTTCGACTTATTCATCCCTAGTGGAATACACTGCTGTTTCGATGCGAATAATAGTAGGGAATTGTTGACTTTGGCCGGTCGAAGTTGGAGATGGTCTATTTCGGGAAGGGGATCTACGCCTTTACAGATATTACCCTTTTGAAGATTCGCCCTCGAAATGTTTTCAACGAGATTAAGCGTTTTTTCTTCAAGTCTCATTTTGTACGTACGGTTTTTCCACTCGGGGTGGTAAAACTTCGTGGTTATTCAAAGATTTACTTAGAATGTGGGACGAAACACACGAATGAGGGTAGAATTATGGGGTCATTATTTTATTTAACCCTCCCTCTATGGGCCGAATTTTTATTTTAAATTCAAAAAAATTGGGGGGGAACGAAAAATCAGCAATTATAAACCTATATACGCGAATGAAAAAAAAATTGATATTGATATTGACAACGTTATAGGA
This sequence comes from Lethocerus indicus, assembly GCA_019843655.1. NCBI lineage: Eukaryota > Metazoa > Arthropoda > Insecta > Hemiptera > Belostomatidae > Lethocerus > Lethocerus indicus. Next base: position 37,946,599 of record JACDQD010000002.1, read on the forward strand.
TTAAGATTTATACGCCATCCCGCACGACAAAAGCTATAATTATTTGGTAAAATCTCGTAAATTGAAATGTAACCCGAAAGTTACACGGGTCCATAGAGGGTTAAAGTCTCGTCCCACGTCGGGTTACCCCGAAATTGTAATATAATATTTTCCTTAAATAGTAATAATAAAATTATCGTATTGTGTTCGCGGGAGACTCAGAGTTAGATCTAATCTTCACATTTTTTTTGTCGAGTTTTGGGAACCAGCAAAATTTTTAAAGTGGTCCATTGTGAGGAAAAAAAAGTTTTTGGAACCCATGATTTAAATAGACGCGAGATCCGAAACGTACTGCGAACGGAGTTCGGTACGGGGATTTATTTACTGAAAGAAAAAATTATTTAGCGAATTTTCCAAATTATTTTATTTATTTTTTTTTTTTTAAATTGACATTGAATTCGTTTAACATACCTGTTTTGTGGTCTGCGAGGGGTTGAAATATACCGTAGGTTTGTGGTGTTTCTGTCTGCTGTCTCGCCGGTTTGGTCTTTCGCTAGACCGGTTTCTCCAGTGGCGGTGTCACAGGCGGTGTGACTACTGAAGATGGCGAGCGGCCGAAACCGGTCTAGCGAAAGACCGAACCGGCGAGAGGAGACAGAAACACCGCAAATCTACGACATTTAATTCGTATCGCCGTTATCGTTACTTCGTTGATATACGCCTGTCGACGATATAACGTATATCGTTACTTCGTTAGCGCTGTCAATTTTTTTAGGGACGAGTCGGTTGTGAAGAAATTTGAAATTTAAAAAAAGTACCCGTTAGGGCGGGTGGTAAAAGGCGTTCTTCGACCCCTGTTGGGGGTAGTTGGACTAACAGGATTGAGGCCGGGTGCGGCCCCCCTCCGATTAATACCATTAAGCGCCTTTAACTTCCAGTTTTGGCCTTCCCAAAGTTTCCAATTTTGCCGCAGGCGTACTCTCCTATAGACGAAAGTTTGACAGAGAAAAATGAAGAGTAGACGATCCCCACGTGTCTCTTCTATTCACTCATTTTTCAACTGTGCCACTGACCAAACGTCAGGTAGCATTCCGTCAGTAACAAAATGCACTGTCAGTTGCACTGAACCTGCACAGAACAAGTGGCCTCGGTCTCTCGTATCGGTTACGGACGGAATTCTGCGAACTTTTGGCGGGAAGCCGAGACCGTTTATAAATTATTATAACCCACGCGTTCGCCCACGCTTTACATATATATATATATATATATATATATATATATATATATATATATATATATACGTTTGTTTCTGTTTTAAATGCATTGCCTTATATAAAGTATGCTGCCCGACAAAATCGTTGTTGCAGCCGACGGAGACAGATATCTGAAACTTATAATACATAGAATATACAAAAAACGTAAATCGCATATACTTATTTCGCGGAAATTCGCGATACTTTTTGAAGTTGTACGGGTCGATTCTCTGTCAATCGCCTCAATGTCGGAATTCTTTTTATTATATCCGGGCCAAATAGTTAAATTACCGTGTCCAACATTTAGGCGCATTCTTCTTTCAGTACACAATATGTCTTAAATGCGCAGTATGGAAAAAAAATCAAATGCGGCAACTATCTGCGCTATAAGATATAAATGAAGGTGGTGAGTGGGAGGGGGGGGGGAAATGCGGACATTGCCAAACGCCAATCTGTCGGCAATAAACGTGTAATTTTTTTTTTTTGTTCCGCCACTCATAAACGATTAGGTAAGAGAGGAACAGTCTGATTCTGGCGCCGTTTTATTCCATTCCGCGTACTGTGATAGGAGGAAAAGGTGTACATTTGTATGCCGCATTGGTCCTTGTCGATGCGGACCCCATCTTCAGGTCGATAGAATCGTTCGGCGCTCCGACCGTCGGGGGCTTTTAAGTATTTCCTGTCCGTCTTTCGCAACGCGCTATTCAAATTCCCCCTCCCCCCCCCCCAATCTCTAAGCGTTCTTACCGTTCTACCTTAGTCGGACATGTTTACCTCCAACGTTCCGCACTTCTATGTATGTCAATTATACAGGGCGTACTGTCCTTAGATTCTGGCTTATAGCCAATTACCCGGGACAGGTCGGCGCTACAATCCGCTTCCTTCGTATTATCAAAATTAAATAGGTTGGGTGGGGGCCGCGTGGCGGGGTGGGGCGGCGTACGCCTCGAGTGGGGGCCGTGTGGAGGGGGCTGCCCCCACCAGGGAGGCCCCCCACCAGGCCGCCCCCGCCGCTATTTCTATACCATTCCTCTCCCGCGGCCAATTGTTCGCCAAAGCGCTACGGTGGAGCCGCGGCCGTGAAGTGTGTGCGTGCGTGCGTGTGAGTGTGCCAGCGGCGAGTGCGCGTGTGTGTGAGCCGCCCGTGTTGTGTGTGTGTGTCGAGGAGGAGGAGGAGGCGGAGGAGGTGGAGAAGAGGAGACATGGAGGACCGCCCGCCCGCTAACCCCAAGTCGCCCAGGCTGATCGGCATAGCCGCCCCGATACCCTGGGACCGCTGGATGAAGAAGCCGCCCCGCGAGCCGCCCAAGAAGCCCCCGCGAGCCGCCCAACGGACACGATCCCCACAGGAACTCGACGAGATAGACGGACCCCAGTCCGCCCGGGAGACGGAAACGCCCCGCCCCAGCCCCCGCCCACACCCCCGCCGACCCCTTGTCCGAGCCGGAGAACGAGGAGCCGCCACAGCTCCTGTCCCGGGAAGAGACGGACGGGCCGCCGGCGCTGCCCCCGCCCCAGCCCCAGCGGGACGCCCACGAGCCCGTCATGAATACTATAGCCGAGGAGGAAGAGTCCTCCGCGGAGAGGAAGGCCTCGGTGGCCGACGAACCTGCCCCCACCCCCAAGGTGGTCATAAAGAACACCAGGTTCAAAGTGATACCGACGGTGGACGTATGGGAGCCCCAGAAGAAGAAGGAGTCGGACGAAAAGCTGGTGATGATGGGCGATCCGATGACGATGATTGAGAGCCACCTGAACCAGCTGACGATGGTCGAGAGCCAGCTGAAGAAGCTGCGGGAGGACGGGGAGGCGCTGAAGCCGGGGGCGGCGCTGAGGCTGGAGCCCGGTGGGGGGGAGGCGGCCAAGAGGGAGAAGGGCAGCGGGGGGCGGCTCGGCTGGCTGGCCCTCTTCAAGAGGAAGCCCCCGACCGGGGGCTCGGCCCCCTCGCCGGACACCGCCCCCGCGCCCCAACCCCCCCACCGCCTCCAGCACAGGCACCTCCACCACCACCAACACCCCCACCGCCACCCGCACACCCCGGCCGCCGGCGGGCCCATCACCAAGAAGGAGTACCGGATACGGCATGCCTACAAGGTACACGCACCACGCACCTCACACAAATCAGCACGTTTTCATTATTAACCATCCGACTATATCGTATTTTACTGTATGAACTAGTTAGTTGGCACGCTTTAGCGATTTATTTTTATTTCATAGACAGTTCGTTCCTCTTTTTGTTTTGGTTATGTGTAGTGATTTAGAAGCGGGCCCCCGCCGGCGTCCCCAGACTCTACCGACCGTAGGTCTTACATTTTAGGGCTTAGAGAGCGTGCATGTTTACCTCGGCGTCCGAATTCTAGAGGTGTACGCGATCTTCATCGAATCCTCCGCCGTCGAAAAATATTCTCCCCCTCGCGCCGATATATCGGGGTGCTCCGCCCTTCGTACGGGACTGCTTCGTGCTTGGTTTTTAGTTTTAAAAGACGAATGTTTTTCACTTTACTTTTAAGAACGCTTATTTACATTTTGTTTTCTTTGCGCAATTTCTATATTTCAGATGGATCCTAGTATCGATACCTTGTTTACCCCTTTAGGAAAGTCTGCCGTTACGGATTTTACTTTTGAGAGGCCAGCAACGGTCCTGCGTGCGGCCTGGGACTTATAGCGTTGTTGGGTGGCGCCCCTAGAACTTTACGATCGTCCGGTGCGCAGTGGCCTTCGTTGTCCCGGTTTATCGGTTCTCGTCCGGTCCCAGCCGGTAAACAACCCTTATTAATCAGCGACTGACAACACACCAAACGGGCTCTGTAGAAATAGACTCGGCGCCGCCCCCTTTCAGTTTCCGCCAATTCCGGCGGTACTTTCATATAATCCTTGTCCGATTTCGATGAATTATCGTTCATTCATCCCTTAGTACTATCCAGGGGCGCAATTAACGTAATCTGGGGACTTGAGGGGTTGTAGAAACGACAAAATCACGAGTGGAAAGTTATATCCTTTCGAATCATCTGTACTATTTTAAACTGGTGTAAAGTATTCTTTATGAAAAAATATGAGCAATACTCGGAATATTTAAGGCATAAAGGAACACCGGCTATAGGGAGGGCCCAACACGGTGTCTAATTAATAATCGTAAATAATGAAACGCGTACAAACCAGTAAGGCGATAATGGATGGATTTGGGGCCAGCGGTCGCCTACTGTTTTAAATCATCCGGTTATTTTTAAATCCGCGTTAAGCCCCCCGGTCGGGGGCCCCGTCCGTTTCCCACGATAATCGGGCAAACTTGAAAAGAAAACGAGTCCGTCGGGCGCTTTAAAACGTATCTCAGAGATAGGGCACGTCTCTCTGCGGCGTTGAAATCCGAGTCCCTTCTAGGAGGTGCCCGGGCGGGCCCCGTCCGCTAATAGTCCCGTCTCCGGATATAGACCGGCGTTGCGAAACCGGTCCCGGCTTTACTCGTTGTTTCGATTTCGGACGGTTTCTACGCCGTGCGCCCGGCGCAGATTTTCCATTTGGGCCGGGAAACGGTGTAAAAATAGCTTCGGTAAATCGATCAGTCGAACGGCAAGTCATGTGAGAGAGAGTGTCAACGTTGAATTTCAATAGAGAGCTCATTGCGTAATGACCCCCCCCCCACACAACCCTCCGCCGCCCCCCTCGTCCCGTCCCTCATCCAAGCTTTATTAGTCCAGAACACTGTTAAGTCGTCAAATCTCTCTATTCTAACGCTTTCCGTCCACTATAGACCGCTCTTTCGGCACGGTGCTAATTGGTGTACATTTCCGTTAGCCGGACGCCAATGTAGAATTTCTTACAATCACAAGGGGAATGTTCGTTTGGGAATCTTAATTTTTGTATAACAAAGGTTGAAAATTCAGGATTCAGCTAGAACTGATAAAGATGCAGTCTCTTTTTTTTTTTCAAGAGAAAGGTATATCGGCGAAGAATGCGACGTGCGATCGGAATCATGAATTGACACTGTGTATTAATTAATATTTTTTTATAGTTTTATTACGTTGACTGTTTTTTTCATTCGCTTCGCTCGGCGACCCAAATCAGTATAAAAATACCTTGGCATTTATTTTATGATTATATATATCGGAAATACACGAAGATACAGTTTTAGTAGGGTGGGGGGAGGCGCACTTTGTGACCTTTCCACAACAGATAACGTCCTTCTGTTTCTTTTGGAATCATCCTTGTTTTCACAGTCGGGGCCGGCCAATGATAATAGACAGTGTCAACAAGATATTGATAAACTATTTGAACAGCGCGGTCGGGCTATTGCTGCTTATTTATTACGCTCCGAGTGCGACGAAACATCGTTCGCATAGTCGTGCTTGGATTAAACTGTCGGCAACTAAATGAATCGCGACAAATGCATTTCTGAGAGAAGTAAATGTTACGAAAAGCCTATTCTAAGTTGTTGTTTTTGAAAAAGTCGATACAGATATTCAACATCTGATAGGTAGGTTTTTCGTTTAACTTACCTGTATTGTGTTATGCGAAGGGTTGGAATACCGTAGGACTGTGGTGTTTCTGTCTCCTTTCGCCGGTTTGATCTTTCGATAGACCGGTTTCGGCCGCTCGCCATCTTCAGTAGCGCTGTGTTAGTCACTGTTGGCCCTTTGGATGGGACTGTCACTGTCACTTGTACTGTGTAGAAGAAAAGACCAGAAGACAGTACGAGGGACACAGTGACAGTGTGCAGTGGGATGCCCCCTGAAAAACATCCTCCAAAGTGGCACGGCGACTAACACCGCTACTGAAGACGGGCGAGCGGAGCCGAAACCGGTCTGGCGAAAGACCGAACCGGCGAGAGGAGACAGAAACACCACAAAACCTACGGTAGGTTTTTTCCTTAAAACTCTGTATCATTTTCGCATTGCCCAATTCATTCCTCGAGTTATATCGAATTAAAATCGAATATTAAAATCGAAATATTTTTCAACTTTAATGTTGAAAACCGTACCATAAAATCGTATGGTAAAAATGAAAAATCTATTTATATTATTGCGACTAAAACCGATAATTTTAATAAAAAATTCGAAGCGAAAACATCGAACCTTACGGAAATATTGACTGTTTTTTCTTATTTTCTGAAAGAAAACGGAGTAATCCAGATGGAAGTGACGTTACACAAGGACGGACACTATTTCATTATAAATATTCAAGCAGCACTCATTGTGTTGATTGCACAATAGACACTTATCATATATCTCTTATCGTAGACACTCCCGCTCGGTATATCTCTGAAGTGTATTACTTTTGAATCGATAACGCAGTTGATGATGTTGAAAACTCGTCGAGAATATTTAGAAACTCTGAACTGACTTGAAAGTATTTATTACTCCTCCTACTGGATATTACGCAATGCAGTTAAATAACCGGCGGCGGAGAGAGACCGCCGCCGAAGGCTAGACCGGCCAGTAGTGGTTTGTTGACAGACTGGTTCCAGAAATAGACAGCCGCCCAAAAAGAAAAAAAAAAGGGGAAAAACGAAAATATCGCCCGTCAAGGTTGGCAGCCGTCTAAATAACTATTTCGAATTTTTCGAGTTTTATTATTATTTAGAATTTGCAAGTTTAAATTTTATTGTACCTAGCCGACTGAAAAAAAGTACGACTTTGAACGTAAATTTTGAATATTGAAAATTGACCTTAGCCCAACAGGGTCACGGAGTATAGAGTGATTCCAACCGAAAGTCCTTCGGAACCATCCTTTTTTTTCCACGCGAATGTCTCGATAAAAGAAACCACCCCCCGATGATGGCGCTTTTGACAGGGTTTAACTCTACTGTCCCGGAGGTGATCTCTCTGGGCCGGTGGCGTTTAATGGATGGGTAAGGGAGGAAAGGGACTGGACGGGAGTGGATTGGGACGAGGGGAAGGCGGGAGTGGAACTTGAGGAACCTTAAGGACGGTGCGAAGGACTTTCGACTGGAATCTCTGGATGAGGGCGATGGCGGAACCCCACATACAAGTTTTGGTGTCCTTTTCAAAAGAGGTCTCAGGAGGAGTCCAAGGTTACGGTCAGTCGGGTACGGGGTTTCCACGTTCAACGTGGTGGTGGTGGACTCGGAACTGTTCACCTTCACCCTGGTGAACACATCCTTAACGCGACCTCGACATATTCTGGCAGTTGGACGAATCTGTAGAATTGTTGGTGACGTGTTGCGCAAGGCGGGCCGCACCGGGGCGTGGCCCAGTAGTTTCTAGGCCGCGGTATACGGAATAACGGCCCTTGGACGTGGTGACAAAGGTCGTGAAGGTAGATATCCGTTGCGCGAGTATTTATTATGGCGGTGGGCGGTACAATGTTGGGTTACATAAAATTGATGCCTGCCTTCATTGGGCGGGGGGGTGGAAGGGCTCTCCTGTCTGGATATTGAACCACCGCCTTATTTATGTGTATGTATGTCTTCCCTCTCTCTCTCTCTCTCCCTCCATCCCTCCTTTACTCCAATATATATTAGGTTGCCGGCGAGACAGCCCACCCACTAACTCACACCCAACCCCTCCCCGCTACATATACAGGGGAATATTCCGCCCCCAGTCTCTCAGACTCTACCCCAGGTACTTCGGCGTATTGCCGCAGGCCGGATAACATCGTATATTATTTATTGGAATAATTCTGTAGAGTGCCCCAGCGTTATTTGAACCCCCACCACCCCCCGGCTAGACGTTCAAATTAATCCTAAAACAAATAAACTGAAATAATTTTTTTTTCGGGAATGGAACTTCAGGAAGCGTGATTTTGCGTCGACTGTCGGGGTATGTTGAGATCATTACGGATTGTTCGGTTAGAAACATACCCGGGGAGGGGAGCATTAAGGATGGTACTGGAAGGACTTTTGACTGGAATCTCTGGATGCGAGCTACGTTGTGGATTTCTTGGCGGAACCCGGCATAGTTCTATTCCGTATGTTCGTATCGGTTTTAGTATAGCTTTGTATATTGTCAGGAAATAATTTTCAGCCACATTTTCTGTCGACTAGTTTATTGACGCTAGATTAAGTCCTAGAAAAAAAAATTACCTCTGCTAAAATATAATACACAGTTTTATATTGAAATAAATGAAGAGTAATATCGGATCGTAGATTCGGAAATCGCTCGTATTCAACCGGAACATCCGGGAAACCGATAACGTGTCTAGTAGCAGCTCTTTGCTTTTTGCCCCATTTCAACTTTGTCCAGCCTGACATAAATTTTAATTGAATTTCTCCAGGCAATCGAACTCGAGGCCGGCCGCACAGAACGGGGCCGTATTCGATCGAAAATTATATCAATTATCGAAATTAATTTCCAGCTGCCTACGCGTTCAGGTGACTGTCGTGGGGTTTTACATTCGATCGACTTTTATAGGGCTTACTCAGATTGTGTCTTAAGCCTCTATGGGTCAGTGTATAACTTTCAGAGATTTTACCAAATAATTAATAGATTTTTTCGTGGGACGGCGCATAATATAGGTTTATAATTGCCGATTTTTCGTTTCCCCCCCCCAATTTTTTTGTATTTAAAATAAAAATTCGGCACTTGAATGAGTGTCAAGAGTCACGATCAAATAACAGAAACAAAAAAAGGTTTACAGAATTTCCAATTTGATAGGGAAATGTATAGAACCTTAATTAGTAACGACTGTATCCTGTTCTCCGCTTTATATAAAACTCCCCATTGAAAAGGACTCAATCGTTTCCGCTTTACTTTTTATTTCGAGTCGCAGCTGCAATTACTAGAATTGGGGAAAAAATGACGTCATTACCGTAAAGTACCCCGATGTAGCGTTAATATACCGTGTGGCGAGATAGAACTTTCGATTAAAAATACGCGTTTTGTGCTCTCGTCTATCTACGGCGGTCATTTATTGCCGGCGAAATGTGTATTCTGTTAGGATTTCCAAGCGACAGAGGAGAGCCTAACGCGCGACTGCGGAGATCGTTAGGGCGGGGAGTAAACAGCGGTCGAACAACAGCAGTGTTGTCTCTCGACAGCGTCCTCTCGGGCCCGTTTTAAAATAACAGTCAGCTTCGGGACACAAAAAAGAAAAGAAAACAACAGTCTCGAATTTACAACATTTACACTTCCTCCGGATAGAGAGTTACCGGCCGGTATTCATTCAGTCTGGAGAACCGTTCCATCCCAGTCCTCCTTATGTCGGAAACGTGCTGAAATATATCTGAAAACCTCGGTTCGGGATTGCAAAAACGTTGCACTTTTCGCTCGCCAAATTCTTATTTTTTTTTTTTTGATATACCTGTTTTGTGGTCTGCGAGGGTTGGAATATACTGTAGGTTCTTTGGTGTTTCTGTCTCCTCTCTCTCGCCGCGGTTTGGTCTTTCGCTAGACCGGTTTTCGGCCGCTCGCCATCTTCAGTAGCGCTGTGTTTGTTAGCAGTCACTTTGGATGTTTTTGGGCATCCTCACCGCCCACTGTGTCACTGTCACTTGTACTGTGGTGATTGTGTGTGTCTGTCTGTCGTGTGTATATATTACGTGTCGTGTTATTTATTGAGTTTTTCGCTACTGAAGATGGCGAGCGGCCGAAAACCCGGTCTGGCGAAAGACCGAACAGCAGCGAGAGGAGACAGAAACATGACGAACCTACAGTACTTAGTGATAGTGATTTACATCCTTTTGTCATAAAAATTGTTGCAACCCTCTCTATTGTCACTTTCACATGTGCTGTCATGCGACAGAATGACAACACTATAGAAGTGAGAATCGACTACCTACAGTTATAGGTGCAATCGATACGTGTATATTTTTCACGTGTCTGTCTCGATAAAGAAACCACCCCCGAGGTGATCTGATCTCTGGGCGGGGTGGCGTTTAATGGATGGGTAAAAGGGGGAAAGGGACTGAACAGGAGTGGATTGGGATGAGGAGAAAGGCGGGAGTGGAACTTCAGGAACCGGGATTTTGTGACTTCGTCGACTGTCGGGGTATGTTGAGGTCATTGTGGATTGTCTGGTTAGAAACATACCCCCCCGGGGGTTGAGCATTAAGGATGGTGCGAAGGACCATTTGATTGGAATCTCTGGATGCGAGCAATGTTGGATGTCTCTTGGTGGAACCCCACAGCTCTATACCGTTGTTATGTCCGTGTCGGTTTGAGTTCGTTACTTGAGGTCAGTTTTGATGTCCGTTTCAGTAATGGCTTTAACAGTCCAAATTTTCCGTTTAACTGTTGAACTTGCACGGGCCACTATAAAATTGAAAAAGACACTACGAAAAGTCGGTGGAAAATCCTGAGATAGACAGTCCAGTTGTTATTTTCTGTTTTGTAGAAAAATCGGCGAAAAAAAAAATTATCTCCGCCGTATCATCTCGGCCGATAAGAATTATCGCGCAATAACACAAGTATCCAGTTCTGAATAGGATAAACCGGGAATAAAAAAATCGTATATGCGTATATTTAAAAATTGAACCCGAGCACCGAACCAATAGGGTTCAATTATGAACGTTGGAATTGATGGATTTTTTTAGCGGCCCAAAAAGCGAAGCCTCTATTTTCGTGTGCACCGGGGAATAGTGGCAAAAATAGCCGATTTTATTTGCCTAATCTAAATAAATAGTGTACGCTGTTTCGGTATCCCGGTTTGAATCGATTCCGTGTACCCGTTTTAAAATTACCTCTCCAGCTTGTGTTCGATTTGTTCAAAGGAATTTTCTGGAGAAATGATTGGGGGGCGGGGGGGTCGAGCGAATTTTAGCCAATACATATATGTATATATATATATATATATATATATATATATATATATATATATATGTATGGGATAGATGCCGGGTCACCGACTGGGGGGACATTCTGCTGAACTCCGGCCAAGAGGTGGAACAGTGGCGGACCGACCTCTGATATTCGGGAACGGCCGCGGCCGTTAATCTTCAACGTTTGTTGCACATCGCCCCCCCCCCTCCTCCCTCCGGTTAATAAACAGAGATGCACGAGAGGGTTTCGGGCTGAAAAATAAAAAAATTTCCCCGGCGCGCTCTGATGATCCTTTTATCGGAAATCAACTCCTACTGGAGAGGACTTGAAAATTGACAGCGGCGTACGTACGTCATAAGCCGTCGGACTTTCCGGTTACATCGTTCTGTGAAATCCGATTTATACATTGGATCCAAGAGTTGTTATACTCTTTTATGTATATATAAAATTGTGTACCATTTATTCCGGCGTTATTGTCCACTCCTAATTAGTGCTACACAATCATCTATAAAACGGATGGTGGAGGGGGGCAGAATTCTAGACTAATCTCTTACTGTTGTAGAAAATTTGCTTTTTTATTATACCTAATGTATTTTATTGAGTAATATCTATAGTGTGAACATACCCGTTTTGTGGCCTGCGAGGGGTTGTGGTGGAATACCGTAGATTTCGTATCTTTCTGTCTCCTCTCGCTGGTTTTTTGGTCTTTTGCTAAAGACCCAATTTTGACGTTTTGTTAAATTCAATAGAGGAAACCTCTTACCGAACGTCTCATGAACAGAAGATATGTATATACTTTGTGTCACAAAATTGGGGATTACAGAAAATCTCATCATTGAAAACTGACCAGTTGTAGAACGTTCGCTTTATTACCTAATATATTAGGGGTACCCAAAAGTAACTAAGTAATTGGGGGCAACCCCCATTCCATATGTCGACGTCGGTTCCAATATGGTTTTAGTCTTAGTAGTCCGAATTTTCTGTTAATTATGTATATTCTCTACGCTCAAGACTCCCCTGAACTGATTTAAGCACACGGGTTTTCCACTGCTGAAACCTTTTTTAGGCCGAAAATGAGATTCATGTGGGGCAGCTATTGACCTACTGTGTTTAATAAATTCGTGTTTGTCTTAGGGGGGGGCGAGGGGGGTGCTAATCGGAGCTAAACGCCCGGCGCTAATACAACCGGCGACATCGTCTCTTGTAACGTCCTTTCAACCCGGTTTCGCCCACGAATCTCTTTTTCCCCAATCTCAATTTTGCAGCATTGATAGAGAACATTGATTGAACATATCGGCTGGGAGTAGCCGGTCGAGATATGCCCCTGGCGGCCGGTCCACCACGTTAGCTGGCGGCTACGGCGCCCGTTGCCAAAATTTCGTTTCAACTTTAACATATTTGCCAGCCCACTGATAATTCGCGGCCGCCCTTTGATGTGCCCTAGCAGTGTTACAAAGGGATTATACCATCCGAACGGTTTTTCCGTGTCCTTCCCCCGGGGCCAAAAAAGGCCGGGTATTTTTGGTTCCTTTTCACTTTACGGAAGGATCGTGAGTGGTGGGCTAGTTTTAACTAAGAATCCCCGATAAGGATTCGTATCGTGAAACCGTAAATTCCCGAAGGAACGGACCTTTCAAATTCGGATAATGTTGGGTGTTTACAATTTTAGAAAGGGCGATTTCAATTTGTAGCTCAAGTGCAGTACCCAAAGTACCGCACTTGATTTTTGAACAGGTAGTTGGGTAGGACACCTGTGTCTCAATGTTGGCTGGTTTTTGAAAATATGAATGATGGAACTAAATTATTCCATCTTCCCCCGATCTCTCCATCTTCCTCTCATCCTTCTCTCCCTCAATTTCTCTTCAATTCTTCCTCATTCTTTTCACGGGCTTCCCACTGTGAGAAGCCCGCCTGTATACCGAGGCCTGTATTTCGCCGCCCTCATCTCTCTCTCTCTCTGTACTTAATAATATTCGCCGATGAATAAATCCCCCTGGAAATTGGACCGTATTGTCTGTCGACGATTCAATTTTTCAGATTGAATTTCGCAATTTTAATTCGACGTCGGCCGGTTGAAATTTTTTCAAGTGGCCCTGACGAGGAGCGGTTACGCAACCTCGTCATTGCATATCTTGTCCGCCTAATCGAACTCGTTGGCCTACTATAAGGGGGTTGGAGGTGGGGGGTTATTTGTAATTTTCGTTTCTCCTATTAAAATCGATAATAGCTTTTCAACCAATTTCGGATATTACACGTCGCAATTGATTTAAAACGTGACGGAGCTATCGCCCACCGTTGACACTTGTCACCCGACTTAGACAGAGGGCCATTTAAGCCGTTCTGGGGGTTGTAACGGAGGAAATCCGACCCTGTTTCGTACCGTCGACGCACTTACGCGTAATCCGTCCAATATAAGTGCATTGTTCGGCATCCAATGAATTCTAATTCATTCCATTTATTTACAATGCCTGTACAGATTTCAGTTATTTGTGTCAATTACGAATAGTGTTTTAGGTGTCCCGGCTTGCGTGAGCCGGCTGAAATTTTTCTCCGTTATTTCTTGACGTATTTCCCGCCCTGCGATGACTGTTGACGCACAGATTGAATCTGATTTTCGTCTGACGTCGGCCGCCGTTTATAGTTTTGTTGCTAAATGACGCTGCTGTACAATGAGTGGTATCTTAAAGAACGCTATCAGTGTCCTAACTACATCCGTTTGACTGTGTGAAAAATTTAAATATATTTCTCTTAACTAGTTTAACACACCTGTTTTGGGGTCTGCTGAGGGGGGTTGGAATATACCGTCGGTTTGTTGTGTTTCGGCCGCTCGCCCCATCTTCAGTAGCGCTGTGTTGCTGTCACTCTTGTGGCACATTGGATGTTTTTCGGACATCCTCACTGCCCACTGTCACTGTCACTTGTACTGTGTAGAAGACGAAAAGTCGAGTACGAGTGACAGTGACAGTGGGCAGTGGGGACGCCCGAAAAACATCCAAACAGTGACTCTGACACAGCGCTACTGAAGATGGGGCGAGCGGCCGAAACACCCCGGTCTAGCAAAAGACCAGACCGGCGACAGGAGACAGAGCGTAATAATTTTAAATGGGCATAATATATATGCGCCGCGATGCGTTAGCTCAAATTCCCTTCAGTAGGCCAACCTTGGCGTTTCGCTCAGATACTGTTTTATCTGTCGACAGATAAGGGCGTCGGACAAGTTGTCATCGCCAATTTAATATTGTGTACCCAATTTATCGTTTGAAAATTCCCATTTCCCACTGAAAAAGCCCGGGCGATTTTTATCCGAAATATTTCTATTCATTTTGTGAGCGGGCGATAATCGGCAGTTTCAAGTTCAAGTTTGGCCGAGAGTTCGGGCACCGGATTGGTTTTTTCTTTTTTTTTCGTTTTTGGCATTTGGCCCAAACGGGTTTCACGTGTGGAAGGGGCGTCAGTGATTTTTCCAAGTGTTACGGGACTAGACACAATTTAGTAATTTTCTAAGTACCGCGATTGTCCAGACCCGTTTCCGCCTCCCGCCGTCCTTCAGTAGCAGTAGGCGAGTGTAAGATATCTGAATAAAATTCAAATCAATCGCCAACAACTTAGGTGGACAATCTCAGTTTGTTCGAGATTAACAGACCGTATTATCAATTTTCACCCCGCAGTGAGCTTTTACTGTTATCAGTCCTTCATGAAACGTTCCGCCCAGTCATCCATCGCCTTCTATTTGACATTCGGCCGTTCTAATATTTGTACATTTCCGACAAATATTGTAATTAACAAAACTGGCGTTGTCGAGGAAGCGAGTCGAGTCGGCTGGCAGTATCTATCGGTGGGCGCTATCTCGAGTGGCCCTTTTATTATTATTTTTTCACCTGAGGGTTAGCGGATAATCATTCCCGCTGATAGTGTCCGTTTTTTTTCATGTTAATATTTAACATTCAACTACGAACGTAATTACTATTATTTTGGACCCGTTCATGTGTGTACTACACTTATACCCCAAATAGGCCTAAATTGTACCATAATTTGTGTATAGAGTGTTCCCCGCTATATATATATATATATATATATATATATATATATATATATATATATATATATATATATATATAGACCTATGGACGACAGACAGTATAATTATCAAGGAAAAGAGGAGGTCGCATTTAATCGACTACGTGAAGTACCGCACTTGCACATGCACTTGCGCATCTGCACACGTATTCCTTTGTGTCGACCAACACCTTTATGTAAAAACAACGATAACATACTGATATTGACGGAGAGCACAAAAAAAAAATGGAAAAGAGCGAAAGAAATGTACGGGATCCCGCACTTATTGTTGGTATGTGTAATATATATATATATATATATATATATATATATATATATATATGCTCAGCTAAAGGGTTAGGACGTGTACAGAGACAGTGGGTCGTATACTTCCACGGTATTCGGCGTCCGTGCCAAAAAGTCTGGCACGTCTATAATATATTAACTCTCAGTAATTAGTTTAACATACCCGTTTTGTGGTCTGCTAGGGGTTGTGGAATAATACCGTAGGGTTTGTGGTATTTCTCTGTCTCCTCCCGCCGGTTTGCCAGATCGGTTTCGGTCGCTCTCGCCCCGTCTTCAGTAGCGCTGTCACTTGTACTGCGACTAACACAGCGCTGCTGAAGACGGCGAACGGCCAAAAACCGGTCTGTAGAGCGGACAGAAATACCGCAAACCCTACGGCACTCTCTGTAATAATAGATCACTTACTTATGTTAATTTCAGTCGTGAAAGTGTAATTTAGCTGAGTACAGTGTAATTCAACTGTAGCGCGTTGCACTTCGGGGGCCTTTCCAGCTCTGCAAGGGGGCGGTTTTTTTGCACGAGGTTTTTCCGGGGTAACCGGTAGGACGATGTCTCTGGGGATTGATCCTATTAATCGTCGGTAATTCTCTTTTCGCGAAAACCATCGTGTTTTACCAATGCTACAAGTATTGAACTCGAAACGGCTCGTTTACAATAAAAAACAAGCTCAATAATAAAACAGCGTAGTATTGCAACCCCCCCACTATGTTGTGGGGTTAATATTCAGGTCACCTCCGAATAAACAGCTGATCGGATTTTAGTTGAGAAATTAAAAATATATCCCGGGACCGGAGGGTGGCTGAACCCCCCCCCCCCCCCCCAGCCTGCTGCCAGTTGAAGCTGCCAATATATGTTTTATTATTATAACCGCGTTATTATTGTTTGTCGGTTGCCGAAACGCTATTGTCTCCTTCCGGCAATACGGACTGCTGCCCACCCAAATTATTTGGCACTTAGTTTTATTTTCCAACTCCAACCCCCGACCAAGCACCTCTCAATTACCATTTCGGTATTTCGACGAGTCGACCTGAGTTTATGATGAGTCTCTCGCAGTCTGCTTTCTCGACACAACCGCTTTCCAATTAGAAAGCAGCAGTTGAAACTGGTGGAAATTTAGTTCCTCGTTCAGGTCTCAGGCTCCCGACTCAGGTCGATTTTACAAAAAAAAAATAAAAAAAAAGTCCGATTTTCTAACTTTATCTCACCTGGGCACCACTATGGGGGAATACGGGACGAATCTGGGAAAATTTTCGATTTTTCAAACCCCCCATTAAAATGCAGCGAATGATGAGCCCGTTCAACCCTTTCCACTCGTCCTCTTGGTATCGCTGGACGAATTTTCCTCTCAATAATACCTGATGATCGTTTCGTAATTGAGGCGTTCCGTTTGTGTAGTCTTTTTATTAATTAATTTTTTAATTGTAATACTGTCGACATTTATTGACAGTGTTTTTTAGATTGTCGCAGGGTTTATACCGAACGAATATGGGTTGTTTTTTTTTTTTATTTTCTGCCGCCTTTCACGATATTAATTTCAAACGGTCATCCTCTTAACAAGTAGCCTCGGTGTGTGTGTGTGTGTGTGTGTGTGTGTGTGTCAGATATTGATTTATTGTCTCACACTGGATGAGATATGAGTTTGGCGAGCTATATTAGACGTTATTAGAGCTAATGTCCTCCTCCTCCTCCTCCTCCTCCTCCTCCACGTGAGTGCCTCCCTATGTCTTATCAATAAGCCTGAATTGGCTGATACCATCATCCATCATATTCTGCGGACAAGTCGATCGTATCAGTTTTATATCCTATCCAGCCATCTCAATTATATTTGGCACACCTTAATTTCATGTATTTCATATATATATATATATATATATATATATATATATATATATATATATAGAGGGGTCCAAAAAAATGTATCCACCGTTTAACAGTCCATAACTTGCAAACTAATTGACGGAGTTGTCTCATTTTTGGTAGCGTTACAGTTTGTAGTTCCGGCCATACAATACGTTGTATTTTAAGTAGGAAAACATTAATGAGGTTCAACGGCAATGGCGAAATGAGTACCGAACAGAGCCAATATCCCGACTGGACACTTTGTGCAGTCAGTAGTCAGTAGGGTGCTTCATTCTGTGCGAATGGTGGACAATTTCGAACATCTACACTGTGATATCTTTAAGTTGGACTTTAAGCTACACTTTCACCAAAAATGAGAGACAATTCCGTCAATTAGTTTGCGAAATTGTGAACAGTGGAACGAACTGAACATCTCTCGGGTGGTGGTGCACGGGGTACGTTATTGAAATTTCACATTGAAGTTCGGACATAGTTATTAACGACACCTTTCCACTCGGGACACCTCCGTATTTATATGATAATAAATACATAAAAGGACACGAAATAAGACGGTAATGTACGACGCGCCGGGTAGATTAGCCCAGTTTTATTATTCTGTGATTAAACCCATCTTCCTGACTCTCATAACTTTTATATATACGTATGTATGTATGTATATGTAGGATATATATACAGACAGAGAGAGAGAGCTAAGAGACGGGGGCTTGACCGAAATATGTTCGAAGACAGATGAAAGGCAGGCGTCTGAGCGTTCGGACATAAAACACGAATTGGGGGCTTCTATTTTCGGACTTTCCTCTTCCTCTCTCCCACTTGGTTGGCTCTTTCCAAGCTGTTTTTTCTTCTTTCTTTCTTTTTTTTATGTCCCGGCCATTTATCCCGCGAGGACACGCCTTTTTACCGTTTTTCTTCCGTCAAATAGCAACCAAATTGCTATCTCAGTCTCGAATTTACAACATTTACACTTCCTCCGGATAGAGAGTTACCGGCCGGTATTCATTCAGTCTGGAGAACCGTTCCATCCAGTCTTCGTTATGTCGAAACGTGCTGAAATATATCTGAAAACCTCGGTTCGGGATTGCAAAACGTTGCATTTTCGCTCGCCAAATTCGTATCAGGACTCCGGCAGCTTGAGCGGGTTTTTTTTTGATATACCTGTGTGTGTGGTCTGCGAGGGGTTGGAATTTACTGTAGGTTCTTTGGTGTTTCTGTCTCCTCTCTCGCCGGTTTGGTCATTCGCCAGACCGGGGGGTTTCGGCCGCTCGCCCCATCTTCAGTAGCGCTGTGTCAGTCACTGTCGGATGTTTTCCCTGGGGGGCCTTTAACATACCCGTTTTTGTGGTCTTCGAGGGGTCGGAATATCGTGTTTGATTTCGTGTGAGGATGCCAGAAAAACATCCGCTACTGAAGATGGCGAGCGGCCGAAACCAAACCGGCGATAGGAGACAGAGACACCACAAACCTACAGTATGGTATTCAACCCCTCGCAGACCACAAAACAGGTCTGTTAAACAAACTTATGTATAATACACAAGTATTGTTTATGCGAAATTTGTAAACGCCGAAAATTTGGGACCGAACATATTTCGGTTTTCAGTTATATTTAAATGTCACGATTTTACGGAATTGTACGGAATTTTTCTGTTCAATTCCTCGAAATAAATGCGTTTTTTCTCGTTAATTCGAAATCAAAATATATATTTCTTGACAGAGCAATCATTTAATAAAGTGAAGTTTCAATTAATCGGGCCAAAAAATAACGGTGAATCTCTCCAATGTCGGAGGTGAATCAAATAAATTGTGGAACTTTTTCATGGGGGTGGGGTTTAAGCTCTCTTTGATCAATAAAAATGTTTTTGGGAGTTTTAGGCCCCCGTTCATTGTGAGGGTTTTTAATTGAAAATTGATTGCGAACCCCAACTTTGTTTAATTGCTACCAGCGCTCCAACCCTTATTAACTTGTTTTTTAACAGTTTTTGTTGTTGTTGTTGTTTCGAGGGGTACAGTCCCGTTTCGGTCTAGGCCGAGTTCAATACTATATCGTATTTATAACTTTTTAATGGGGGAATTTTCCAACTGTACACACTCCCTGTTATACAGCATATACAATTTTGAATATTTGCACTGCAGTAAGTACAGCGTGATAATCGTTGTTCCGGTCAAATATTAAAGTCATAACGTTTCTATATTAAAAATCTATTGAAAATTGAGCAGTGGGCGGGTGGGGGGCCGCTTACTGATTTCGAGCGAACGCTATTGAAGACGGCGAGAATTCGTAAAATCGCGACGGTATGACATTAATTATAATTGTTTTAGCGTTTAACTGATTCTGAACTGGACAGAAATTGATTACGAGCGGAGCTAGAATAGTTTCTCGACACCGGAGAACTATAGTTCATATACGCTGTACAAAACTAGCGGCCGTCTATTAGATAGAGTAATTATCTATTTCCGCATAAAATGTACTCCGATTGCGACCAATTATACGAAGGCAAGGATAACGAACATAATTCCTCTGTACTATCGAGTTTATTCGTGAAATTATTTAACCGAAGTCAACCGCGAACATTCTATGAAAATTTTCATTTGTGAAGTAAAAAATTTGTACGCACTACGAAGGCATTTTCTACTGTAAAATATTGTTAATTTTTCCCCATCATCGATTAATGTAGTCGTTATTTAGACTATTCAAAGACTGATATTGAAAAAAAAAATACACTGCAATCAATTTTTTCTTCCCGCTCCTTGAAATTGGCGTCAGGTTTTCGATGAACCGTTTCGAGGTTTTTGACCGATTGCATTTTCTTCATAATTTACAGGCGATTATTACATTTTTTCTTCCATCCCGTATTGCTTAAACTCTTAAAGTTCTTATCCTGTTTCAATTCGAGTGTGAAGTTCTGGCGCGCGTCCAAATTCCGATCGCTTCTTTTGCAACATTACACAATTTCTGTTACGTTTTATTTCCCCCCCACCCCACCCCGTTAACCTTTTTTTCCCGCAATTTTCACTATAGAATTCCGCTAATTCGTCCCTTATTAATCAACAATTGCCACCGCCTTTGATGTGCGGACTCTGTTTCTATGCACAGATTATCAACAACAAAAATTTACCTTTTTTAAATCCAATAAATAAATATGTAATAAATTTGGTTAAAATGCAGAATAGGGCCCCACCCCCCTATATCGATATCTGTTTCATTCGATATCGGAACGTACGCTGTAGGCGATTATTTGGGCCAATTTTGCGTCTAAAAACCCCATTTTTGGGCCTAAAAAGCGCATTTTTGAGTCTTTTTTGTGGGTACGGAAAGGTTGAATCTGTATTTTCTTGCGAGGAAAGAATATGTGTATTGGAAGAAGGTAGTTGATATTAGTCAAATTACAAAATTGAACCTTTTGTACAATCTATAGTTTCCGGGGCGAAATAGATTGAAATAGATACGTCACGATATCGACCTTTTGTAAGGCTCTTTTACCCCCCCAAAAAAACCGCTTTTTAAGCGAAATTTTGCCCAAAAAACCGCTTTTTCTCGGCCAATTTTGCGCCTAGACACCACCTTTTTTTGGCCAAATTTAGATTTTTTTTCGAAACTTTTCCCACTTCGATCACTTTGGTGTACCAAAGTGAGTTACACTTGGCCCTGAAACGGCGGGTTGAAAATCGAAAATTTGTTGGTGCCAAAAACCGTATTTTTGGGACGATTTTGCGCCTAAAAACTGCATTTTCGGGCCGATTTTGCGTCTAATAACCACATTTTTGGGTCTAAAAACCGCATTTTGGGACCTATTTAGGCCTTATAACCGCATTTTTGGCCTAAATACCGCATTTTTGGGCCGATTTTGCGTCTAATAACCACATTTTTGCGTCTAAAAACCGCATTTTTTTGCCCATTTTGCCTAAAACCGTATAGTAAGTCTGCTTTTAGGCTTCAAAACCCCATTATTGGGCCTATTTCGCGTCTTAAAACTCCATTTTCTCCGGTCTAAAAACCGTATTTTTGGGCCAATTTCGTGCCTGAAAACTGCATTTTTGGGCCGATTTTGCGTCTAAAAACCCCATTTTTGGGCCTAAAAAGCTCATTTTTGAGTCTTTTGGTGGGTACGTAAAGGTTGTATTTTCTTGCGAGGAAAGAATATGTCTCTCAGACCGGGTAATTTATTGAAAGAAGCCAGTTGATATTAGTCAAATTACAAAATTGAACCTTTTGTACAATTGGTACTGTGTTTCCACACAACGGTTGTGAAATAGATACGTCACGTAATCGTGACGTGTTTCGCCGTTAAAACTATTCGGAAATGGAATTATAAAGGTATTTACTGAAATTAAATATCAATTGCGGATGTAAACTGCAAAAATTTAGTGTAAACTCCATTTTGAACCTCCTTTGTACCACCCCAATACCGCTAGGGGAGTTCAAGGCCCCACGTTGTTCTACATCCGACAAAGTATAATTTTGTCATAACGCCCATTAATTAATTTCATTTCGAATTTAATTCAAATTGTCCCGATATTCATATTTGTAATTTGTATTTGAAACGCTTTTAAAATATGAATCGTGTTCTCGAGAGGCGTAAAACCTGGGCAAGGTCTCACTCTTTTTTCGGCCCCGCGGATTAAGAGCTCTAATTTGAGCGCCTGAAATGTGAAAATTTTTTTTTTTTGTACGAAACGTTTAAACATATTATTAAACGTTTCTCTAAGCGGCCGCGTCAACAACGCCTGGGACTTATCGCCGCATTTCCCTTATCTCTCTGCCCGTTATCAGGGGATTTAACGGGATTCTTGACTCCGAGCCGAATAAGCCTCCATTTTCAGTCTACGGAAGTTTCAGTATACGGAAAAAATTAGTTGTACATTCGAAAATTTACTTTCCCTCGGCGGGTATCAAAAAAATCCCCTTCAAGTTTTTCAATTCTACATAGTTGTTAATATTTTATGACTCTACGAAAATACGGGCGTATAATCGATGGCGTCTCGTAATCAGAAGGACGTAGGGCAATGAAACAAACTAATTTCCCATGGAATTAATAGAAATTTCAAATTCTCTAACACTATTGGGTTGGGCGGATTTCACCAACAAGTGGCGTTGTACATATTTTTAAGTGCGTTATCATTCGGTCCTTTCTGAAATATTCGGTATCAAAATTACATTGACCCAGTTGAATGGAGGTCGATTATGACCGAATAAAGGCCATTATTGTGATTCGGATCGCCATAGTTCAACACTGGGACATTGAAGAGAAGCTGAATGTATCTTAATACGTGCATTCGTAACCATCTACGGTTTATCTGTGCAAAGATGTTAAAAAATATATACTTGTCGGTGAATTCCCCAATTACTTAGTTGTCAACCCGATGTATTAGGTGAAGAATAAAAGGGGGTTTCTCTCTCTCTGTTTCCCCAGCAAGTTGTGTTATCCGGCTTCGCCTTATTTCCCGTCCCATTCTAATATATTATCCGCTGGGGCGCTATACCGCCCCTATATTTCGTTTTTCCCCCTGGTATATCCCTGAATATAATAAGCATCACTACGTGGGGGTGGAATTGTATGGAAGCCTTAGCTAGGGCCGGGTAGGCAATACCGGTCGGGCGCCGGCGTATTGCGGGTCCGCCAGCCGGGCCTACCTGCGCCCCGTATACGGCGCTGAAACTATCGGTTCGGCGACTACTAAGTAATTGCGGATTTCGCCGACAAATTGCATTGTGCATCTTTGCACAGATAATATAAGATACATTCAGCTTCTCCGCAATGTCCCAGTGTTGAACTGTGGCGATCCGAATCACACGATAATGGCCTTTATTCGGTCATCATCCACCAAGGTCTCTTCGTCCTTTAACGAAAAATCCCCCGACCGGAATTTCGCGAACCGCAGTACCAAAATTGACGTCCTTTTAGGGCTTCATCACTTGCGAAAATAAAAAAGCGAAATGTGACTGAAACGCTCACTTCGGTTCACAATTCGACCGGTCGCGATGTAATTTTGATACCGAATATTTCAGAAAAGACCGAATAATAACGTACTGAAAATATGTACTTCTTGGTGAATTCCGCAATGACTTAGCGGGGAATTGTTACTAATATTATTCGTAACATTTAAATCCGTTCTGTTTATGAAAAAAATTCTCTTCGATTTCTCGATTGAATTGAAATTTCAGATCGGGTTTTTGGACCGCATTTAAAAAGAAGTCGACCTCTCAGTCTTGGGGGGTAAAAAGGGGGTAATATTTCGTCTATAGAATTAAACAAATGCTAAAAGGGCTTTCGCATCTGAAATTTAAATTGGGGGACGGTCCACAAGCGTGTGTTGTTTTTTCGATCAACGAATTGAATATCCGTCTAATTTTACAGACGGCAGTCGGAATTGTTGGAAATAAGAAATTCTAGACCGAAATTCTCTCCGATTCGATTCGATTACGACCGATATAGACCGAGCGAAGTATATTGTCAGGTGTACACCGCCTGTTTACACACGTCTCTTATTTTTTTTTCTCTAAATTCCAACGTATTCTGAACGCAATCCAATTTCGTGGTATTATATAGTCCCTCCTGTTATTACGACGAGAAACGGGACATTTTTAAATGTTCATATTATGGATTCCTTCCGTTGTTCTGACCCGGCCAACGAAGCCATCCCGTGATTCTAAATAAGATATTCTCGTTATTTCTTCAGGAAACCTTTTCAACATTTTCAATTTCCTATAATTGGACTTAGTTCAGATAGTGCTCTAATAACGGGGATATATTTTTTAACGCGCCCGTAGATTTCTGTTTTGTGTTCCACCGTCCTCCGTAACTCCGGCGATTTTGGGTCTAAAAATCGCATTTTTGGACCGATTTTGGGCCTAAAAACCTTATTTTTAGGCTGATTCTGCGTCTATAAACCTCATTTTCAGCCTGATTTTGCGTCTAAAAACCTTATTTTAGGGTCTAAATACCGCATTTTTGGACCGATTTTGGGCCTAAAAACCTTATTTTTAGGCTGATTTTGCGTCTATAAACCTCATTTTTAGCCTGATTTTGCGTCTAAAAACCTCATTTTTAGCCTGATTTTGCGTCTAAAAACCCTATTTTAGGGCCTGAAAACCGCATTTTTGGTCCTATTTTGGGCCGTAAAACTGCATTTTTGGTCCTATTTTTAGCCTAAACACAGCATTTTTGGACTGATTTTGGGCCTAAAAACCGCATTTTTGGACTTATTTTCGGCCTAAAAACCGCATTTTTAGAGTGATTTTTGGCCTAAAAACCGGGCTAATTTTCGGGCCAATTATACGCTTGTAAACCCCATTTTTGGTGCTAAAAACCGTATTTTTGGGCCTATTAGGCGCCTGTAAACCCCATTTTCTGGCCTAAAATCTGATATTTTGGACCGATTTTTGGCCTAAAAACCATATTTTAGAGACAATTTTGGGCCTAAAACTTCATTTTTGGCCTATTTTGCGTCTAAAAACCCCATTTTTGGGCCTAAAACAGGCATTTTTGAGCCAATTTTGCGCCTCTAAAAACCGCATTTTGGGACCTATTTAGGCCTTATAACCGCATTTTTGAACTAAAAACCTCTATTTTGGAACGATTTTAGGTTAAAAACCCCGCTTTTGGTCCTAAAAACCGCATTTTTTAGCCGATTTCCACTTAAAAACTGCATTTTTCGACCGATTTTGCATCTAAAAACCCCATTTTTCGGCTTAAAACCCGCATTTTTGAGTCGATTTCGCTCCTAAAAACCCCATTTTCAGGCCTAAAAACCGCTTTTTTGGGCCAATTTTGCCGCTATAAACCACCTTATGAGCTCCAATTCTGCCCCTAAAAACCGTCTTTTATGCGCTAATTTTGCTCCTAAAAACCGCCTATTCAGTGCCAAATTTGCCTAAAAAACCGCCTTTCGGGGCCAAATTTGCCCAAAAGACCGGCTTTTAAGCGCCAATTCCCCCTAAAACGCGTCTTAAGTGCAAATTTTGCCCAATAAACATTTTATTTTGCTAAAAAAGGTCCTTTAATTATTAATCTACTATATATTCACTGATATTATCGACAACTCTGTGTCACTTTTCCCAGCAAATTTTCGTTTGCCCTCTTGAAAATGTCCCGAAGACCAGAGAATAAGGCTCTTTTTCCCCCCCCCCCCAAAAAAACCGCATTTTCTGTTCCAATTTTTCGCCTGGACACCACCTTTTTATGGCCAAATTCAGGTTTTCGAAAACTTTCCATATTCCACCCGCAAGTGTACCAGAATTGGCCCTTATCAAATTGTTGATTACTCTTGGTACACCTGATATATTTCATCGAGTAATAATCCGGTGTTGTGTTAAAATTATGAGGGAAATGTTCTCTCTTACACGGGGCTCTCAAGTGAGATGTTGTGTTGGGCAAAGATTCAAACGAAGTTTTACTTCTTTAAATATCGATAAAAGTGATTCCTACTTGCAACCGGCCTATTGTCCTTACTACACACACATATATATATATATATATATATATATATATATATATATATATATATTGAGTCAATTTGAATATACCTTAATGAAACTGAAGTAGTTTAACTCGTTTTCCGACACTGATTTGGGATTTATACAAATGGTGATTGCTACATGCATTCCGGCCTATTGGCCTTACTACATATATATATATATATATATATATATATATATATATATATATATATATATTTATTTATTTAAATATTATAGTACATTGCTCGTGAATTTTTAACAATATTGTTGCCATAATTGGGAAAATATAGAATAAAAACCCCAGAACTTAAGCTATTGTGTCTGGCAGCGCTGCCGAGTGGCGCATTCTGGCGGCGCACGGCCGAGTTAGCGGTCCGTGCGCGCGCGCGTGCGCGTGTGTTGGTAGGTCACGTGACAGTTTAGTGTTGTTGGGGGGACCCAGTCCACCTTGAAAATGAAAATCTCTCCCCCCACTATGTTCGCATTCTATTTTTTCATTTTTTTTTTTCAAATTTCCAATATTTCTGTTGCAGGTAAGGACATTGGATTGTGTGAGCCGCCATAATTACTGCTGTATGGTGAGTCCCCCCTCAAGCCACCAGACACCCCCTTCCCAACAATCCAGGTATAACGGGATCCTCTCTTACCTACTTTTATACGGCCGCTCTTGTATCTCATTCAGCGCCCAGTCGGAGAACTTTCAATTTGCTCAATATTCGGGACAACTCTCCCATTTTTCTGATACCAACCGTACGGGGCCGACAGCTGGCCCTGAATATAATTTATCGTTCGCATTTACTGTTTAAAATCAATACGTACTACAATTAAATACCGTAGTTTTCGTATGATTCTGTCCCTTTTCGCCGGTTTCGGCCGCTCGCCGTCTTCAGTAGCGGTGTTATAATAATGACGCAATGACGAGATATAATAACGCAAAATACAATAACGAGACATATATATATATATATATATATATATATATATATATTAGGGGTACCCAAAATTAATCAACAATTTGATAAAATGTCTTGAGGAGTTCCTCAAGAGAGAATCGGAAAATTTGCCGGAAAAGTGGCGGCGGAGAGTTGTCGTTGATAATATCGGTGAATATATATAGTAGATTAATAGTTTAAAAGTTTCTTTTTCTGGCAAAATAAAATGAATTACAATAGTCAAAATGTCGATTACTTTCGGGTAATCCCCTAATACTTGCTGTGGCCAACAAATTGACCGCATTTTTGGTCCTATTTTGCGCCTAAAAATCCCATTTTCTGGCCTAAAAACTGAACTTTTGGGCCGATTTTTGGCCTGAAAACCACATTTTAGAGACAATTTTGGGCCTAAAACAGGCATTTTTGAGCCAATTTTGCGCCCAGAAACCTCTTATTTGGGCCAGAAACCCCATTTTCTGGCCTAAAAACTGAACTTTTGGGCCTATTTTCCGTCTAAAAACCCCATTTTTTCGGCCTAAAACAGGCATTTTTGAGCCAATTTTGTGCCTAAAACCGCATATTTGGTCCTATTTTTGACCTAAAAACCGTATTTTTGAGTCGATTTTTGGCTTACAAACCGCATATCCGGGCCTAAGAGACAAATTTTCGCGTCAATATTGGGCCTAAAAACCTCATTTTTGGGCCTAAAAACCGCATTTTTCGTCCTATTTTGGACCTTATAACTGCATTTTTGGTCCTATTTTCGGCCTAAAAACGGCATTTTTGGACTGATTTTGGCCCGTATTACAGTCGTAATTACCCAAATTTCATTTCCTACGTCTGTCCAGAAAAACGAGTCTGGAAAGTGTAGCCGGTTCCTGTTTCCTCCTGATAGTCGGGACAGTGCTTAGCACGCGTAACGCAATAGTAACGGTGTAAAATATAATAAAGAAGCGGATAGGGCGCCGTCGGGGAGAAAATAATTTTTCGAGATCGCCGCGAAGGGAAAGTCAGAAGTGCGAAAGGGGATGGGCAAAAATCCAATTTATATATAGCCCCTCCCCTCCCCCACCGTTCCGTACTGAAAATAGGTTAATACCTGGTGCAATTATAAAACCTCAATTTCCATTGTCCTCCGCCCCCGCCCCCGGCCCCCTGCTTCCGTTTTGTTGTCTCCTCTTTGGCTCATCTCCTCTCTCTAATTGTACTCCATGGCCTCCGGCTGAGGAAGGCCTAATAAACAGTAATAATAATAATAATAATAATAATCGGGGTGAACAATGTCAAGTGAAAGGTGGGCGGCCGCCTCTCACTCTCATCTCATTCTCTCTACCATAAACCATCATCTTATTGCACTTATAAATACATATATATTGCGGGTTTCGTCGCTCTGTATATATACTCACATTTACATCTTCAAACCTATATATATATATATATATATATATATATATATATATATATATATATATATATATATTACGGGGATATTATGACTGTAATATGGCCCAAAATCAGTCCAAAAATGCCGTTTTTAGGCCAAAAATAGGACCAAAAATGCAGTTACAAGGCCCAAAATAGGAAGAAAAATGCGGTTTTTAGGCCCAAAATGAGGTTTTAGGCCCAATATTGACATGAAATTTTTGTCTTTTAGGCCGGATATGCGGTTTGTAAGCCCAAATAAAGTTTTAGGCCCAAAATTGTCTAAAATGTGGTTTTAGGCCAAAATAAGACCAAAAATGCAGTTACAAGGCCCAAAATAGGACAAAAAATGCGGTTTTTAGGCCCAAAAATGAGGTTTTTAGGCCCAATATTGACGCGAAATTTTTGTCTCTTAGGTCCGGATATGCGGTTTGTAAGCGCAAATAAGAAGTTTTTAGGCCCAAAATTGTCTCTAAAATGTGGTTTTCAGGCCAGAAATCGGCCCAAAAGTTCAGTTCTTAGGCCAGAAAATGGGGTTTTTAGGCGCAAAACAGGACCAAAAATGCGGTCAATTTGTTGGCCACAGCAAGTATTGGGGGATTACCCGAAAGTAATCGACATTTTGACTATCGGAATTCATTTTATTTTGCCAGAAAAAGAAACTTTTAAACTATTAATCTACTATATATATTCACCGATATTATCAGCGACAACTCTCCGCCGCCACTTTTCCGGCAAATTTTCCGGATTCCCCTCCCTCTTGAGGAACTCCTCAAGACCAAAATAAAGCTCTTTTGCCCTGAAAGTTGAGCTGAAGGTTACTCTTATTAGGGGTAACCAAAAATAATCGAATCAACATTTTGTATATATATTATATATATATATATATATATATATATATATATATATATATCTTCATAGATTTCGTGTGTTTCTGTCTCCTGTCTCGCCGGTCTTTCGCTAGACGCGGAATTTCGGCCGCTCGCCCGTCTTCAGTAGCGCTCTGTATTAGACTCTGGATGTCTTCGGTGCATAATTGTACTGTTGTGTGACTAACAACAACAACAGCACAGCGCTACTGAAGGTGGTGGGTCTAGGCGGCCGAAATTCCGCGTTTAAAACTGCGTTTAAAAATCGCAGTTAAAACGGGGAAAAAAAATTGTTTGTCACCTTTTCATGCTCCAGATGGCGGTCGGAGCTCCTCTACGTGTCGTGGACACGCTCCGGCGATTAACCGGCACATAGTTTTGACTTTGAGGCCGCCAGTTCTAAAACTGAAATTGTAAATGTTCCGCCCTCGTTATTATTAGCGGATTATTCGGGTATTTAACGCCTTTTTTTGCTGTCTGCGAGGGGTTGGACTGCCGTAGATTTCGTCTGTTTCTTCTTCTGTCTCCTCTCGCCTGTTTGGTCTTTTGCTAGAGACCGGAGGGGGGTTTCGGCCGTTCGCCATCTTCAGTAGTCACTTTCTTCGGCATCCTTCTTCTGTCTCCTCTCGCCTGTTCGGCCCGTTGCTAGAGACCGGGGGGGTTTCGGCCGTTCGCCGTCTTCAGTAGTCACTTTCTTTGGCATCCTTCTTCTGTCTCCTCTCGCCTGTTCGGCCCGTTGCTAGAGACCGGGGGAGGGGTTTCGGCCGTTCGCCGTCTTCAGTAGTCACTTTCTTTGGCATCCTTCTTCTGTCTCCTCTCGCCTGTTCGGCCCGTTGCTAGAGACCGGGGGGGGTTTCGGCCGTTCGCCGTCTTCAGTAGTCACTTTCTTTGGCATCCTTCTTCTGTCTCCTCTCGCCTGTTCGGCCCGTTGCTAGAGACCGGGGGGGGGTTTCGGCCGTTCGCCGTCTTCAGTAGTCATTTTTTTGGGCATCCTACTGCCAGAAACATCCAAACTGCCAGCAGTGACTAACACCGCTACTGAAGATGTGGCGAGCGGCCGAAACCCCCCCCGGTCTCTAGCAAAAGACCAAACAAGACACGAAAGCAATTTGGTCTATATTTATTTTCCCAAGTTTGTAATATTGTAATTCTTCTCAGTGAAATACAGAAGTGGGGCCCCTTTGTCTTCTCAACAGTTACATTACGACTAATGTAAATGCTATAGGAAAGTAGTATTTACAATAATCATCGAAAATCATGAAATGACAATAACTAGTCGGTCATGTTTTCGCAGCCTTTATAATTCATATATATATATATATATATATATATATTTCTTATATTTGAATGGACGATACCGCGACAATTCGTATGGCACCCACTATATATATATATATATATATATATATATATATATATATATATATATATATATATATATATATAAAATGATGAAGAGAAAGAATCAAGAAAAATTACTCCACAGAGAGTATCAGATAGATTTATTGGTCTATGTTTAAGTCATGTTATTCGGATTCGAATTTAAGTTTTTAAAAAAAAAATGATTTCTATTCCACAATAATCAAACTCAAATTACAAATATAATACCGAATCTACGGTTGACAGAAGAACAGATCTAGACCGTACTGGCAACAATATATTATAAGGTCGGGTAAAGGGACTTGTTCAATCTAATATATAATAAAATTTTATTATATATATAAGCGTGGGGAGGGGGGGGAATCGAGAAAAAATAAAGTTTACGGAATTTTCCGATGCTGATTAACAGCTCGGATGACTTCATTTCAGGCTTTTCTTCTAATCGGACGTTGCTCAATGCTCAATCCTGACGTCCTTCTTCTCAACAGTGTTAATTGTCCACGCCCTCCATTGCATAATTCACTTATTTAATTTTTTTTGTTCTCGACGTAATTATTGTTTCTTCTCTTATTTTTATAATTAAAAAGCCGGTTGTTTTATGTTCTGAGCCCTGCTTCCGCCGTGAAGTCTCACAGTGAAACTTTCTCTCGCTCTCTAAGTGAGGGTGTGAGGGAGGGGTGTGGAATTTCATCCCCCCCGGGTGTTGTTTTTTCTCGGGTCGAAAAAGAGTTTTAACTCGTTTTGTGTCCCGGCTTGGAATAATACCGTAGATTTCGTCTAAAATATGAAAGTAGGAGTTTGATTTTTGATCACCCCCGGGATAGGGGTGGTGCTTTTAGGGACAAAATTATTGAAATTCCAAAAGAAAACGGTTCAAAGCGTAATTCTGTCGTAGATTTCGTGTGTTTCAGTCTCCTCTCGCCCGTCGCTAGACCGGTTCCGGCCGCTCGCCATCTTCAGTAGTCACTTTTGGCATCCCGGCGCCAAAACCCCTACTGAAGATGCGAGAAACACGCGAAATCAACGGTAGTCACGTTCGTTTTACGCGAAACCATACGAACCTCATTTCTCCTTCAAGTTTAACCCTCACAATAGAAGGTTTTCCGAATCGATTATTAACATATTTTCTGTCAAATTGAATAAAAAAACCGAACCGGGGCTTATTCTTCGTCCAGCTATCCGAATTTTATTTCATATTTAAATTACCGATTATACTCAGGGTGCACCCCCTAAAGTAATCGACAATTTGATAAGATTCATTTCGGTCTTGAGGAGTTCTTCAAGAGGATAATCGAAAATTTCGGTCGCGATAATATCGCTGAATTTTCCAGTAGATTAATAATTAAAGTTGCTTTTTTTCTGGCAAAATAAAATGAATTACAGAGTCAAAATATTGATGACTTTCGGGCACCCCTAATATCATCGTCACTGCCCCCATTGATTGTTGATCTTGTCTCCGTTTCATTCAGGTACTTCTTTTTTACAAATACTCTATTTATCCTTGAATAATACGAAAAACGATGATTTTTACGCGCATTCGAGCCCACGTGCCTGAACACGTTGTACGGCCACAGTTAAGTGTCGACGAATGTACGTTGAAAGGTTTCCTTTTCGTAAGGGAATGTGCTGTTTACACGAAACCACCTACCAATCGTTAATGACGTGTTCCGCTCTGATTTTTCGACATTTCTGAGAGGCTTATATCGAATTTCAGTCATTTACCGTTGTCTTCAGGGCTTTATATATATATATATATATATATATATATATATATATATATATATATATATATACAGAGGGTGGTCCAAAAAAATGTATCCACCGTTTAAAAGTCCATAACTCGCAAACTAATTGACGGAATTGTCTCATTTTTGGTAGTGTTGTAGTTTTTGTAGTTCCGCCAATCGCCCCCATATACAATACGTTGTATTGCGTCGTTCTGTCGCCGGATAGTCAGTGTTCTGTTGTGTCAGTTCTGTACCTGTGTTGTACTCGAGGTGAACGTGGCCGGCGCAAAAGGCTTAGAATTGTGGATGAAAGGAAGTCAGTTTTGAACTGGTATTTTAAGTAGGAAAACATTAAAATGAGGTTCATGAAATGAGTATCGAACAGAGCCAATATCCCGACTGGACACTTTGTGCAGTCAGCAGTCGGGTGCTGCAGTCTGTGTGGATGTTAATAATGCTGGACCATTTCGAACACCTACAGTCTGATGATATCTTTAAGTTGGACTTTAAGCTACACTTTCACCAAAAATGAGACAATTCCTTTAATTAGTTTGCAAGTTATGGACTGTTAAACAGTGGATACATTTTTTTGGACCACCCTCTGTATATATATATATATATATATATATATATATATATATATATATATATATATATATTCCAATTATCCGGTTTCTTACTCTTGAAACGTAATAATTCCCGCAATGAGTTCGTTTGTGAAACAATTTCTATTGAAGTTTCGGCGGATAAGTGGGGGAAAATTCGCCCGAAGAATGAAAAGCGGCGGCGTAAACAGAGCGCGACTCACACGGGGGGCGCAAATAAACCCGATTATTTGTCTTTTAATTATTTACTTTTTGGGTGAATCGTGATTTTTTTAATTCTATTCGTTTGATCCGGCCACAAGTTCGACTATTTCAAAAATTCCCTTACCTTCTGTTATGCTAATTTCCTCATTTTGCCCGGATGGATTCTAAGGTACATTACAGATTTGAAAGCGCTCTGTCACCTAAAATAATTACAATCGTGACTTAAAATATATAAAAAAATACCCTCTTCACGGTTCCTTCCGCGAAGTCATAAAAAGGGTTTTATAACTACAACCGCCCGTACTGAGTAACGATAACGTAGTTGGAGCTGGAGAAAATGAAATTTAGTTTTTTATAAAATTCCAGCGTTATTTGAACTATAACCGGTTGGGAATATTCGGGACTTTGTCGATTACAAGACGCCCGCTTATGTTTCAAACCAAAAGATATCACGATGCCGTAGATTTTTAGTATTTTTCCGTCTCCGGACCGGTTTCGGCCGCTCGCCACACCTTCAGTAGCGCGGCCTCTCCTTCTGTGACAGTGACGCGATATAAAGATAAGAAAAAACGCGAAATCTACCCCTCCTCGCTAGACCAAAAACTATAATCAATATCATTATTCGCATATACAGGTTTATAATTGCTGATTTTCGTCCGCCCCCCGATTTTTGGATTTAAAATAAAAATTCGGCCCGTAGAGGGTTAAACTACCTCCTGATAAATTCCTCGTTGCTTTCTATTTTGTCTTGACAGACAAAGTTCGTATTATAATTGTGGTACTGCTGAGGGCGTATTTGCACAGAGGGAAAGGGATGAAGAGAAGAAAAAACTTACAGAGTCGCACAATCACTATAAGATGGATTTTAACTCAGGCTAGCTATTTATGCAATTTTTTTTCACTTTAACTGTAGAAAAAAAAAATACGGCTATTTATATCGGGTCGGCAACTAAGTCATTGCGGTTTTCATCGCTACACGGATATATGGCGATTATTTGTATTTTTTACGATAAGTTTACCGTCTTCAAACCTATCCGGGAGTATTGTGAAATGTTTATTGCGCGAAAAAAAAATGCACGGCATAAATAAGGGAGTTGGGAAGAATCCGCAATTATTTAGTTGCCGACCCCGATAATAGCTTTCTGTAAGAATTTCATCTTCCCCCCAATTTTATTTGAAAACATCCATAACGAAGAGAAAATACGGTATTTCATGAGTCATGAGCTTTGAGCTGTTTCGATCATAATAACAACGGATGGCTCTCCGTCGATATACACGTGTATATAACCCCCCGCCCCACGTGTTTCTATTTCTCACGCCGTCTCCTTAAGTCGGTCCGGGGGTGGGGTGGGGGGTGGGGTGGGGAAAAATGAATGCCACTGAAGACGAAGGAAAATAACAAACTGTGATTTATACTGCAATTAGGTAGGGCCCTCCCTTATGGTCTTTGTTCCGGACGAGTCATCCGTGAAAGTGTCGACCGGCGAAGTCCTCCCTTTCGAAAAATCTTCGTCCACGTCCTATTATATCAGGGAATATTAATTTACTTACGCTTCAATATATGAGATTAGACGGAAATTTTACACTTGGCGAAGATCCGTTACTACTACAGAATTGAACAATTCTGCAAATTTGTCTTCCCCATTAATATTGCTCAAAAACGACGACTCTTAACGAGTCCCCCATTAAGTACCAATTCAATTTTTTTCTGAAAATTTTGCTTAAAATTTACTTATTACGAAGCATTATTGTCACAAATAGTAAGTCGGAATATGTTTTTAAAAAACGGTTTGTCGAATATTTTGTTTTTTAAATCGAGTCCCATTCGGGGTGGGGGTGGGGGTGGTTATTAGGGCACTACAGAGTTGAGGGGAACCGACACACGAGACCACCAAGTATTTTAACATTATGTAGTATTTATAACGTGAAATTACTGAATTTAATAAAAAAAAATTCCTGTAAACACATATGTCGTATCGGAAAAAATTAACCCATTTAAAGAGATATTCGGGACCGCACTTTGTTCGGGACTTGAGGGTGGGGCCGACCTATTTATTATTTGTTATCCGCTTTCACCGATCGCTTTTTCCGACTTTCAACCGGCTTTTCCACACTTATTTCGGGACAATTTTCAACTTTATGACGAGTATTTAATAACGGATTTCAGCGGTACCCGACGATATTGTCCGCTCAAATATATTACAGGAGATATTTTATTGTCAGTTACAATCGCACTGACGGTAGACAACAAACTGACAATAATATAAAGCCGTACAAGAAATCAACAACGTAGCTCGCGTCCAGAGATTCCAGTCGAAAGTCCTTCCAGTACCGTCTCACTGCCCCCCCCCTGGAGTATGTTTCTAACCGAACAATCCGTAATGTGACCTCAACATACCCCGTGACAATCGACCGAGTGGCAAAATCACGCTTTTCTGCGGATACAGGTCGCTGGGATGGATGGCCGTCTTTATCACGTGAAACTAATCGAAATTTACAATCAGAATTTTACCACCCTTAAAGCGCCAAAAAGTCGTATCGGTAGCGGGCCAACTGTAGTAGAAGTAAGTTGGTCGAACGTGATTCATATACCTTATAATTTTTCCCCCGAATGAAACAACTTTAAATCGTATCGAGTCCAGAGGGATGTTTCGAAGGGGGAACCCACTTCCTCTTCGTTCCTCGAAAATTCCTCTCTGCTCCTTTAAATAATAAATTATAAATTGGTTTTCCCTCTCTGATATTGATCCGAGGCGGTGCGTGTTGTTGTCCGTCCGCTGTTGCATTTTATTTGCATCTGGCTTTCTCTTTTCGGGTGAGTCATCGCGGCGAGGCCGAACGGCCGCTTTCTGGAAAGTCGGCCGCTCCGATTCACGTTCAGAAAATTTTATACAAATTGTCGCCTCCCAATTTTGTAGAGTTTACGCGTAATTTCTCCCCGTAAAGTGAGTGAAGCGCTTTGTATCAAAAGCGAGGTGATCACGCCCCCGACCCACTACTACTCTGTTATCGAATTTTTATTTTTGTTTTGTTTGTTCAGTAAAACACTGTACGCGACAGACAGACTACAGACAGCGCTACTGAAGACGGCGAGCGGCGGCCGAAACCGGTCTGGCGAAAGACCTGTTTTGTGGTCCGCGAAGGGTTGGAATACCGTAGATTCCGTGTGTTTTTGTCTCCACTCGCCGGTTCCGTCTTTTGCTAGACCGGT
Source organism: Lethocerus indicus (assembly GCA_019843655.1). NCBI lineage: Eukaryota > Metazoa > Arthropoda > Insecta > Hemiptera > Belostomatidae > Lethocerus > Lethocerus indicus. Next base: position 37,982,571 of record JACDQD010000002.1, read on the forward strand.
TTCGCCGTCTTCAGTAGCGAAAAACTCAATAAATAACAAGACCACGTATATATATATATATATATATATATATATATATATATATATATATATACACGACAACCACCGCAGTACAAGTGACAGTGACAGTGGGCAGCGAGGATGCCCGAAAAGCATCCAAAGTGACTAACACAGCGCTACTGAAGACGGCGAGCGGCGGCCGAAACCGGTCTGGCGAAAGACCAAACCGGAGGAGACGGAAACGGACGAAATCTACATTTTTTTTTAACATACCCGTTTTGTGGTCTGCGAGGGGTTGGAATACCCTAGGTTTGTGTTGTTTCTGTCTCCTCTCGCCGGTTCGGTCTTTGCTAGACCGGTTTCGCCATCTTCAGTAGCGAAAAACTCAATAAATAACAAGACCACGTATATATATATATATATATATATATATATATATATATATACACGACAACCACCACAGTACAAGTGACAGTGACTAACACGGCTACTGAAGACGGCGAACGGCCGAAACCGGTCTGGCGAAAGACCAAACCGGAGGAGACAGAAATAGACGAAATCTACATTTTTTTTAACATACCCGTTTTGTGGTCTGCGAGGGTTGGAATACCGTAGATTTCGTGTGTTTCTGTCACCTCTCGCTGGTTTGGTCTTTTGCTAGACCGGGTGTCGGCCGCTCGCCATCTTCAGTAGCGAGAAACTCAATAAATAACAAGACACGTATATATATATATATATATATATATATATATATATATATATATATATATATACTCACGACAAACGGACGACAACCACCACAGTACAAGTGACAGTGACAGTGCAGCGAGAATACCCCAAAAAACATCAAAGTGCCACAAAAGTGACAACACAGTGCTACTGAAGACGGCGAGCGGCCGAAACCGGTCTAGCGAAAGAGGAGACAGCCGCTGACGAAATCGGGTCTTAATTTGTCGCAAAATTGGGACTTCGACACACTTTCTTCTGCCCCCGTCGCCGTTTTCATTTCTGCCCGTTTAATATTATCGTGTTCTAATTGCACTAATGAAATGGGAACGGGAATTTTATGTGTCTGTGTGTGTCTTTAATTGCTGCAATTATCTGTCGCGTTCTCTCGATTGGGCAAAAAACTCTCGCGACTGCCTGTGAAACTAGGGAATGGAAAACAAAAATAGAATAAGCGATATTAAATAAATATTCTATAGAGTTTTCTGGTGTAATCAGATGGGAATTTTTACGATTTTACGGTTTCATTACTGTTGTTATTGCTCCCGCTTGGGCCCGATTAGTTTTCAACTTTCGGCAAGTTGAAAATGTTTTTAACTTTCGGACGAATATTGACCATCTCCATCTCGGGCGTTGTACCGCCCCGACCTTGGTACACTGTGGCCGTCGACCTTTCGAAATGGTCACGTGTATAAAACTATGATATGATTAGAGTGTGTCGTGTCCAGATTGAAAATTCGAAACTCCCGACCGGTCTACAGACGTTGTTTAGTAGGCCCAATTCTAATTAGACCTAAGTATTTCATTATTAGGTCAGCGCCCTAGAAAAGGTCGGTAATCGCGCCGGCCTAGAGACCTAGGCCCTTATCAACAATTTGATAACGTGTATTTTTTGGTCTTGAGGAGTTCCTCAAGAGTGAAGAGGGGAAAAGGCGGAAAAGTGGCGGCGGAGAGTTGTCGTTGATAATATCGGTGAATATATATATGTATATATATATATATATATGTCGATTAATAGATTATTAAAGTTTTGTTTTTAGCAAAATAAAATGAATTCCAATAGTCAAAATGTGGGTTACTTTTGGCTACCCCCTAATATGTATTTCCATTTGAGCCAATCCGACATAGTCAAGTCTCCCGTTGTGTCAATAAAAATTGAAATATTGAATAATATCTGCCCAATTTTAGTACCATAACTGAGAAGTTTATGTATTTCATATTGGCTATTGACAGTGTGTTGGGCTGACACACATTCCGTACAATATATGAAAAGGTTTTGGGAACGTCGGTTTGAAGAAGCCAAACTCCAAGAAACCTTTATTTTCAGCAAGTTTTCTCTCGCTTTTCCGACCGCCTTCTCCCTCCCCCCACCCCCAGTAGTAAACCTTTTTGTTGGTCTCCTTCTTTTGAAAAGCGTGTCCGAACAAAACCGGCTTTCTTCTCTCTCTCTCTCTCTCTCTCTTGCAGCGCCATTGTGCGATTTCGTAGTTCGGATACTTTCTCCGGTCGGCTGATAAAAAGCCGAATGAATATTGTGACCGTCTTCTTGGGTTTTATGGCCCAACAAAAATGTGTACAGCGCCACTTGTTGTCGGTGCGAATTACGCAATTATACTTAGCTGCCGCCCACCTGGGGCCTGCTGGGCGGTTTGCAATCGCACTTTTTGGAACTTGCAGCTTGTGAACCGTGTGCGATAAGTTTGCCAGATAACTAATTCTCAGTGGAATTGGCCAAACAATTGTTGTACTTCACCGGTCGGCGAAGTCTCGATGAGATGCTCCGCTTAATCATTGTCCCCCCGTTAAATCAACTTTTACAGTTGATAGGTCCAATTGATACACGTGTATATTTTTCACGTGTTTGTCTCGATAAAGAAACCACCCCCGATGATGGCGCTTTTGACACGATTTAACTCTACTGTCCGAGGTGATCTCTGGGCCGGTGGTGGTGTGGATAGTGGATGGGTAAGGGAGGAAACTGGATGAACGAGTGGATTGGGATGTGGAGAAAGGCGGGAGTGGGAACTTCGGGAACCGGGGATTTTGCGACTTTCGGGGTATGTTGAGGTCATGGTGGATTGTCTGGTTAGAAACATACCCCCCGGGGGTTGAGGGGAGCATTAAGGATGGTGCGAAGGACTTTTCATTGGAATCTCTGGATGCGAGCGATGTCGGATGTCTCCTGGTCGAACCCCATAACGATACCTGGATACGTGTAAAACTATACTGAAATCGGACTTTTAAATGAACGAATTGTGTACCATTCGCATTGCGAGCTTAACATTTGCACTTGGCACTGTGCTGTACATTACGAGCCTGGCTTTTTACCGGCCAAAAAATTGATTTGTCCGAAAACTTTTGAACACAATTACAGGAGCCAACCTCGTAATCGATGATTCGGATTGATGGGCTTGTCGCCGGCCGTTCTCGACATTATCGGATGATTATAAATTAAGTTAAGTTCTACTAATCTGATGAGACTTAAGAGTGCTTTATAAAAGAAACTGTGGACGGGTGTAACTTTTGTAAATTGTTAACTAAAAGAGACACCGACAGAATGCAAAAGTTGTAAGAATTTAAGTATATACATGTAGTAAGGCTAATAGGCCTCATTTATATTTATAGAAATAAAACTTGTCTGTATTTGTATTCGTGGTGAATACGCTGCTTCAGAAACCAAAAACAAAAAAAAAACAGTTATTATAAACCGATCGCATCCGTCCACCGTTTCTCTTCCGCGTTCTCTCGACACGTTTCTTTCGCCCTTTAATTACCGTCGTTAATTTACGACATAATTGCTTCATTAACTTGATTGGATCTGTTTTACTTCCTTCCCGCTTCGGTTTATCGCCCGTCCTCCGATTAATGGTCCGATATTGCGTCAATATTAGCGGTCAACTTTTGATTTGTTTGAGTCTGAAAATAAGCGCATTTAAGCAAAAACGACGTTATACTAGTTTAACATACCTGGAATACCGTAGATTTCGCGTCTACTTCTGTCTCCTCTCGCCGGTTCGGTCTTTCGCCGGACCGGTTTCGCGGTCGCTCGCCATCTTCAGTAGCGCTGTGTCAGTCACTTTGGGCAAATGACAGTGACAGTGCAGTGGTGAGGATGCCCGCAAAACGTCCAAAGTCACTGACACAGCGCTACTGAAGACGGCGATAGGCCGAAAGACCGGACCGGCGAGAGGAGACAGAAACACACGAAATCTACGGAATAACGTTATTATTTTTTTTTTATTTCTGTTCAAGTATATACTAAGAAGATGTCATGCTGGGCCGCTGGCCTTTCTATATTTATGCAGACCAATATTAGGTCTCTAGGTATAGTTGTATTGGTCAGATTGGTCGGACGTTCATTTCAAGGGATCGAACGTGTCGTTGGACTGTCAGTTAGCTTTCATAAACGGTAGGGCCCCGGTGCGCCAGACCGGTTTTTGGCCGGTGACTCACGCCCCGGCATCATATTTTAAAAACCTTGGCAGGCCACCGCCAGACCGGCATTTCAGATCCAGCGATTCACTTAAAAGGTGTTGGGTCGACTGATAAGGTAATAAGATAAGACTGCCGGAAATCTGGTGTTCCGAAAGAGAGAGATAGAGAGAGAGAGAGAGAGAGAGAGAGAGAGAGAGAGAGAGAGAGAGAGAGAGAGAGAGAGAGAGAGAGAGAGAGTGAGAGGGTGGGGCAATCGCTGACTCATAGAGCCACTCGCCGACCTCGTGAACGAGTCACTGTGCATTGCCCGTTCTATTTATTTATTACGAAAATAACTCTTAACGATTTCCTCCGTTATGTAGTACAAATGAGCACATATTGCCGTACTGTACGTTACTGAATTACCACAATAAGGGGTTACCCCCAAAAGTAATCAACAATTTGGATAAGACGTATTTCGGTCTTGAGTAGTTCTTCAAGAGAGAGGGGAATCGAAAATTTGCCCGAAAAGTGTCGATAATATCGGTGGAATATACAGTAGATTAATAATAAAAGTTTCTTTTTTAGCAAAATAAAATGAGTTCCAAAGTCAAAATGTCGATGGGATCGCCTCTGTCCGAAAGGTTCACAAAATTTTCATTGATTGTCCCAGAAGTTCAGAATTAGGTCGAACGAAAATTCGCTTTTTTGGACCGAAACGCAACCCCCAATAAAACAGAGTGTGCCGAGAAGTTTATTAAATTATATTTTTTCCACGCATTATACTTTCAAATCAAACGATTGTCCTATTCTACTTAATCAAGCCTTATTTCGATAACGTGCTTCACACTTTTTACACCCCCCTTAACTTGTCCGCTCGAGTTAATTCGTTTCATCGATATTTATGATTTAGATAGGATTGTAAGCTATATAACGCTTATTTATTCGAGAATAAAATATATAGCCTTTTTTCCGTGGAAAAATACTTTGAGGAGAGATGGACATTGCTTATCTTCTTCTGAGCCGCTTTCCGATTGAAAATTGAAATAAATATTTCTATTAATTTTGTACTTTTTTTGCCAAGACAATGTTCTTAGGTGTATTTTTTTAGATACCAAAAAAATTGATTTTTTTGGCCAGTTTTTTTCGAAAAATCTGTAATTGATACTATTACGAATTTGTGTCGTTCATCAATAGAACTTAGCTTAATGTACTTTCTACTATTTCTTCTCGGCCAGATCTTCGTCGACCGGTTGTAATCGCGTCTGGAAATTAATTCTCTACCAGTTTTGTAACGGGAAGTGAAAGAGAGTGTCTGTTGGCCATTGACGGTGCATTGCGCAGGATCCCTCCTGCTGCATCATTATCGCCGTCATCACCACCACCACCACCACCACCGGCCTGAGACAACAAAGGACATGGACCACGGGCTCCTTTTAAATGGCCTTTGTTAGTTGAACATTCGTCGCATCCGGCAACCTTGTTGTTGTAAATAGGCAACCGTAGTATACGCTAATTTATCCAACTGGGGACGTACGCATCGATCTTATATTGATTTAATATACCTGTTTTTTGTGGTCTGCGAAGGGTTGTAAGTGCTGTCGTGATGTTTCTGTCTCCTCTCTCTCGCTGCCGGTTTGCCCTTTTGCTAGAATGGGGTTTCGTCGGCGGCCGCTCGCCATCTTCAGTAGCGCTGTGTTAGAGTCACTGTTATTCTCTGTCGTGTCTAATAACAGACTTGGGTCGTCCACCCCCCCGTTGTTGTTGTCGACCGAGCCATTGTTCTCCCCTTAATAATTTAACAACTTATTCCGTTTTTTTTTTTTGTTTTTTTCTTTTTCGGTTTAGGGCCGTCGATGACGTTGTTTTTCAAACCCCCCCCGCCGCCCCCAACTCCCTCTCAACCGACCGGTACAATACAAATGCCCGTACAATGGTTCCTGGGAACCACTCCCTTCCATATAGAGGTCGGCCGCCGTTAACACATAATAATCAGTGCGTTCTCAATTCCGTGATATTTACCTGTGATATTCGGGGCCGGCACAATCCCGTTTGTCGCCAAAAATTTTCCAGTTCTGTTGAGCGATAATTTTTGGGGGCAATATTTGCCCCCTAAGACCTATTTCGGTCTTGAGGAGTTCTTCAAGAAGAGGGGAATCGAAAATTTGCCCGAAAAGTGTCGATAATATCGGTGTATTAGGGTCTTGAGGAGTTCCTCAAGAGGGAGGGGAATCGCGAAAATTTGCCGGAAAAGTGGCGGCGGAGAGTTGTCGTTGATAATATCGGTGAATATATATAGTAGATTAATAATTAAAAGTATCTTTTTTCAGCGGAATAAAATGAATTCCATTGTCCAAAAATGTCGATTACTTTCGGGTACCCCCAATACTTGCTATGGCCAACAAATTGGCAATATACAAAATGTTGATTCCATTACTTTTGGTTACCCCTAATAAGAGTAACCTGGATTTCAGATCAACTTTCAGTGCAACTTTCAGGGCAAAAGAGCCTTATTTGGGTCTTGAGGAGTTCCTCAAGAAGGAGGGGAATCGCGAAAATTTGCCGGAAAAGTGGCGGCGGAGAGTTGTCGTTGATAATATCGGTGAATATATAGTAGATTAATAATTAAAGTTTCTTTTTAGCAAAATAAAATTAATTCCCTGTCCCTCCGTCGGCCGTCCATTGAACGCCGTTTTAACCCGGAGAATTTCCCGGTCTGCAATAGCAAGACGGGGGGGGGGGCAGATTTCTCCATCGTGTGGGAACAATAATTTTACGAAAAGTTTTAAAAGAATCTCTGTTTCTGTCGACTGAAAGAACTTCTTTTTTTTCTCTCTCTCTCTCTCTCTCTCTCTCTCTCTCTCTCTCTCGGGACCTCGCGCTGACGAAATAACATTGACATTGTTCGTTAGGAACATGTTGAAAACGCGTTGTGTTGCCCACTTGTCGCAACTGTCGGATAACACAGAAAACGTATAATGACCGTACACGGGTTGGGAAACGCCGGCGGTGAATATTCATGACCGCCGGTGGCAGAGAGAGAGAGAGAGAGAGAGAGAGAGAGAGAGAAAGAGATAGAGAGAAGAGAAACGCTGAGTTGTGAAATGTGGAAGGAACTGAGACGTGGCCGACATATCGGAGATTTTATTATGATATTATCAACGACAACTCTCCGCCGCGGCAATGTTCTCGAGGAACTCTCAAGACCAAAATAGAGATTTCGGTAATTTAATTTAGAATTCCGCAACCATTAGGGGTACCGAAAGTAATCGACATTTTGACTATTGGAATTCATTTTATTTTGCCAGAAAAGAAACTTTTAAACTATTAATCTACTATATATATTCACCGATATTATCAACGACAACTCTCCGCCGCCACTTTTCCGGCAATTTTCGATTTCCCTCTTGAGGAACTCCTCAAAGGGTACATCAAATATAAAACGATTCACCGAATGCTTCCCCTGCATATTCAAGCTTCGACCTATTTCTATATCGCACTAGGAAAACTTAATTTAGAACCTGATACAATAGATAATTACATATTTGATAAGTGCCATGTATTTAAACGGTTTATATTGGATGTAGCTTCGAGGAGTTTTCGGTCAAGATCAAGAGAGAGAAACCGGAAAATTTGCCGGAAAAGTGGCGGCGGAGAGTTGTCGTTGATAATATCGGTGAATATATACAGTAGATTAATAATTAAAAGTTTCTTTTTATGGCGAAATAAAATGAATTCCAAAGTCAAAATGTCGATTACTTTTGGCTAACGTTCTACAGCGGGTCAGTTTTCAACGATGAGATTTTCAATAATTCCCAATTTCGTGACACAAAGTATATAATATTTCAGCCCAGGAGTGACGACATGGACAGGCACATCTGTTATAATAAATATTATAAGGATAATAATTAGGTCTAAAAATTCGGTCTTGACGAGTTCTTCACAAGAGGGGGGAATCGAAGAAAATTTGTCACATGGAAGGACTTTCGATTGGAATCGATGCAGTATCGGATATATCGCCCCCATAGTTTTTCTACTACAGTAAGTTCTGTAAATGTAGGTGCCCCCGGGTAGAGCGATTTCTGAGGGTTTTTTTTTTAATTGTGTAGAATTAGAAGGAAACTTCGCGGAACGTGCGTGCGAGACGTGGGCTTGTGTGAAAACAACCCCCACCCCACCCCCAACAACAACCTGTGGGAATAATATGGCCGAGCTCCCGGCGGTGGGGAGTTAGTGAGAGAGAGAGGGAGAGGGAGATGAGAGAGTGATAGAGAGAGAGAGAGAGAGAGGGAGGGATAGAGTCAATAGCCTTGATGCCGTGCCTGCAGTCACCGGCTGCATCAAGTCCCTCCGACTTCATTTATTCCCACTATTTCGTATCCACTCCGCGTATTAATAATTCGACAAACTTGTCCACAATTCGCTTTCACCGTTGGACAATTTCTCTACGAGAATTTAGGCCGGTCGGACGATTATCGTCTGTACCCTTCGTAGTGTACGTTTTCGGCGAACAGGAAAAAAAAAATGGAGACGGACAGCTTCGCCGCCACTAAAGGATATTATTCTTATTCGATATACCTGTGTGTGTGGTCTGCGAGGGTTGTGGAATACTGTAGGTTCGTGATGTTTCTGTCTCCTCTCGCCGGTTTGGTCTTTTGCTAGACCGGTTTCGCTACAGCGCTACTGAAGACGGGGCGAGCGGCCGAAAAACCGGTCTGGCAAAAGACCAATCACTCGGCGAGAGAGGAGACAGAAACTTCGCGAACCTACGATATTATTCTTATATTTGAGTTTGAGTTTTCTATTTTAATGTGTACTACTTCTCATCTTCGGGTGTGTGCGCACCCGTGTAATAAACATTTCAGAAAATACCCTACTATAGATTTGAAGATGTTATAAAGATGCGTAAAAAAAACAGATAACGCCGTATCTCCGTCCGGCGACGAAACCCGCAATGACTTAGTTGCCGACCCAATAAATATATATATATATATATATATATATATATATATATATATATATATATATACCTGCCTGGCTACGTTACTGTTATAGTGGCGCAACACTTAATATCCCCCGAGTGAAATAAGTTGGTGCAATTGGGAAAGGGAAATCTGAACGTTGAAAAATCTGGTTGGTGGCGGTGGGGGGGGGGGGGGGGGAAATTCGTTAATTTGTATCGTCAGTGTAATTGTCAAAAAAGAAAGATTGCGCCGGCGATTAGAGCGTTATTATAATGGGGTAATGGCGCGCTCACTTTTTTTTTTTTACTCTTTTTTTTGAGCCGCTATCGTTATCAAAACTGGCGTCATTTCACTTCCCCGTCGATGATTATGAAATTCATGTCCTATCCCGAAACGGCTATCCCGGATTATACCGATATACTCTTCTTTCTTTTTTCGTATCGATTTTTAAAATTATATTTTCACGCTGCATTTTTGACCGAATGCCGAAAATTAATTCGGCTCGCAGTTTCTCTCCGTGTCTGTATTTTATTTTTTACTACGAGTTTTTTTTTAAATTCTTAACCCTCTACGGGCCCCCGTCTAACTTTCAGGTCAATTTATCGAGATTTCACCAAATAACTGCAGCTTTTTTCATTGAGACGGCGCATAAATCTTAATCCTATAACGTTGTCAATATTAATTTTTTTTTCATTCGCATATACAGATTTATAATTGCTGATTTTTCGTTCCCCCAATAAAATAAAAATTCAAACGCTATTGTTTCTCTATCGCATATTACTTACGGTTTGATATGAAACTGGAGAAAATCGGGCGGTTTTTTATTTGTATTTTAATATTTATTGTGCAAATTTTACGCCATTATGTAAATTGTTGCCAATTGAAAATCGAGAAGCGTTGTTAGAATTAAACCCCCGAGAGCGTCAGTTGCACTTTTTCAGTCTGTTTTTTTCTTTCGACAACGTCCAATAAATAAAAACTTTGAGAGACGTGTTCTGTTCCGATTTTTCCCTCCACGGACCCGGAGGAATCCTTCAACGTCCTCTGAAGATGTGTAGTTTTTGGTAGTTGGTAGTGAGGAGATTCGTTAGTGAATTTGCTCCATTCCGTGGGAATATCGGGGATCATCCGGGGCATATTTGACCGTCGCCAACTTCGTTGAATTGAAATGAAGTTTTTATTTTCCGTTTCGATGATCGAGGCGTTGTTTTCGGGGCCGCAACAACGTTTCCTTTACGGAACGTCGAGCGGCTCTCACGTTCCAGATTTTTCTATCCCGTGTATAATCGGCTTGGCTATTTCTCGTCTTATAAATGTTATTGTATTTTCTCGTATACAGCGCTGGGCTTGTAAATTATATTCGGTATTATATTCGCAACCGGCCAGAGAGCAGAGGGCGTAAACTTTGAATTGAGGCTCTCAGAATTGAATGAAATTTGACTCAAATTACAACCGATTAAAACGGCGGAATTTATAAACTCTTAGAAATCGGTCTGTTCCCGAACAATCGGTTTTGCGACTGAACTGCCCGGATACAATTCGGAATTGGTTCTGTGAAATAATGGATTCATTGAAGGGGGAATTCCGATTACAAAATTACTTCCGTGAAATACGAGTTATGGGTTCGATTCCCGGTGCCGGCGCAACAGTAGCCAGAAAGTGTTCTCTCATAAATGTCATAGAAACAATTTGGTTCCCAATTTGAGTAGTGTTGTATAAATCGGTCCAACTATTTAATTAATTTCTGAAAAAATAATAATAATCGACGAGGTTTTTTTTGTCGTCTCTAGACTAGAGTTGGCCCCGCGCCGCTATTTTTCCCGAATACGGAAATTATATGCAAAATATAAACCTGTTTTGTGGTCTCCGAAGGGTTGGAATACCGTAGGTTTGTGGTGTCTCCAGTCTCGCCGGGTTTGGTCTTTCGCTAGACCGGTTTTCGGCCGCTCGCCCCGTCTTCAGTAGCGCTGTGTTACTGTCACTGTTGGCACATTGGATGTTTTTTTGGGGAACATCCTCACTGCCCACTGTCACTTGTACTGTGACTCGCACCGCTACTGAAGATGGGCCGAAAAACCGGTCTGGCGAAAGACCGAAACGGCGAGACTGGAGACAAAAACAGGAAAAACTGAAGTGCGCTAAGGCCTAAGTGACGCGTTAGAATAACACACATTCAAAACACGTCCCCCCCCCGGTCGGCCTGGATGACGTCCTTGGGGAGGTCATCTCGGTATTATCGGACGTCACGTGACAATTCCATCTTCACTTTCCATAATAACGCCCGGTTTTTTTCTCCACAGACAACAAAATAGATGATGCGTCCACTTGTTTTGTTTTTACAGCGAAACGGTTTTCTTATCAGTCCTTATCGGCCCAGATTCCTTTCCGGCGGTTCCGTTTAAGTTCTGTGTCGAAAAGTCGTCGGGGGTCAGCTTCCGTCCTAGGGTTGTCTCCGTTTACAAAAAATATCTCACTTATGTATCCAAGAGTGTACGGTTTAGAACCCAGGGTTCCCAAACTTTTTTTTTCTCATAGACCACTTTATAAATTTTGCTGGTTCCGGTGGTTCCCCCGCAGTTGCATTTCTAGCATATTCCCAAAATTCGACAAAAATGTGAAGATTAGTCTCCACTTGGACCCTGGGGGATGGTTCAGAAGGATGTGGACAGGACGATCATAAAATATAATTATCCTATATCAGCGGATTATATATTGGGAGGAGTCCCGGAAAGCGGATCAATGAAGACAGCTTTTCAGGCCTTCCACTCAGGCGTTTTCTTTTTCGCTCCGGCGGCTCATTGACTCGTCCACTGGACGCCGGTGAAAGTCTTCAAAAGTCCCGGACCGGCCGTGAGACCGGTTCTTGAAAACGAAAGTCGCCCAACTGAAATTTACTCTTCGGCCCTTACACTTGTTGTTGTTGTTGTTGTTGTGGTGCCACCGGCGATCGGTAGGGCGGCGTATCCACCGGGAGGGATATATTTCGGTTCGATGCCCTTTCGGCGGAGGAGGCGGAGCCGCCACCGTGAGAAACGGACAGCCGCGATGGGAGGAGGGGAAACAGCCTGGAAAAAAAGGAGAAAACGAGAGGGAGAGGTGGCAGGAAGAGAGAGAGAGAGGGAGGGAGGGAGAGGGAGGAACTGGAGCGAGAGAGAGGAGAAGAGTAGTAACATATACTGTACCCCCCCAAGTAATGCCGGAGAGAGAGGGGATATGGTGGGGATTGAGTTGGGCCCTCACCTGGAACAGAGAGCACACAGCTCCAGTCAGTCTCATTTTGGATACGGCCCCTGCTACATGTGACAAAAGTTTTATTTTTTTTTTTTCGACTATATCCTCCCCCGAGTGTAGTGCCCCGGATATCTCTTCCCTGCCTTCTATCTTCTTCTGTCTGATGATATCCTGGGCGAGATGACGGCCGGCATGGTCAGCTACACAAGTTGGGTCTCACACACGGCCTCCAACTATTGTTATTCGCCCGTCCACAACTGGATATATATGGTGAGTTCAACTTCGTCTGGTCGTAATTTTACGTCCTAAAAAAAAGGGAAATTTCGTGATGGCGGTACGACCTTGCGGCGAGAGGCCGTCGGAAGGGCGGCTGGACTCTCTTGTCCAGTGAAAACGAAGTTGCCAACAAGCACAAAAGTTGGACGTCTCTCTTCCCGGTTGCAATTCTCTTCCGCGCTTCTATTTTAATTGTCGGCCGAAGTAACTGTAACCGCCTTTAGGGGTGGGTGGGGTGAAGGGGGCCTTGTAACTCTAGAAGGTCTTCTCTTTGTCGGCCCAGATGTCTGTCGCCCTCAACTCTCAGCCTTTCATCTCATACAAAATACGGCTCTTGGGACTTTCACCCAGATTGTCCAGTCGACGTTTCCTTTAAGCCCCCACCGCCGCCGCCGCCCCCGCGTGTCCCATTTTCTGTTCTCTCCTATAGAAATTCGCAGCGCCTACTTCGTTCAACCCTCCCCGCTAGTAGATTACTCTGTCCTATATTTCTTATATTTTAAGGTACAAAGGACGAATTTTCCTCCAGGAATCAACCCTGCGCAGTGGTATTTAATGCAGTAAGAAATCTGTACCTTGTAAAATACGCTTTCGCGCCCCTTTAAAGCCGAGTGAAATCCGTCCCTTAAGACCTCCCCGTTATCTTAATAACTGAGATAACCGGGCCCGCCCCCTGAAAACGATCTAGGGGTTAGTATAAACAAAAAGCTAAACTGTTATCTCCGTCTCGATAACGGCCGATTTGTGGCCGTTTAATGGCGACGGGGCAAAGTTCATTCGCCCGTCCGTGGGTCACGATCCCTCTCCCCCCCCCCCATTTCAGCGTGTCGTGTGTTCCAGTCGTTTGTCTGTTTTCCTTTTTTCGCCGCTCCATTTCCGGCGGAAGCGCGCCCAACATCCACTTTCCGAACGGGATCCGCGTTTAGAACGTATACGATGAAACGATTTGAACGACACCGCCTAAATCGAATAAGCGCAATACTTTTATTAAGTTTATACTTAATTAAGTAGACACTTAAGGGTTAAGTATTTACCGGTTGTATAAAGGGCGGGGCTTGTCCATATCGTGGCGCGTGTTATCTATCGTCGCGGCTGATACTGGGCCTGGGGCCGAGGACGTTAGGCATTTCCCAGCGGCCGAAACGTAGATTTTATTTACAACGTTTGTCCAACCGAGTCTCTGGCAAAAAATCAGCTAGAATCAGTAAATGTGGTAGACTGCATAATAGTGGGTTTGCGTAACTACATCTAACCTTCGAATTAATTGCACTTTTACTCGCGATTTCTGAATCTGTAATTCTGCTCTCCGGGCAGTGAAACTGGAACTGTTTTTTATTTTATTTATTTTTTTTTTTTTAATTAGACTCTAGGTCTAAACTACTTACGCAATTTGCATGCTTTGAACTTCACTCGTAGGCGAAGAGGGGAGGGGGGTCTCTTAACGGCTTTTCGAACTGACGTCTAGAGGAAGTCCTCTCTCTCTTTCTCTTGGAACGGGAAAATCGGCCTTGGAGTGTAAATTCTCACAGTTATATTTATTCGTACCGAGTTATTGAATGGTCGTCGGCAGCGCTTTACGAAATTTCCAATTAATCGTAGATATTCGGAGACAGAAAAGGCCTTTTTTTCACAACTTTGTTATAGAAATATTAGGGGTGCACAAAAGTAATCGACATTTTGACTATTGGAATTCCATTTTATTTTGACAGAAAAAGAAACTTCAATTATTAATCTACTGTATATATTCACCGATATCGACAACTCTCTGCAACTTTTCCGGCAAATTTTCGATTCACCCCCCCCCCTTGTGAAGAACTCCTCAAGACCCCATATAGCATCTTATCAAATTTGTGATTACTTTTGGGCACACAAATTGATGTATTTTTGTCTGTAATTTTATTTTTTTTTTTAGTCGTGATTTATGAAAAACATTTTTTTTAATTATCGAACCCAATTTTGATGTTATTTGGCCGAGGAAAATTTCTCCAAGTGACAATGAACTTCTCCGGTCTATAAATTTTTATCGGATATTTTTGCTGAATAAAAGAATTGCTGCGCACCAAGTGTATTGCGTATGTTCGTTCGGTTCTCCCTTTTTCTTTTTTATTTTTTTTTTTTCTTTATTACGTCGACTTGTCCACCTTATGCAAGTGGGGCCACGCCTGCTGCACCTCTCGCCCCCACCCCCGCTCGCTCCTTTATTAATTAAATGCCGCTTTGACCCGAGCCCAAAACCGATATCTCAAAGCTTAATATAACGGTTGTTTCTCCGGTCTTTTCCCTAGACCGGTTTCGGGGGCCCAATCTTCTGATTAGCGCTCTGTTACTGTCAGTGTCGGCACTTTGGATGTCTTTCCTGGAGGGCGTCCAGAGCGACCGAAACCGGTCTAGCGAAACCCAGCGAGAGTGTATATTTTGTTATTGATGACGTTGATCGGGATGAGGAGAGAGGCGGTAGTGGAACTTCTGGAACCGGGGATTCTGTGACTTGGTCGACTGTCGGGGTATGTTGAGAGGTCATTATGGATTGTTTGGTTGGAAACATACACCGGGGGGGGAGCATTAAGGATGGGAGAGAGAGAGAGAGAGAGAGAGAGAGAGAGAGAGAGAGAGAGAGAGAGATGGGAGAGAGAGAGAGAGAGAGAGAGAGAGAGAGAGAGAGAGAGAGAGAGAGAGAGAGAGAGAGAGAGAGAGATGGGAGAGAGAGAGAGAGAGAGCGGAGATCATTTTTTTCTGAGTTGTATTTTCAAATGGTGTAGCTGGTGGAGCGTCGGCTGTTGTATTGTAGGACGGTCTTTTAATTTTGTGCATCTCGGCGTGTAACAGGGCGAAAACGGGTTGTGAAATGATTCAGTGAGAAATGATTCAGCGGTGATGAGTCACGAAAGGCCTTTGGTGGTGGTGGTGGTGGTCGTTGAAGGCTGGCCCCGGGGCACGCCTCCGCCTACCTTTGCCCTTTCCCTCCCTCTCTCCCTCTCTCTTTCTCCCTCTCTCCCTCCCATAATCTCCATCTCTCTCTCTCTCTCGTTCTCTTACTCATTCTCTATCTTTCCATCCCGCTACACAGGCCCTGCTTAGGATGGGGGGGGGGTTCCTCCACGAACCCGAAGCGGATTTACGCCCGACAGCGTTTATTCAGAGTTTCGAAAACAGCTCCGGCTGTATTCCGTCGTGTTGAAAATGGGCCGCGAATTTATAATATGTAGGAAAATTCGAACATTTCTCGACGTTTCTGATGTCGCGACTAGGCAAAAAGTACCCGAAAGTAATCGACAATTTGATAAGATTTGATAGGGTTCAAAACATTGCTTTTCGTGAAAACGATTGATACGGAATTTTTAAGACGGCTGCGTACATCCAATATGGTGTTAGATATAACACATTTAACAACCTGTATGATTGATGCACTTTTTAATTCACCGACGTTTCGTTTTGAATTCAGTTTGAAAAATGACTAATTCCTTCGTGTATTTTTGTTATCGGCGAGTACTTTTCTTTGTATTCCTCGTTATTTTCTTCTATTACGTGTACCCGAAAGTAATCGACAATTTGATAAGATGTATTTCGCTCTTGAGGAGTTCCTCACAAGAGGGGAATCGAAAATTTGCCGGAAAAGTGGCGGCGAGAGTTGTCGCGATAATATCGGTGAATATATAGTAGATTAATAATTGAAGTTCCTTTTTTTAGCGAAATAAAATGAATTCCAAAGTCAAACAGTTGATTACTTTCGGTTACCCCTAATATATTGTTCAGTTGACCGACAAGACGGATTCGTTTTACAGAAGCTTTAAAGGACCAAAATTACGTCTTTAACAGACCCGTTTTGTGTGGTCTGCGAGGTGTCGGAATACCGTAGATTTCGTGTGTGTTTCTTTGCTAGACCGGTTTCGGCCGCTACAAGTGACGGTGACAGACAGTGCAGTGAGGAGGACGCCCGAAAAACCGGTCTGGCGAAAGACCGGGACCGCGCGAGATGAGACAGAAACACCACAAACCTTTACGGTAAAGGTTTTACACCTTCATCCCTAAAAGCACCACTTTCATCGAGTCCGTGTTCATATTTTAAATTGAAATTTCTATCGCGCTTCTGACGCCATATTAAATATTCTGACTGTAGGCGTAATTCACTTCCATCAATTGCATACGTCTCCACCTTTTGGGTTACGTAAGATGAAAAACCGCGAAACGGCAAATAGTTGGAGTGCATCGCCTTGAAGGCCGTAAACCGATCTTACCGGGGCGGGTGGGGGGGGGCAAGGAGGAAAAAAACATAAATCCGTTATACAGATTGTATAATTTCAATTCAATCTGTATATATCGGAGCCAGTAAAACAATATTACTGTGACGCAACCAAAAGTCACGCCTACCCGGGGGGGTGGGGGCTAAAGATGGGGCTTTTATGTAAAAGTTTAAAAATCAGTTGTGGTACCGAATTGGTGATACTTTGGACTTTGAAATAGCTTTTCGTTTCGAACAGAAACGAAATCGGAGTAGGCCTATTACGATAGTTTTCTGTCGCGGTTCCAAGTTGGGCTCTGAATAACGTCTCGGCGCCAAGTTTTAAAATCGAGCTCGATGCACGGCCGATCTGTTGTTTCCCCTTTTTAAAATATTCGGTGAAATGAAAAATTCCACGAATGGGTATTGGACGGACGGACGCCGAGGGAAAATGTCGACGGGACGATTTCTGTAGAGTTTATCGCTCGTGTTTCGTTATCGGACCGATTCGCGATAGGGCAGATTAAAAGCTGGACATCTCCACCTCGTATTATCTCCAAAGTCTGCGGACTTAACTGTTCGAAATATTTATACCGCTCCCCGGTTTATGTAGGCATAAAAGTATACTGTAGGATGTCTCAAAATTAACGCAAGATTTGACTCGAACTGTGGCTGCCAAACTTTCATTATTTTTCAAAATATTGTTCAACAATGAAAACGCGTTGTTCTCTATCGTGTAACCCCCATTTGTACTGACCCTAAACTATCGGCTGTCGAATGGGGTTTTTTTTTTTTAATAGGGTTGCCACAACTTTACTGCAATAATTGTGGCAAATTCAAATCTTGCTTTCATCTCGGGACACCCTATAGAAGTTTTCTGAAGTTAACACTCGCCTATACTGTTCCTGGAGTAAAATTTAAAAGCGTATAATTTGATATACCTGTTTTGTGGTCTGCGAGGGGTTGGAAGTATACTGTAGGTTCGTGGTGTTTCTGTCTCCTCTCGCCGGTTTGGTCTTTTGCTAGACCGGGGTTTCGGCCGCTCGCCATCTTCAGTAGCGCTGTGTTAGAGTCACTTTTAGCACTTTGGATGTTTTTTTTTTTTGGGGCATCCTCACTGCAAGTGACAGTGGGCAGTGAGGATGCCCCAAAAATATCCAAAGTGCTAACAGTGACTGACACAGCGCTACTGAAGATCTGATTGAAACCGGTCTAGCGAAAGACCACAAACCGGCGAGAGGAGAGACAGAAACATCACGAACCTACAGTAAATCCAGCGTATACATTACGCCCTATCGGTCTGCCCGGTGTCTAGTATAATTATTATACAAGTCGTCTATGTCCGTTCTCAATTCTTTCGGGAACGGAGGTTTTTCGGTGTTGGCGACTTTATAAATATTAATAGGCCAGAATTGGGCCAATATAGAAGAAGGTCAGTAGTGGAGCGGCCGGCCCAAGTGTAGACGGCCGTCTATATCTCCAGCCGGTTTATCCCTCGTCCATTTAATCGAACGGTGATCGGTCTGAGACACTTTCATGCCGAAGTACCCCTAGTTTAGGAATACCTGTTTTGTGGTCGGCGAACGGTTCGGAATTACCGTGGATTTCGTCTGTTTCTGCCTCCTCCAAAAGACCAAAATTCCAAAGCGGAGACCACAAACCGGCGAGAGGAGACAGAAACACACGAAGGAATATTCTTCGTACTACCCTTTAATTCCTCCTTTAGATCCTCCTCCTCCTCCTCCTCGGAGTTATTAAAACTTTTTTTTTTTTATTCCATTTATCGGTATTGTCACAACTACAATTTTTAGATTGTACCTAGTGACAGTGCTCTGTCAGTACTCGGTGGACTCTCGAAGGAGGAGAAGGCCACCCGATGACGGTACTGGCGCTCCTGGAAGCGGGGAAAGTTGTTGTCGAATTGAGGGATAATTTGGAACGGAAGGATTTATACCGGGGGGAAGCTGGTGATTCTCGAAAGAACGGGACTTTTAGGCCATTGTGGATTATTCTGTTATAGACATTAAATATGGTGGGGCGTCGGTAATTTTTCGAAGGATTACTACGGATCGCGAGGATCGGAGTCGCCGGTGGATCGCCAGGTTTCAGTAGGCGGTTTGTAAATTAATAATTTGTTGGAGAAGCGACAGTTTTGATCTGTAGTCGAGGAGTCTTCAGTGGTAATTTGTAGTCCCGAGTTCCAGCACTCGATTTTCAATTGGGTAGTTGGGACCGGTCCGGGGGAAAACAAGGGGAGGACAAGTTCTTTTTTGGCAATTGAACTTAATACTCCGTTTCCTGGACCAACTTTCTACGAGGGAGAGAGGTCTTTTTGGGGGGGAATGCGATGCCGAGTGAGGATCTGAGTTTGTACAGCTTTGTGGGTCTGGACAGGAAGCGAGGAAGGTATCGCAGGATGTTGAGGGGTGTATAGAATAAAGGAGAGAACACTGCCCTTATTAAAACTGAAATTTAATTTCTTCTAAAAGTTTTACAAAGTTGAGTATCGGCCCTGTGTTGTGTACTGTACGTGCCTCCGGAGTACGGAAGTGTGTCGATCCCGTTGCTCGTTCCCGTTTCCGGTCCGTCTATTGTCAGGATAATAATGGTGGCCCACCGAGTGTATCGCATTTAGGACCCGTTCGGCCGAAAATATCGCCCCGAAGACGAGAGGACCCCGGTGGGTGTACCCTGGATGAACACGAGGCGTTATCGATGAAGCGCCGATCCTGGCTCCGCTCAATTTTATAGACCGGTTTCTCCGCTCTTCGGCTGGACGCTGCCGCCTGCAGTCCATTACCCGTTTATCTCCAAGTCGGCGCCACGAATTATCTCGTTTTGGCGACTTTGCCTTTATGTTCCGAGCGCAGAGGAGATATATAAAGTCGGTCGGCAACTCCATCCGTCCAGATAGATACCAACCCCCAACCCCCGGTCTAAATAAACCTCTATTTGTAGACTATAGCACGGCCCGGATAACTCTTGAACTGCGTACCGGTGGAAATCCGAATTGATCGATCAACCGGAGCTGAATCGAATTATTCAGTTGTGCCCAGACCGACATTTCCGACAGTTTCAGTATGCGAGACTATAAACTGAAATCAATTTGAATTTTCGAAATTTTGTAGTTGACTTAACCCTCTATGGGGGCCCCAGTGTAACTTTCAGGTCGCATTTCAATTTATCCAGATTTTACCGAATAATTATAGCTTTTTTTCGTGCGGGATGGCGCATAAATCTCTTAATCCTATAACGTTGTCAAGAAAACCGATATCAATATCAATTATTTTTCATTCACATATAGTTGCTGATTTAACTGATGCTTGGATTGTTTGACAGTCTTTTTTTGAACTTTTAATAATTCGGTTTTTAATAAATAATTTTTAAATTTTTCACAAAAATTAATAAAACGAATCGTGCCAGTTTCAGTAGATGCAGCCCACTCTTTAATATACGAAACGTTCGCCTTCAAACAGTGAACTGTTGGCACAAACATTTTATTTATTACAAAGATATACGAAAATTTGTTAACACCGATGTTAATGAAATTTCGTTGTACCTACTTTGAAGAAAACTTTTTTTTTTTTTTCTATTGGGCCCCAGTGTAACTTTCGGGTCGCATTTCAATTTATCGAGATTTTATCAAATAATTATAGATTTGTTGTGTGAGACGGCGCAAGAAAACCAATATCAATATCAATTTTTTTTTTTCATTCGCATATATAGGTTTATAATTGCCGATTTTTCGTTCCCCCCCCAATTTTTTGGTGATTTAAATTAAAAAGTCGGCCCGTAGAGGGTTGTTAAATGGAACCGACCATTTACACATTTCTTGTCAGATATATATATATATATATATATATATATATATATATATATATATATTAGGGGTACCCAAAAGTAATCGACATTTTGACTTTGGAATTCATGTTATTTTGCTAAAAAAAAGATACTTTAATTATTAATCCCCTCTTGAAGAACTCCTCAAGACCAAAATAAGGCTCTTTTGCCCTGAAAGTTGAGCTAAAATCCAGGTTACTCTTATTAGGGGCAACCAAAAGTAATCGAATCAACATTTTGTATATTGCCAATTTGTTGGCCATAGCAAGTATTAGGGGATTACCCGAAAGTAATCGACATTTTGACTATTGGAATTTATTTTATTTTGCCAGAAAAAGAAACTTTTAAACTATTAATCTACTATATATATTCACCGATATTATCAACGACAACTCTCCGCCGCCACTTTTCCGGCAAATTTTCAATTCCCCTCTTGAGGAATTCCTCAAGACAAAACTGCATCTTGTATGTTCACTACGGCCTGAGAGTTTAGGTGGACGGATTTTCGTACGTATTCGACTGTAAAACTGTTAAAATAAGAGTCGCCCTATTTAAATTTTGTATATCGTACTTTCGGGGATAAGAAGCGCAGTAACGGCAACAAAGTAGGACGAATTGGAGGAGTTAGGTAGGTGTAGCCCTCTCCCCATTTATTTTCCCAATTTTCTCGTTTTTCTTCAGTTTTCGTCACCGCCCCCCCCCCCCCCCCCCCCGGTCTATCGTTTAATTGAAAACAGGACGCAGCCGTTGTTTTTTTTAAAAAAAGTGAAATGTTTCGTTGGAGAAAAAAATGGACGCGGCCGCTGCCATTGTTCTAACGGCAACCCGGTTTTTCGACCCAGATTCAGATATACTGCCCCCCGTGGGGGGGGCACAGATAGGGCCCACCTCCACGGGCGGACTTTCTCTTCCAGCTCACATCTCAGACAGTTAGTTTAGTTATACCGCTTTCTTCTGCCCGACGCAGAAACCGCCAAACCGAAAAAAAAACGTTTCCGAAATTGACTACCGAGTGTTTCCGAAGTGGCTTAAATTTGTTTTAGTTCGATAGATAGAGAATTGGGCCAACAAATCCTTCGATTTTCAACCAAAGTGTAATAACTCACTTTGGTACACTTGTGGGTGGAATATGGTGGGGGGATCGATCTGGGAAAATTTTCGAAAAACCTAAATTTTCGATTTTCAACCCGCCGTTTCAGGGGCAAGTGTAACTCACTTTGGTACACTTGTGGGTGGAATATGGGATCGATCTGGGAAAATTTTCGAAAAACCTAAATTTTCGATTTTCAACCCGCCGTTTCAGGGGCAAGTGTAACTCACTTTGGTACACTTGTGGGTGGAATATGGGATCGACTGCGGGAAAATTTTCGAAAAACCTAAATTTTCGATTTTCAACCCGCCGTTTCAGGGGCAAGTGTAACTCACTTTGGTACACTTGTGGGTGGAATATGGGGATCGATCTGGGAAAATTTTCGAAAAACCTAAATTTTCGATTTTCAACCCGCCGTTTCAGGGGCAAGTGTAACTCACTTTGGTACACTTGTGGGTGGAATATGGAGATCGATCTGGGAAAATTTTCGAAAAACCTAAATTTTCGATTTTCAACCCGCCGTTTCAGGGGCAAGTGTAACTCACTTTGGTACACTTGTGGGTGGAATATGGGGGATCGATCTGGGAAAATTTTCGATTTTCAACCCGCCGTTTCAGGGGCAAGTGTAACCCACTTTGGTACACTTGTGGGTGGAATATGGGATCGGTAACGGTTTTTGTGTTGTTTTTTTTTAATGAATATTAAAAATTACCTGTCTCGCCCGAGAGGATGTGTACCGTGTACCGGTTACGCGCTGGTGGCGTTTACCCCGGGCAACTCAGTACTTGCTGTGTATTTCTCGGCATCCTCTTTAACAGATGTGTTAAAACATCGTCCTCCCGTCTTCCGTCTTGGCCAAGAGCGGATTTCCGGTTTTGTCGGCCGTTTCTCCCCGCAGTTCGCCCACTCGAAATACTGAAAAAACAGTATCGTTTTGAACGGTATTAATGAAAATGTAAAAAAAAAAATAAATAGTAGGAAAATTTCCGCGATTGGAACTTGTGAATTGGGAATAAATTCCCAATAATACTGTGGGGAGAATTCCCCCCCACCCCCCCACCACCATTTAACCTGAACTCGAACAAAACGTATTGTGGACTTGGGTGAAAATATATTTGGAAAATTTCAAGACAGAACTCTAGAACCGTGTAATAATGAGAAATCTCGAATCGCCGCCCTGGTATACATACGAAATACGCAATTGACACAATGGAGGACAGGATTTCGGTTATTTTTTTAGAGCTGCAAATCCATTCTATTCCACGATCGACATTAGTTGGGGGGGAAGAACCGTTGTGAGGAAATGCTAGTGACCCGAATAGCCGGCGATAGTGATTGATTATAGCCGGCCTAGATACCGAATGAAAGAGTGCAACCGGCCAGTTTATTATATTAATTCATTCTAAAATACGGCCGCCGACGCTTTGTTATCTTCTTCCGATTGCTGTGTACGGTTTTAGACTGGGTTTAATGGGGGAAATGTAAAAAATAAGCCCTACAAATGGACGTTCCTATCCCCCACCCAACAGCAGGCTCGGTCTCCTCTCGCTGGTTTGGTCTTTTGCTAGACCGGTGATTCGGCTGCTCGCCATCTTCAGTAGCGCTGTGTTAGAGTCACTGTTAGCACTTTGGAAGTTTTTTGTGGGGCATCCTCACTGCCCACTGTCACTTTCATATGTAATATATACTGTGACTACTAACACAGCGCTACTGAAGATGGCGAGCGGCCGAAACCCCGGTCCGGCAAAAGACCAAACCAGCAGTGAGAGGAGACAGAAACATCACGAACCTACAGTATTCATTCCGACCCCTCGCTGACCACAAAACAGGTATATTAAAATGATTCGCCATACCCTTTTGAGAGGGACATATACAAAGCTATACTAAAACCGACAAGGACGTACGGAATAGAACTATGCTGTGGGTTCCGCCAAGAAATCCAGAGATTCCAGTCAAAAGTCCTTCCAGTAACATCCTTAATGCTCCCCGGGTATGTTTCTAACCGAACAATCCGTGACCTCAACATACCCCGACAGTCGATTTAAGCAAAATCACGCTTTGCTTAAATTCCATTCCCGCCTCTCTCCGCGTGTATATATATATATATATATATATATATATATATATATATATATATTAAAAGAGGGTTTTGAACAATAAAACAGAAGCTATACATTGTAGCACAGTCTGATCTAACTCAACTGTCTCCTCCTCCTTTATTTCGTTATGTCCTTTTATATTAAACGAATATAAATACAATAGGGGAAAGGGAGATATCTAAAAACCCCCGGTGTGACAGTTAATATCCTCATCCATCCTCGTGCTAATAATTGGCATTGAAATGTAAATTTCTCTAAGAAACCTATCCCCGTGTCCTGCCTGAAATGCGTAGTAAGATACTTTCATTACGGAAGAATAGATTTAATTTATAATGTAAATTGAACAAAGGAAATATAATTGTTACCGTACACACTTGTGGTACGGCTTTCAAAATTCTCCCTCGACTAGTGAATTTCTGGTTGAACCGTTTATAGATTATAACGATCAATAAAGCCGGGATTAATTATTTCTGTAGTTTCGTGATGTTTCTGTCTCCTCTCGCTGGTTTGGTCTTTTGCTAGACCGGTTTCGGCCGGTCGCCATCTTCAGTAGCGCTGTGTGCAAAAGACCAAACCAGCGAGAGGAGACAAAAACACACGGAATCTACAGTATTCCGACCGCTCGCTGACCACAAAACAAGTATATCATATTAATTATTTCCTTGCATAATTGAATAACGAATCGAAAATGGCCGAATTTTCCTTCTATTTTCCCCCTCGATTTGGCCGTTTTCCCGACACACTTTTGCCGTCGTGCCCGTTAGATCATAGCTTTTTTAGTCATTCTTGCGGGATTTTAAGGAAAATGCATTTAAGGCTGGCGTCATTAAGGCCTAAATAGATATTCGTCAATCGGTCGATATTAGCCGATATATTTTTATTAGCTTATTGCCTATTGTTTCGCGTACAGAACATTCGGCCCTATTAAGGCCCGGAATTACAGTGGATTAAATGAAATAATAAGTTGGAACTTCTGTTAGAAAGATTGGAGCCGACTGTGTGCCTATTCCTTAAATATCGTTAGGGTATTTTTTTCCCCCTTTATGAATTTTTTTGTCTTCAGTCAGATTTAAAATGTCGGCTGGAACTAGCGTTCGGAGCCGAATAGAAAGTGGACTCGATCAGCGTTATGATGAAAGTGCTTAACGATCGGCAATTTTACGACGGTCTCCCGGCATGAGGGACGGTTTTATTATTCGGCGGAGGGTGGGGGGGGAAATGAAACTAATAAAAATCACCTTCTGCCCTCCAACTTCGGGTTGGAGCTTTCACCGGGCACAACAACAACAACAACAAGGGGATGATTATAACGCCTATGGGGGTTCCACCGAGACATCCAACATCGCCCGCATCCGGAGATTTCAGTGAAAAGTCCTTCTTTCCCCTTTTAACCATCCATTAAACGCCACCCCGCCCAGAGATCAGATCGCCTCGGGGGGTGGTTTCTTTATCGGGACAGACACGTGAAAAATATACACGTATCTATTGCACCTATAACTGTAGGTAGTTGATTGTGAAAAATAGAAAAAGTCCTACCCACACTGTACGCGGGCTTCAGTGTGCCCGAAGTCCCCACTTCACCGAAATGATCGAAAATATTACATGACTAAACAGTGGTCTTTTTTCTGCGTTGAAAACGCCCAAGAATGAAGCGATTTAATGATTATTTTTTTTGGTTTAACATACCTTGTTTTGTGGTCTGCGAGGGGTTGTGGAATACCGTTGATTTCGTGTGTGTGTTTTTCGGTCTTTTTTTTGTTAGACCGGTTTCGGCCGCTCGCCCCGTCTTCAGTAGCGCTGTGTTGGAGGATGTTTTCGGGGGTGGGGTGGGGGGGGCGCATCCTCACTGCACACTGTCACTACTGTCCCTCGTACTGTCTTCTGGCCTTTTATTCTACACAGTACAAGTGACAGTGACAGTGACCTCCAAAGGGCCAAACTGTGACTAACACCGCTACTGAAGATGGCGAGCGGCTTCAGTAGCGGTGTTGGTCACTGCTGGCAGTTGGGACGACAGTACAAGCGAATAGTCACTGTTGGCACTTTGGACGTTTCTGGCAGTAGGACCGCCAAAAGTGACTACTGAAGATGGCGAGCGGCCGAAACCGGTCTAGCTAGCAAAACGGGTCGGAACCGGCGAGCGGAGACAGAAACACGCAGTTGAATTCAACTACTCGAATTTTCGTGTCCCGATGGGAAAGCGATCCGAAAATCGTTTCTCGTCCGCATCACAACCCCTGCCCTTCCACCCTTCGCTATTGTATATCGGAATGTATACCGATCTGGGGGGGGGTCCCCCCTTGTTTCAAATAAAAGACCTAGTCGTTGTATATATATGTGGGGGGGTTGGTCCGCATTTTCAATTCTCCCCTCCGTACAAAACAGTTTCGGAACCCTTCAAAACGTCGAACGTTTCCCCAAGGGTTCGTTGAGAACCCTGTCGCAGGATACGAAGGTCAACTACAATTCCCTCGTGACGTTTATACCGTCACTTTATTATTTTAGCGCGCTTATAATTTAAAATTAAATAATTAATTAAAATCGAATTCCCTATATATAAAAGTAGATTTCCTAACTTAGAGTTAGATTTTAAAAGACAGACTCAAATAATATTAGGGGTACCCAAAAGTAAACGAAATTTTGACTTTGGAATTCCATTTTATTTTGCCAGAAAAAGAAACTTTAATTATTAATCTACTGTATATATTCACCGATATTATCAACGACAACTCTCCGCCGCCACTTTTCCGGCAAATTTTCCATTCCCCCCCCCTCTCTTGAGGAACTCCTCAAGACCAAAATACATCTTATCAAATTGTCGATTACTTTTGGGAAAGAATATTCGTTCATGAGAACGCGTTCCAATTTACTACAATGGAAGCAGGGATTACTAAACTATTTAATGGTGACTGTTATTAATGGAGAAAATTTGCGAAGCGCCGTAATATGGGTTTAAAAATGGGGGGGCCGGACGATTAAAAGAGAAAGTAGGCGGGCCGTTTTTTCTTTTTTTTTTTCTTTTTTTCCTACTGCTTTTACTGCCTACTCGGCCCTACCGAACTGGCCCCTCCCGAAGGCTTTCTTCGTATTCTTCCCAGTTTTTGACGGATGGACGTCGAGAACAATTTCTACACTTTCGTCCGTATAACGATACTGGGGCAATACGCACGTTATTATTAGGGTCAGCAAGCAGTAAGTGTAAGAGAGAATAACAGAAGTTAAATTACAGATATTTGAACGTTACAGTGGACAATGTCCGACAGAAACTGCCGGAGCGCCGTTATAAAAATGCGTCATCCCAAATGGCGATTTTGTAGAAGAATAAATAATTTTTCGACACTTAAATGGTGTAAATATTATAGAAAGTAAACGTCCGTTTGTAGACCTTACTCTAGGTATTGCCCTCCTATAAGTCAGGGTGGACAAATGCGGCTCCCGATTGAAAATCTTTTTCACGAATCTTTTTAAATTTAATGAGTCGGGAAAGCGTGTTCGAGTTGTTTCTATTGATATAATTGAACGTGTCCCATTACTTGTGTAGAACACGTAACAGTGCTGTAGATAAACAACCGGAACGAGGCCTTCATTGACCTCAAACTCTCCCCCACTGGTTGGAAAAAACCCTTCGAGGGTTCAGAGGGGGGAAATATCTATCTACCGTCTAAAGGGTTTTTTTTTGTACCGTAGGTTCGTTGTGTTTCTGTCTCCTCTCGCCGGTTCGGCCTTATGCTAGACCTTGTTTCGGCCGCTCGCCATCTTCAGTAGCGCTGTGTTGGTCACCCACTGTTGGCACTTTGGAAATACGTACAACGCCACTTGTTGTGGTGAATTCCGCAATTAATTAGTTGCCGACCCCCCGATAGAATGGCTGGTTTGGTCTTTTGCTAGACCGGGGTTTCGGCCGCTCGCCATCTTCAGTAGCGCGGTGTTAGTCACCCACTGTCGGCACTTTGGAAATACGTACAACGCCACTTGTTGTGGTGAATTCCGCAATTAATTAGTTGCCGACCCCCCGATAGAATGGCTGGTTTGGTCTTTTGCTAGACCGGTGTTTGTCGGCCGCTCGCCATCTTCAGTAGCGCTGTGTCAGTCACTGTCGGCACTTTGGATGTTTGGAAGTGACAGTGGGCAGTGAGGATGCCCCCCAGGAAAAACATCCAAAGTGCCAAAAGTGACTGTTGCGTTTTTCGCTACTGAAGATGGCGAGCGGCCGACAAACCCCGGTCTAGCGAAAGACCAAACCGGCGAGAGGTGACAAAAACACACTAAATCTACGGTATTCCACAACCCTGGCGGACCACAAAACAGGGTTTTTTGGCCGGTTATCCAATATCCCCGGGGCGCGATTGGGTCGTGTGGGGCTTCCCCGTCGAAGGTAGACGACTCGGATTTCCCCGAATGAGTCGGAAATTCTTCCTCGGCCAATTCCAGTACAAAGGGCCGAACTGTTGGCGGTTCAATCCTGGAATGCCGGCCGCTCTTGGACGGGGTCGACGAAGTAACCGGGTAAATTAGATACGGCCCCAGAAAAATTTTAACACATCAACTAATTGGGTCCCCCCCCCCCGTTTATTGTCGGACGGCCTCTCCATTCCCGGAAACTGGTAGCGGTGCAGAAGAAGCAACCCGACGACTGCACTCGGATGACCGCCGAAGCGCGACCACAACGGTAAACCCTCCGCCCACGACAGGGAGGGCTTATTTTTAAATAAGCGCTCTGGTGTATATCGCTTATGCGTGGGCGGTTTACGAACCCGATAATTTACATTTAAAGTCACAGTAATGTCCGCCATTTTTAACACTCAATAAGTATCGAGTCCTCGACTAGAAATTGTCCTTTGCACAGAGCGTCATCTCCAACAGCTTCTCTCTTGTCGCTCGATGCACGTTCAAAGTGCAGAACATTTTCGCACTTGATAAGATTCTTCGCCACTAATTTGATATACCTGTCTGTGTTGTCTGCGAGGGGTTGGAGAATATACTGTTGTAGGTTCGTGATGTTTCTGTTGTTCGGGGATTTGTCGGCCGCTCGCCCCATCTTCAGTAGCGCTGTGTTAGCAGTCACTGTTATTAGCACAGACAGTACACGTGAAACCGATTGCTGTGTACGGTTTTAGACTGGGTTTAATGGGGGGGAAATGTAAGAAAATAAGCCCTACAAATGGACGTTCCTATCCCCCACCCAACAGCAGGCTCGGTCTCCTCTCTCGCCGGTTTGGTCTTTTGCTAGACCGGGGTTTTTCGGCCGCTCGCCATCTTCAGTAGCGCTGTGTTAGAGTCACTGTTAGCACTTTGGATGTTTTTTTTTGTGGGGGGGGGGCATCCTCACTGCTGCCCACTGTCACTTTCACACATGTACTGTGTATGTAGAAGACCAAAAGACGAGTACGAGCGACAGTGACAACTGCAGTGACACAGCGCTACTGAAGATGGCGAGCGGCCGACAAACCCCGGTCCAGCGAAAGACCAGACCGCGGCGAGAGAGAGGAGACAGAGAAAAACACATCGCTAATCTACATTCTTCGATACGTAAAAAAAAAATTCTGGGATTTTTCATTGGAAGGCGAGGAGCGCTCGGAGGAGGGCGTCCCGTCTTGAGGTCGACGATGACCGCCAAATAAAGGCCATCATTATTGCGATATCGGACATTGCTGAGACGCCGAATTTATGTTGCCGCAAAATATTGTTGTAGTGGCGCACTTAAAAGTGTGTACAACGCCACTTGTTGTCGGTGTGAATTACGCAATTATACTTAGCTGCCGACCCAAAGGGTGGAATAATATATATCGAGGGGTCTTGGCTTGGGGGGTTTATAATCGCACTTTTTGGAGCTGTAGACCGTTAAACCCTGTGCGATAAGTTTGCCCGATAACTAATTCTCAGTCGAATTGGCCAAGAAATTGTTGTACTTCACCGGTCGGCCAAGTCCCAAGTCGGGGATTGGTTTCGGTACAGTACGTTTTAAGTTGTCGTTCCGGACTGAAGAGATGCTGCGCTTAATTATTGTCCCCCCCCCCCGCTAAATCAACTTTTACAGTTATATAATTTTCACGTCTTTGTCTCGATAAAGAAGAAACCACCCCCTCCCCCCGATGATGGCGCTTTTGACACGATTTAACTCTACTGTCCGAGGTGTGATCTCTGGCCTATTGGTGGTGTGGATAGTGGATGCGGTAAAAGAGGAAACTGGATGAACGAGTGGATTGGGACGAGGAGAGGCGGGAATGGGAAATTTCTGGAACCGGGGATTTTGCGACTTTCTGGGTATGTTGAGGTCGTGAGGTGGAGCGTTAAGGATGGTTCGAAGGACTCTCGATTGGAATCTCTGGATGTCCGATGTCTTGGAACCCCACAGCTCAATACTGTATTTCTAAGTATCGCTTTGTATATTGTCAGTTTGTTACTTGAGGTCAATTTCGATGTCCGTTTCGTCGGAACGTTTTATTCGGTCTTATCCCTCGGTCTTATGTATGTATGTCCCGCGTGCGTACACGATATACATCTCTCAGATCGGCTTAAAGGATAAGTTTCAACGATTCTGCGGATTAATTCTCTCACCCTGCATAAAGGTTTAAAAAAGAGTTATCCTCACATCGATATACGACGTTGGGGAACAATTTAGATGGTCTGACCGAGGCGATAATAAAATGCCTTGCAACGGGCAGAAATAAAAATTTTTATACATATAAAAAGATTCTCTCTGTCACGACTTTCGTCGGCAGATCTTTGTTCACCTCCTTCCAATTTTCACGAAACTTGTTTTTCGCTCCAACTTCGAAAAAGTTCAAAGTCATCGCAGTTTACGTTGTTTGTTTCAGTGGCGGCCATTACCCCACTCCCAACCCTCTCGCTTCGTATAAAAATCGGCGAGACCGGTAAATAATTTTACGGATTTCGCCCCTTTTATTCAGGAGAATCTTTCCAATTATCCTTTTTTCATTGTCGAAAAATAATTGTTAATTTTAATTACGGTGTATGCACTCCGGGTACTTAATGAAATCGCAAGCCGATAACGGAGCGAGAATATGCTGGAGGTTTAAGGATATATATGGAACTGTTTTTATCGTCGGTCTCGTATATTATGATTGAGAATATTTCTTTTATTCAATTTATATTTTTATATGGGTTGATTTTTATTTTTATTGTCGGAATAAAATATCTAAAAATTTCGCCCCGGTCGAGGGGGGTTTAATACAGAAGGCATTGTATAAGACAGCGGCATGGATTAAGATGGCCGTTACTGCCGTCCCGTGAAGTCCCCGAAGTTCTCTCGATTCCGGCCAAGTTACGGCCTGGAATGGCTTTCGCCGAATTCCAGTTTCTCCCGTTCAACTTCTCCGATCGTCTGGCGCGATCGAAGGCGGCCGCGACGAGCGAAACTACCAAAAAACTGGCTCCCACTCATAGGAAGGTATCGACCGGCGTTATTCACCCCCCCGCCCGGCCCCGTCTTTTAATTTTCCCTTTTTTTGGTCAAAATCCTCACCCCCCCCCCCGGATAGATAACACAATAACCGGGGGGGAGGGGGAGAGATCCGCCCTTAAATACACTTTTCAATTAGCGTTTTTCCTCGTCACTGTGTCACACACCACTTGACGGTTGGACTGGCGATAACCCTAGTTGTAACCTCCCCGCCCAGTCTTATATATATATATATATATATATATATGAGAGTAGTTTTAAAAAAACTATATTACAGTGTAACAATTTCGATACGCTACTGTATTCATTGCGAGAATTTTAACCCCTAACGAAAGAGCGCATTTAAAACGGCTAGCTCTTTGAATTCGCGTTTTCAAACATGGATTTCCTTCGAGTGTAGCATCCGAAATATTCGATTGAAACGATCCCTCGTGAATGTATCCGAATAGAATGGACCAATTATTGACCGATATTCAAATTTATTTTTGAATTTACGGGCATTGTGCCCGTATTGAAAATTACAGAAAGAAAAGCCTGAAATTCTTCCTTTTCTGCATTTTTCCAAATCGATCTCTTTCCACTTATTTTGCTATTCGCTCAATTATTAGTTTCTTTTATTATATTATCTGTAAAGTACAACTCGAATATATCGATAGGCTCGACGATATTTGGAGAAATTTTTGGCCGTGTAACTTTCGGAGATACTGTAAATTTTATTTGTCGAAAAATATCGTCTCGTTCGTTAAAAACATTTTCCCATTCGCTCGAGTCGTCACTATCACCGTTTATATTTTCGCTCCGGCTGAGTAAAATATCAGTATCACTATCCGTAATAGGCATAACACTTTTTATTAGGAAGTATGTCACTTTGAGAACTATCGTAATTATCGCTTTCATTTTCATCTTCGCTACTTGAAAATTCCAGGTTTCCACCGGTACTCGATTCTTCGACACTCCTTTTCTTTGCTATATTTTATAAGGTTTAAATTATGGATAGAAAAAATAAAAATAGCACGCATGTAAGCACGACTTTGTCTCTCTTACTTATTTTATTAGTTTTTAATTTTTTATTAGCTTATTTTTAAATCGAAATATTCGTTCAATAAATTAGTAATTTCGCGCTAAATGTTTGTATTTATATGACATCCGTAATTGTCGAGTTTCAACTTAAATTTCAAATAAATATTATCTCAAAGATTTATCTGTAAGATCTACACTTACAACAATGCTATCTCGGCCCTCCCCTTCTGTAAACAGCCTATCTATAGTAGAGGCCAGTTTTGAAAGGTCGGTCGGTGCCAGTAGTAGTCGGCGACAGGATGTCGTACAGCGGTATAAGAGTCGTTAGCTATACGGCGGGGCGGAGCAGGAGGAACGGAGCTGTGTGTCTGAAGAGTGGTGTTTTGTCGGTGCAGGGTAGCGAGGGCGGCGGGGGCGGCGGAGGAGGAGGGGGAGGAGGCGGTGGCGGAGGCGGCGGAGGCGGAGGCGGAGGAGGAGGAGGAGGCACCACCAGGTGTCCTCGTCCAGGAGCAGAGCGGCCGACGAACCACACATCGGCAAGTACAAGCTCCTCAAGACGATAGGCAAGGGCAACTTCGCCAAGGTCAAGCTCGCCAAACACGTACCGACAGGAAAAGAGGTAAACCGACTCCACTACTTATTATAGCTATAGACAAATTTGTTATAGACGAGCCCTCGTGTGTAAAATACAGAAACAGGCGAATTAAACAGAGGCGCCGGGGTGGGGTTGGGGGGTGAGATCTGAATAATTTTTATTTCTGTAAATACAACGGTATAAACAGATTGCGATTACTGCGCGTATTCGGCCTATTGGCCTTACTACGTTTATATTCATAAATATTACAATACATTATACACAAATTTTTTTTTTTTTACAATATCGTTGTGATAGTCGGGGAAAATACAGAATAAAAATCCGAGGACTTAAGTGTGCCCGGGGGGTAAGAGGTAACAGAAATACAATGATAAAAAAAACTAACGAAAAAGTTTTTTTAGACACCGACAGAACAAATAGACTAAATTCGAAACAAACGACCAGACTACACACCGGTAGTATTAGTTAAAATGCTACAAATTATCGTTGACGGCTTCACGGCATAAAATACCGAAAACGACACAAGTGGTACAATAAAAAACTGCAGACGAATACAACATAATAATAAGGTTCTCTCAAATGGGAAAACAAAATGAAATAACAACAATAGGATATTACTAAAAAACTCTAATACTGTAATTTATTCAAATTTACAATTTAAATTAAAATCAGTTTTTTTTTGGATAGGGTTAGATGAAGTATTGTTATAAAATTGAGGTTGAATAATATCAGAATACAATCTTCTAATTTCTAGTTAAAACTGTTTTGGATTTAAAAATAATAATAAATTTATCTTGCATTAATAATTTAATGTTAATGTTTATTAGAGAAAGATTATTTATTTTATATTTTGTTTTTCAGGTTGCAATTAAAATAATCGACAAAACACAATTAAATCCTGGAAGTTTACAAAAGGTATTAAAACATTGAAATTATTTCTGAAATTATGCATTATTTCTTTGGTGTTTTTCATGTAATTTTCTAATTGCGTTCCGACTTATTTTAGCTGTTTAGGGAAGTAAGAATAATGAAGATGTTAGATCATCCTAATATAGGTAATTATAATCCTATGTTCATCCATTAAAATGGTATATCGCCGCGTTGTATGGAATTACTTCTTTATTGCGATGTTCGTTGTAATATATTTTTCCACTAACGAGTGATATATGAAAAATTAATTTTTTTCCAGTTAAACTTTTTCAAGTAATAGAAACAGAGAAAACGCTCTATTTAGTAATGGAGTACGCAAGCGGCGGCGAAGTGTTTGATTATTTAGTATTGCACGGAAGGATGAAAGAAAAAGAGGCTAGAGCCAAATTTAGACAGGTAAACAGATCGATCAAACTCCACGAAATCTAGTCCGTATATTTCTACTATTTATTTGACCAGTCTATTTACAGATTTGAACGGTAAACAAAAAAAAAAAAATGCGTTTCTATTGAAAATATTATTTTTTTCTTTTTTCAGATTGTCTCAGCAGTACAGTACTGCCATCAAAAGAAAATTATTCACAGGGATTTAAAGGTAATCTGTTGTCAAATAAAAATTCTGTTTATTCGAATTTAGCCAAATATCACTTTGTACTTTGGTTTTAAATTAACAGAGTCCGCTTTCGGATCGACCGTATTTCTCATATTTTTTTTTTATTCCCTCCGTTTTGCAGGCAGAAAATTTGTTGTTAGATAGCGAAATGAATATAAAAATTGCCGATTTCGGATTTAGCAACGAGTTCACGCCCGGAAATAAACTCGACACCTTCTGCGGTAGTCCACCGTACGCAGCTCCGGAATTGTTCCAAGGCAGGTTTATCTATTTCATTTATTTCATTTCAGACGATACAGGAATTGACGATATTATAGGCAAACAGTGGACGTTTTGTATTTTTTAATATTTATTCAACCGAAGCACAGGTGTATAACAGGTCTTCGGGCGAGGCTGCCACGAAAACTATAAGAAATTGTACAAAAAAAATATTATTCTAGAACTCTTTTAACGATTTCATTTCATAAATAGTGTCCAAAGTTTTTTCTAATCTTTAATAATATTTTTCTCGAAGGACAGAAAATCTGATAATTCCCGTAAATTTATGTAACGCTTTTTATTTTCTCTACTTGTTAATAGTCGAAATAACTTGGAGATGTAGCTTAAAGCAATCTGTACGCCCGGGAAATTAATACCTAGGAAAATGAATAAAAACCATTTTCGTAGTATTTTTGGTTACTGTAGGTTCGCGATGTTTCTGTCTCCTCTCTCGCCGGTTTGGTCTTTTGTTAGACCGGGGTTTTTCGGCCGCTCGCCATCTTCAGTAGCGCCCTGTGTTAGTAGTCACAACAGTACAAGTGAAAGTGACAGTGGGCAGTGAGGATGCCCAAAATGTGCTAACAGTGACTAACACAGCGCTACTGAAGATGGCGAGCGGCCGAAAAACCCCGGTCTAGGAAAAGACCAAACCGGCGAGAGAGGAGACAGAAACATCACGAACCTAGAGTATATTCCAACCCCTCGCAGACCACAAAACAGGTATATCAAATTATTTTTGGTTAATTTTCAAGCGAATATTTTTATTCCTGTATTCCAGATCGTTTATATATTTAATTATTTTTTCCTCCGAACATTTTCAGCGAAATATATTCCGTTGTTCGGTTATTTAATGTCGTCGTTTTCGATTTCAGGTAAGAAATACGACGGCCCCGAAGTCGACGTCTGGTCGTTGGGCGTTATACTTTATACGTTGGTGAGCGGGTCGCTTCCTTTCGACGGATCGACGTTACGAGAACTCCGGGAAAGAGTCCTCAGGGGCAAATACAGGATACCCTTCTATATGTCGACCGATTGTGAAAACCTCCTGAAGAAATTCCTCGTTCTCAACCCCGCCAAGAGAGCTTCGTTAGAGGTATGCACAGTATTTTCATTTTTTAGGAGTCTAGACCAATATATATATATATATATATATATATATATATATATATATATATATATATAAAAGATATTGATTGAGATAGTCCTGTCAGTTGGGCCGTAAACAATTCATGGTTCCGGGCATAGTGTTATTTCATTTACGCCTTGATTAGACTTCTAAAACAAATTTACAGGCTACAGCTATTATTAGTCTACTAATGTATTTAGGAGTTTACTTAAAAAAATACTGGTTGGATGGAGTAATGCGGCCTTAAATTTATTGGGCCCAGAGTTGCAGCTTGAATTTTCCTGCAGATTTCAGTGATGTAGTTTAAGTTTTAGTGTTAACCCGCAATATCCAAAAACTAGTATGATGTCTAGTAGTGTAGAGATAGAAATTGTATATCTATAGCGAAAAAAACTAGATCATTTTTCCTAGTTGTCTTACATAGAATATCCATTATAAGAAAGTACGTATTAGGCTTTTGTTTATTGAAACTAATCCATTTGTCTACAATATTTTCTGATATGAACAAAATATAAATATAATCGGATATCCGTTATTGGTGTATCCATTTTAAAAAAAAAAATTGTCCACATTTATTTGTACTTTAATTTCCCCGTACACTCTTTGCAGACCATAATGAAAGACAAGTGGATGAACATGGGTTACGAAGATGAGGAACTGAAACCCTATCTAGAACCTGAACCCGATTACAAGGACCTTAAGAGGATAGGTATGTATATTGGACCGGTGTTCAGATAAGTAAGACAGATCTCTGGTTCTTTGTTGTGGCATGACCCCCCCCCCACCCCCCCCCCAATGTCAGATGTGTTTCTACGTCATATTTACTCCGTCAATATCGTAAAACATATTAAAAGGTAAAAAAAAGAAACATTTAAAATAATCAAATTAATCATTTTTTTCCTTTTCCCCCCAGAGAAAGATTTTCATTGTGCATGAATTTTTACGCTAGCCAGAAATGCAGGGACGTTATAGAAAGTCCATTAAAAAAAAAATAATTAATCGTTTAATAATAATAGTATTTTTGAATAGTGTTGTTTGTGAGCATGTGACACGATAGTCGGAACCGACCAGACGCCTCCCATGTTGTTGTTCGCCGTTCGAATGAAAAATCGCGCCGAAAGTGCGCAGAAAAAAACGAAAACGGACAACGCATTGGGGCTGTCTGACTGCTTACCCCGGGTTTTTTTTTTGTGCATTCGAGCATGACGATGACTTTTTTTTATCTGTTTGATTGATGTTGATTGTACCCAAACTGTGAACCCAAAAGAGTAGAAAAAAAAACGTACTGAAAATGTAGTAGTTTTGATGATTTGTTAAAAAAAAAACTCCTAACAAATTTGGTCTAAAATTGAATTCGTGTTTTCTGTTTCTTTTTTTCCATGCGTTGATTGTCTCCTTGGTGAAGGCGTGAGGACAGGTAAGCTCTCAGCCAGACCTCTATCTTTCTCTCAATATATATCTCTCTTTCTCTCTCTCTCTGCCTCTATTCTATATTCTATTTTATTTTGTTCCCACCGGTCACTGTTCATTCTTTTGGTTTACCACCCCCCCCCCCCCCCCTCCAAGAGGAATAACAAGAGTTTCAGATTTAGGGGATATTTCAATGGATTTATTTTCTCGAATCGCATTTTCCACGCATTAGTCTCACTCGTATTCGGAAGGTGGAATTTTTTCAGGCCAAAATTTTTACGTCCGATTCTAATTGTATTGTTAGACAAAATTTGAAAAATAACCGTTTCGGAATAATAATTGTACACGGTGCCGTTTTTAATTTTTCCCCAATTTATTTTTCGCTCCCGCTCATTTCGGGTAGCGATTATCCCGGAATTTTACGTCTGCCTATTTCAGAAATAAAATCGCTGGCGATTTATAAAAAGTTTTGAATTTGTTTTGGGTATCCCATACGGTCTGGATATATATATATATGCACATATATAGAACATATGTAGAACAGTTAGATGTCAGTGTCTCTGCAAGAGTCCCAAATAGATGAACGGATTTATGGAAAAGTTTACGAGTGATGATTATAATTGTAATTTCAAAGAGTGGTCTGCCGACTTCACGACCGTTATAGTTATAGGCCTTGATTACTTCACATACCGATTGTGTTCTCTCATTTTTTTTATTTTTATTTCCAATCATGTCCGTTCACATTTTAGAACAATTTCACTGTTCTGTTAATCACTGAGCGACTCTATTAACGTGTTGCGAAAATGAATGGACAGTTTTCGATTTCAAGCGCAATAAGGCGTCGGGGCTGTGTAACGAAAAAAGGATAATTAAACTGAAACGGACCATTCATTTGGCAACAAACCGCGGATGTCATTGTAATGTATATTTTTATGTCTATATGTTATTCAACTCGAGAAATATGTTTTATGTGTACGAAATGGCGTTTCGAAGCTTGTAGTGTGCAAGAAACTGTTTTTTTTTTCAGTGTTTTATGTCCCTTTAATGTTTTATCTTTCTTTTTTCTAATTTCCTTAATCGTTTAACTGTTTGGTTTTTGTTTTTTCAAATAGTTTTAAGACTGCATTAAATGTTAATTATACTCTAGTACCGGGATTCAGTTTAAAATCGATATTATAGGGTAAGTAGTATAATTAATAAATGTACAATTTCTATTTCAACTGATTCTTACTTGAATGTTGCAGAAGCCCTCGTCGGTATGGGCTACTCTAGAAGTGAAATAGAAGATAGTTTAACTCAAGCCAAGTACGACGATGTTTTCGCTACGTACCTTCTCCTCGGAAGGAAGTCTACAGATGTAAGCGCCTTTACATTTAATACATTCGTTTTAGTGTTAATACCGCCCAATAATTTGTTTAATTAATACGATATCCCTTTTATCCAGTTGAGGGTATCTACCACAACTATTGTAATTAACTTCTGTATAACTTTTATATGTTTTTTTTATAATCTTAATTTACTACTAGAGTCTACTTGTACAGTTCGATCTATATATAATTTTTCACTGTCATCTATTGGTACAGCCGAAAGAAAAAGTGGTTACCGGTTAGTGAACCGTAGAATTTACACTTTCGAACTGAACAAGTTGTAAATTCTCTGCAATAAGGATGCACAGATTTTAGTTAGTGTCTAAATGAGATTCTAAATAATTGTTTTTTAATCTCTCCTCTCGGCCAGTTTGGTCTTTCGCCGGACAGATTTCGGTTTGGTCTCCATCTTCCGCCGGTAGACACCGGTGAGTCAATTTTCGGTGATAACGCCGCTTATAAATTTCATTTACTTTTCCGTTAGTCGGGCGAAAATGTCGCCGCCAACTGTGTCGCTGGCGGGAAGCGAATGACAGAAGAGTCGACGGAATAAAAGTCGAAAACGTTCAACTATAAATAAATATTAGTAAAGAAAACGGTATTACCCAAAAGGAATGACCCTATAATTATTGGTTTTAACCAAAATAAGGCGATGTCCTTGAGAATTCGCTCAAATTGGATTGTTCAGCGAAGTACGACTCCAAATGAGATGCCGATATCCTTTCTCTTGAAAAAAAAAAGACTGCATCTTTTTCAGTTCTAGCTGAATACCAAAATTTTTTTTTTTTACAAATATTAAGATCGAAGAAAAAAAGGAAAACGCGCTTTGTTTTGAGTTAATTCAGAGAATAGAGGACATGGCCCTCTATGATTGTAAGAAATATGGGGCGGAATTCCACATTATTTGGCGATTTATTCTATCCTCGAACATCCTCAAACATCTCGCGGCCCCTTATTGTTACATAGAGATTATGTTTGAATTATAAAACGGGAAAAAAAGAACTAGAAAGTTTTTATCGCAAATTTATGATTGCATATATTATTTTTAACATGCCATTCCTAAAAATTCACCAGCAGTTATTGTCTCATACAAATTGGTAATGGTATAATTAATAAATCTAACTTGCAAACCTTTTTCAAAGGCCAAAACTCAGATTTCATAATTTTGACTGTACATTTCCCCGTATGATTGTAAGAAATATGGGGCGGAATTCCACATATTTGGCGATTTATTCTATCCTCGAACATCCTCAAACATATCGCGGCCCCTTATTGTTACATAGAGATTATGTTTGAATTATAAAACGGGAAAAAAAAGAACTAGAAAGTTTTTATCGCAAATTTATGATTGCATATATTATTTTTAACATGCCATTCCTAAAAATTCACCAGCAAAAAGCATTTTCTCATACAAAGTGGTAATGGTTATTAATAAATCTAACTTGCAAACCTTTTTCAAAGGCAAAAACTCAGATTTCATAATTTTGACTGTACATTTCCCCCCCGTATGATTGTAAGAAATATGGGGCGGAATTCCATTATTTGGCGATTTATTCTATCCTCGAACATCCTCAAACATATCGCGGCCCCTTATTGTTACATAGAGATTATGTTTGAATTATAAAACGGGAAAACCTTTGTCTCATACAAATTGGTAATAGTAATTAATAAATCTAACTTTTTCTAAGGCAAAAACTCAGATTTCATAATTTTGACTGTACATTCCCCCCGTATTTGGCGGAATTCTACATTATTTGGCAATTTTTCGTTTGCGTCCGCCTATCGGAAAAGTATCTTTCTCTGTCCTCTAGGTCGGAGTCCTAACAATAACGGCCTAATAATAATAGACGATTGTTGTTTTTTCAGCCGGAGAGCGACGGTTCGAGGTCCGGGAGTTCGCTGTCACTGCGCGGCCCCCAAGGTAGCGTAGGAGCGACAGGTGGAGGGAGTTCGCCCGGGCGAGGTGTCCACCGCTCTATATCTGCTAGCAATGCCAAGCCTTCGAGGCGAGCCTCGTCTGGAGGCGAAACCCTCCGTGAGTCCCACCACCACCACCACACCCACCACCCCAACCCCCCCCCCCCCCCCCCCCCATCCACCTACCACCTCCCATACCACCACCACCGCCACCAACAACCACCACCACCACCACCACCACCACCATCACCATCACGCCCAGGCCCTAGCCCTACACTCACACACCATTATAGTACTGCCCCTGCCCCAGCCGCCTCCGCTGCCGGTACTATATAACACTACCTTCAGTCTTTTATTTTCATGATTTTGATTTTTTTTTTTTTTATTTTTTTATTTATTTTCTGGTTTGACGACTCGGCTTTTGGAGTAACCAATTTTTTTTTTTTTCGAAAAGAGAAATTTTGAAATGAGTTTTCGTACGATACGGTGAGCCCTCGCTTAAAGTCGTCGCAGTTTTTGCTCTCACGAAAGGTGTTTCAGAATATGTTCCCCCCCCCAGAATTTTTGTTCCCCGAAAGTCCGATTCTGAGAGCGTGGACAACGTGTATGTATTGTGTATGCGCACATCGGCCGTACGAAGCCGAAACTAAATGATCCGACCTTAGCGAAAAGCCGAAACCGATCCAGTTTCGGATCGGACGAATGAGAGAATCGCACGGCACCTCCCCCCCCGGTGAATAGAGCACCCCGTTATCATTAAAACCGGCTGGACTTTGCATGGCCGATGCACTGTGATGTGGCATTTTTAACCGACATTTGGATTGCCGGCGTTTAGCGGTTCTGGTTCTGGTTCCCGGTTATGAGGCCAGGGGTGTACGGTCCTGCACTCTCTTGAGCACCGATTCAAAATTTACCTTCCGCTTCTCGGATTCGTCTCGCACCTAACCGCCACTTCCACCGTCCGCTTCCCACCTTGTTATAATACCGTTATTATTAACTCCCGAGTTTTATCTTCCCCTGAAAAATCGGCGCCCCGTAATAATTTGAAAATTTTATGAAAATTCAGTCGTCCGGTAATAGCATTTATTTATAACAAATTATGAATAGTATTTGCGCTTCAATTCATATAATAGTAACGACCATTCATTTGCAATCGATTAATGCTATTTTCATTCAATTAGACTGCTTACAATCATTTGAATATCATACGCAGTATTGAATGTATTTTGGTGGTTATATATTTTCGCCCCCACCCCCACCGAGACGATTGAAGAATCGGTAAAAGGAACATGTTCTGAATCCTAGCTTAAAGTATATAAGAAGTTATTATTCAAGGTGCGATAATCTTAGGATATATGACTTAGAAAGGGGGGGTTCCCTTGATCTCTTTTGATTTAGTGAAAGTCACTTTAAGTGTTACCGAACACAATTTTGTTTTAATTTGATCAAGTTTCATCATTTTTTTAGGTATTTTCTCATCAGTATCGCGTTTATTTAATTTATTTTTATTTACGACAGTACAGTTCATTCGTATTTACAGATTGACTTTTATAGTACTTTGTTGTCATTTAATTTCGGACTGAACAAGTTTGTACTCGCATTATTCGCATAACGATTCAATATTTTTAGCCTCAGAAAATTAACAGTAAGGTAATTACAGTAATTACCTCCTGAAGATATAACGTATTTTAAAATTGTCGACAAGATCCGAGTTATACGGGAACTAATCATCCTCGAGATTTTTAATATTGTTTTTACATTTTTTGGCATCGTTTATTCGGTATTTAACGTGCGATCTCTCGTGCTCTCAGCCGGAGGTTGATTTTTCATCAATTCCGATCGGATAAACCGAAATTTTGTGGTTAACTAGAAAAGTTGTGAGAGAGAGAGGCATCAGTTGGATATTCTGAAACTCGATCGCACTTCAATTTTGAAACTTTTTTTTTTTTTTAATATAATTGAAATCGTTTTGCGATACTGCGATATAATGTTGCGACATTAGCGGACGATTATTAACCGTTGACAGTGGATATGGCAGCAGTGGTAAGGAAGGCGCGGGGGTTGTCTTGAGGATTGAGTGAAGGAGGCGGCCTATATATATATATATATATATATATAGCAGACCTACATTTTAACACTTTTTTTTTTTCTTTCTTTACATTTCCATAACAGTACTTTGAAACAAAAAGACAAAACAAAGAAATGAACTGAAAGCGACAATAAGCGAGGACCTGCTGTTTGATTTTTTACTATTTTTTTTTATTCTAGTATTTTGACTTTTCGTTTGGTAATATGACTATATATATTTCAAATTACGTTATTTTTTTTTTTTTTGTAAATAATCAGTCTGGGAATTTCTTGTCATTGCACAAATTCTAACTTGAGTAAAGTGCATTTTCTGTTAACATCAAACTTGAATGCAGTATTTTTTAGTTTTGCCTATTTTTTTTTTTTCTTACAATCGAAGTTTGATATATGCATATTAACTTGGTTTTGTTTGACTGAAAAAGGAACGAGTATTTTGCGTTTCGAATGTGAAACATTTGAGTTGATATATCGATTTTATTTGACCATTGTTCGTACGGATTATTTGACTAAATTGACAATTACCAATTAATGAACACTACAAATGAAAACAGAGCGGAGAAACTGAACAACACGATTAAAAATGAAACACCGCACGCACCGCACAAGTTCTCCTTCCATTGATATTCATCACTCTTCTCTCTTCTCCCAATCGACTTCTATCACCATTTGTCAATGTGTGTGTGTCTGTCTGTGTGTGTGTGTGTGTATATTGTGCGTTTCCGAGTGTGTGTGCGTGTATGCGCCGCTTCTTGTATATTCGTTTTGAACCCCGAGCCCGATTTTACATATTTCGCTTTGTTCTAATTTGTGTTGTCCCGTTCAGTGTTTAGTGCGCTTAGTCGTTTTAACATTTTTGTCTTTTAATAATTTGAAAAATTTAACGCGAATCCGTTTAGTTCGTGTCTCGTCCTTGTGTATTAGTCGCAATTGTTTAATTTCGAACATCAATTGTACCGTCCAATCGGGGATTTAACGATTTAAAACTTTAAAAATTATAGCAAAATTATCCGCAAGTCGGTTGTGTGCAAAACTGCCATTTTTTTTTTTTTTTACGATATTCGAAATTTAAATAGCTTTAAACTGTTTCCCCCACCGCCCCCACCGAACAATTGGTGTTTCCGTCTGTAATTTAAAACGAATTCTGCTTAATTCGTTTCGTCTTAATAGTAGAAAAAGCCATTATATGTTGTGACTACTAAGCATGGAAACTTCACTCTTGTGTCACAGTCGCTTACATACACTCCCCGCCCCCCCTCTCTCATTAAACAAAAAATAATCCATCGCATGCTTTTCTTTTTAATTTGCATTGGGTTTACATATTTGGAATAATTTAGTAGTTAATAAGTAATTTCCAGATTTTTTTTTTTTTTTTTTTTATTCAGCTTCTTGTTTTTAATTTTATTTTGAATTTATTAAAATGGAGCTCATCATCACACGTAATATTTTACTCACACTCATTTATTTTTAGTTTAGTATTTTTTTTTGTCCTCGTCGCTTCGAATAGTAAGTGGGACGAAATTCCATTTAGATTTTATTCATTCGACAGTAGATATTTGAAAGTAACACAAGTCATCAGTAATTATTAATAAATAGTTATTCATCGTTCGAATCGGTTTTTGTTCCTACAGCGTTCCTCATCGGAATCCCAGGTGTTTGGCACAGTAATATTTTTTTTGGTGAATCGCATATACACTACTCGATTGGAGCGATAAATTTGAATTTGAAACGTAAAGAAACCGGAAATTATTTTTCTTCGAACAATTTAAACCATCTCGAGTATGGCGGGTTGAGTTTTTTTTTTTTATGCCATTTCTCGTAATGAGAATTTATATAAAATAGTAAACGGTAGTAAATTTGATGAGTATATCCGTGAGCAAACTGTATTTATGGCTACCGTTTTAGTTCTCAGTTATATTCTACGAACCGTTAACAATTTGCATTACTTAAATTGTAATTTAAGTAACTTTTTGGCTTCATAACGTAACTTAAACTCGGTTTAAAACAACTCTCACTTATCTAACTAGTCATAATTTTTTTTGGATTGTTTGACAATCTTTTTTTTTAAATACGCCGACGCAA
This sequence comes from Lethocerus indicus, assembly GCA_019843655.1. Taxonomy (NCBI): domain Eukaryota; kingdom Metazoa; phylum Arthropoda; class Insecta; order Hemiptera; family Belostomatidae; genus Lethocerus; species Lethocerus indicus. The sequence continues at coordinate 38,027,255 of JACDQD010000002.1, forward strand.
TTTACCATAATTTTTAAATTTTTCACACAAATTAGTAAAACGAATCACGCCAGTTTCAGTAGATGCAGCAGACTCTCAATATACGAAACACTCGCCTTCGAACTGTAAACTGTTAGCGCAAACAATTTATTTATTACAAAGATATACGAAAATTTGTTCTATTGATGATGATGAAATTTCGTTGTACCCTACTTTGAAGAGAACTTTTTTTTCTTTTTTTTTTACAGTGGATGAGCTTCATTGCGATAAAATTTGTATTTATTTTTAAATATTTATATAAGCCTTCGGTTAAACCCTGGTTATAAAATGAGTTGAAGCGATTCAATGATTGAAATTTTATACATCAAATTTAACCCTCTATGGGGGCCCGTGTAACTTTACAGGTCGCATTTTAATTTAACCCGGTTTTTACCAAATAATTATATACCTTTTTTCTTGAGGTGGCGCATAAATCTTAATCCTATAACCAATATCAATATTTTTCATTTCCATATATAGGATTTATAATTGGTGATTTTTCCTTCACCCAATTTTTTTTTTGGATTTAAAATAAAAATTCGGCCCATCGAGGGTTAATTTTCCTTATAGTGGTATAAATGTATGATTAAATGGATCCAGAATTTAATTTTAATTGACCAGGTTTTAACCCTCGATTCTATTTATTTCATGTCCTAAACTGGTGCTGTTTTTATTATTAATTATTATTTTCTAGATACAATGAAATTGAGTTTTGACCTTGTACTCAGGGTCATTACTCAAATAAATGTTACGGGAATTGTAATATATATATTTTTTTTTACTGCAGTTATGTGGACTGGTTTTATATTCGGACTTTTTTCAATTTTTAATTATAAAAAGCAGTCTCAATCGGTTTCCGATGATGGTGAAAAATTCATCGCAATTTTCCTTCCGTAGCGCTTTTCAATAGTGCCGTAACTCGGGCATGTTAACACATTGATGGCCGGTACAGAGCACAAAGTGAAATGGTATAAATAAGCTTGTAACAGTATAATTGCATCGATATGAGTCACTTTATTGTTTATAAACTTGAAAGATTGTACAATAATGATTTTACAGTATCCTGGATATTGTGTGTGTTTTTAAACTGGGAGCTATTCAGAAGGTAATCCGGTCAACAATGTGTTGAGATGCGCCAAAAAAAGTAATCAGTTTAGGACATGGCGTAGCTTTATTTTATTTTATTTTAATTATAAACGAATATTTTTTTTATTTTATTTATTAGTAGTCGGCCACCTTCGGTGTTCTCTAATCAATCTTCTGTTTTGTTTTTTTTTTGTGCGTTTGAATATCGGTCGAGAGTCGAAATGAAAACCCCGAGCCATTTTTCGTAACGGCGAGTTAGATAGTCGCGGTGGGCGGTTTGCTTTGGATGTTGCAGGCGGCGTGCCGGCGAGCGTCGCCAATCCCGCCAACCACAACCACACCAACGCCGGTACCAATTCGACGGTGGCGACGAGCAATTTCAAACGCCAGAATACGGTCGATACGGCGACGATCAAGGAGAACACGTCCAGGCTGAACTCGAGGCCGGCCAAAAATACAAACACGACGATACCCGGATTGGATCCGGCGTCCAGTAAGGCCCACACACCCCCCCCAATACACATTCTTCTTAACAACATTTATACACCAACTGTCACTTGCTCTCTACCTCTATCTCTTTCTTTTATACTATCTATATTACTTTCTGTCCCCATTTCCTATTTCTTTTGATCTCTATTCCCTGTGTCACTATTTCTTTATATCTCTATTTCCCTGTGTCTCTATTTCTTTATATCTCTAATTTCCTTGTGTCACTATCTCTTTCTATCTCTATTTCCCTGTGTCTCTATTTCTTTATATCTCTATTTCCTTGTGTCTCTCTATTTCTATATCTATTTCCCTGTCTCTATTTCTTTATATCTCTATTTCCCTGTGTCTCTATTTCTTAATATCTCTATTTCCTTGTGTCTCTCTATTTCTATTTCTATATCTATTTCCCTGTCACTATTTCTTTCTGTCTGTATTTCCTTGTGTCTCTATTTCTTTCTATCTCTATTTCCCTGTGTCTCTATTTCTTAATATCTCTATTTCCTTGTGTCTCTCTATTTCTATATCTATTTCCCTGTCACTATTTCTTTCTGTCTGTATTTCCTTGTGTCTCTATTTCTTAATATCTCTATTTCCTTGTGTCTCTATTTCTTTCTATATCTATTTCCCTGTCACTATTTCTTTCTGTCTGTATTTCCTTGTGTCTCTATTTCTTAATATCTCTATTTCCTTGTGTCTCTCTATTTCTATATCTATTTCCCTGTCACTATTTCTTTCTGTCTGTATTTCCTTGTGTCTCTATTTCTTTCTATCTCTATTTCCTGTCTCTATTTCTATCTCTATTTCCTTTCTGTCTGTATTTCTTGTCTCTATTTCTTTCTATCTCTATTTCCCTGTCTCTATTTCTTTCTATCTCTATTTCCTTGTGTCTCTATTTCTTTCTATATCTATTTCCCTGTCACTATTTCTTTCTGTCTGTATTCCCTTGTGTCTCTTTTTCTTTCTATCTCTATTTCCCTGTGTCTCTATTTCTTTATATCTCTATTTCCTTGTGTCTCTCTATTTCTTTCTATATCTATTTCCCTGTCACTATTTCTTTCTGTCTGTATTCCCTTGTATCGCTTTTTCTTTCTATCTCTATTTCCCTGTGTCTCTATTTCTTTTTATCTCTATTTCCTTGTGTCTCTCTATTTCTTTCTATCTCTATTTCCCTGTCTCTATTTCTTTATATCTCCATTTCCTTCTGTCTCTCTATTTCTTTCTATATCTATTTCCCTGTCACTATTTCTTTCTGTCTGTATTCCCTTGTATCGCTTTTTCTTTCTATCTCTATTGTTCAGCATTTCTCTAGCTCTGCAGATTGCAATTCCTATGATTCGAGATAATTTTATGACTGTCCCACTAATTATTATAGTTGCGCCGGCGACGCCGTTCGAATTATAATTGCGTATGTGTCCGTTTCTGCGCAGACGTATCGAGTCCCGGCAAGCCTCGGGTCGGCGTTACCAAGTCGAACACGATGACGACCAACCGGTGCCTGGTGCCTGGCGGCTCTTCGGTGACACGGAGGAGCACGATCAGCTACGAGGCCAAGGCGTCTTCAAACGAAAAAACAAACACGGCAGGAGAACCGCCGAGGTAACCCGAAAAACTGTTTCCCCTTTTTGCCGGCTTAGCTGTGTCAGATTCGTTTTGAAAAAAAAAAAAAAAATTAGAATTAGACCTACTTAACCAGACATAGTCTTAACCCGGAGTATAGGCTGCCATATTTTTTTTTTTTTTTTTGGTGTTTAGATTTTTAACTTCGATTATATTGAGAGAGACGTTAGTATCGCATCCAATTTTTTTTGTTTTTTAATATATGTTGAACTCGAAAACTGCAGCGGGAACCCGGGGTTGTCTCGATGTCTTCTGTATTTGAAATCGATTATAGCGAAACTTTCCTCGCGAAAGTTTCATAACTGAAACTTGTTTTCGAAATTGTATCAACTAATTTTACGACGCGAAAAGTGATATCTTTAAAATATAAAAAAAAAAAAAATACGGGACAACTCTTATCATTACCGGGTTCCGCCTGTAATTTAAAAGCATGCTATACCTATCTTTCTCTCGGCATGATTTGTGCCACACATAAAAACAAACATACATGAACACGTATATCATGAATTAACCTCGAACATACTTTTGTGCGAATGGCGGAAATTATTTTTCTTCCTCCATTAGCATTTTTTTTTTTTTTGTCACTATCATCACGTCATCTTCATCACTATTTTCATTGGCCTTCATTTCGTCATCAACAATTTGTACATTCGAAATCGAGTTTACCTCTGAGCTAAACCTTATAGTGTAAGCTTCTTTTCGCCCGTTGGGAATACGTATATATATATATATATAACATATTCTTCCGACGATTTAAAATGTATTCGCTACATTATTTTTGAATATTTCGCTTTTTCTAAATTCGTATTAGGTACACTACAAAGCTCGCAAATTTTTATTGGTTCGATATAATTTTCAAACTTTAAAAAATTTTCATCTGTTTTTAATTGAAAAAAAAAAAAATCAAGAATTTCATATATATCGAATGTCCCAACAGAAGGTTGCAAGAAAGGTACGAGTCATAGCGGAGAATGTAAGTAAATTAAATTGCAATGTCAGTCTTTACAATAGTGCAAAAAATTGACAATTATTCTGCAACAGCTTTTGGATAAAGGAAAAAAAAAAATTGATGAAATTAAATGAAAAGCGCCTTCATGCTAGCAGCATGGTGTATTGGATACAAATTTATTCATCTGGTATTACTATATTGGTGCATTATACTGTTAGTAACAACTCCCCCCCCATCAATATCGGATCAGGTACGCTAGGCATTTTAAAATCGTTAATTCTCCTTTTTTTACATTGATTAAAGATATGATTTAACAATAGCAATTTTATGGAACGATCTCTGAGGTACATTCATTTGTCCGATCAGTTTCATTGTAATACAAATATATTTTGGAATTTATTTAATACGACCGGTATATTAAAGTTTTATTCAATTTGTACCAAGTGTCGGCCATAATACGTTTAAAAAAAAATTACTAATTACGATTATAAATTATTTGAGAACAAAAATATATCTGAAATTTGCGATGCAAAAAAACAAATATAAAAACAGTGTTCGAGACCGATTCCTGTTATTAGTGATATACAGTTAAAATTTTATAAATTGATTATTTTAAAAAAATTTAAATATACACGCTTAGGATACATGATTACGTATGATGGGGAATACGTTTATTTTGTATAAACTTTAAGTTTGGTCGTGACCAGATTATGACCGTGCGACGACTGAGAATGTGCTCTATTCTATTCCTCTTCTTCAGGCTTCGTAGTCGTTAATAGTTTATGGCCCGTTTTTATAATTTGCGTATATAAATTGTTAGTTCAATCCGTAGCAGCACATATATATATGGATTGTATATTTATGAAATTTGAACGATAATGTAAAAGTATATTTAAGAATAAACCATCGAACTTTAGCTTGGTTTATATCGGCTTATCAAAATTTTGTTTCTTTATTTCTTTGAGCTTTGTACTGTACTTAATTGGTTGTGAACTGTTATACAGTTTCATAGGCGATAAAAATGTTTTTTTTTTTAATTAGGGATGAGTGTTTTTTTTAGTTTTCAAAATGTATAAATTATTGGACTCTTTCAAGCTTTAAGCTTTTTTTTTTTCGTACAAGATCCTGTAGTAACAAACGATATTTTATAATTTCAGAGGTAGGCTTAAAATTAGATGGGATCCATAGAAAAAATAAAAATAAAACATTGAGAAATCTGTAATTGCGGTTAATCATTCAGGTTAATTGTTCTCGATTATTCCTTCCTGTAGTAATTTGTTCATATTGATTGTGGGCTTTAATATCAAATATTCATTTTATATATATATAAGATTTTAAAAAATTTATTACAAATAATTTTTCAGTTTATTGGCTTTAATTTTGTTACAATTCTTTAAGTGAGAAAAATTCAATACTTCTTTAGGAGTTAATTTAATTATATCTGTTTCGGGAAATATTTTTTTAATAAAAGGAAGATGGCAATAATCTATAGTGATTATATATATATATATATATAGTTGAATTTTTACAAGGAGGACTTGAAAAGAATTATTTTAGTTTTTCTTATGTCAGAAATTATCTCATCAACTTCACGGTGCGCTTCATTCATTTATACATTTTAAAATTTAAATGGTAATAATAGAAGTATTTTACATTTTTCGCCTCTACAATTCGCTTTTATCCTAAGTAGATGAGAGATACACCCCCCCCCTCTTAGTTTGTCGAATTTTGCTTTTTTGGCAAACGAATCTAATATAAATTTCATTATTTACCAGATAATATTATTTAAACCCCCCCCCATATGGTTTTTTTCTTTCTTCTTTCTATTTCTTAATTATTAAGCTAAGTATATTAATTATATTTCAAGTTTTTTCTTGTATACAATTCTATTCTAAAGTATTATTTATAATAGTTTTTAAAGTTTTTGTAGGTATTGCTACAACTTGTATTTGAAGGCAGGTATTAAATCTTCATTTATTTTTTTTTTTCTAATAGATAGTTTTAAAATTGTTCATTTCGAATTTAGTATTAATGTTTAATTAATTGTTAAGTAGTACTACAGTCCACTTAATAATCTTGGGTTGTTTTTCGACCTATTCTTATGCAATTTTCTTTAACCTTACTGTTTTTCCAGCTTTTCTGTTTAAAAAGGAAAAGCTATTTCCGTTTTAATGCGTTTTCCTTTTTAATCTTCTATTCGTGTATGAATCACTTTCCGAGCAATGTTTTGACGTCTAACGTAATTTTAACAGTTCCATTTTTCCCATCTATTTTCAACTATAATATTTAACGCACTAATCCATCGTTTGTAACACCGTTAATTTCTCTTCTCTAAGCGATTGTCGTGTACACGCACAAACTGTTCAGCGAGCACTTTTGTGTCAATTAACAAACTGCCGAGAATACTTTCTCAACCGGTATTTTACAGAATATCACTCTCTCAGTCAAAATTATAATTGGGAAATAATGGTCGTCATCAATTTTTTCCCCTCTTCCCGTCACCAGAGTCGATAGATGGATATAGATAGGTTGAGGGTGCACTTTTATACGCATACATATTTATACATATTCGGAGCTGTGAAAGGGGCGTTCTACGGTAACTAGACAATGGACACCGGTATGAGGGCCTAAATTGATCATAATGGCTTTATTTAATCAAGTATTATATGTAGAAGTTAAATATTTGTAAACATTGAAGAATTCAGTATTCTTCAGAATATTAGGAATAGAAATTTATTTTATTTTTTTTTTTATCAAAAGTTTATACTTGCATTTTTGTTTTTTCTAAATTTTTCTACATCGAGTCAACTAATTTCATTGTATAATTTGAATTAATTGGAGCCCCCCCAACGTTTAACCGGACTTTAATTTGTACGGAATAAATTGAAAGACTCATCGTTTTGATTAATCGATGGCCGACATGTTATTCTTGATCGTTTTTATTAGTGACAATTTTTTTTTTATTGCAATTATAGTGGTTCAAAACATTGCTTTTCGTGAAAAGGATTGATACAGAATTTTTCGAAGACGATACAATTTCACAACTAAATAATATCACGCTATATATCCATCCCGGCTGCGTACATCCAATATGGTGTTAGATATAACACATTTAACGACAACCTGTACGATTGGTGCACTTTTTCATTCACCGACGTGTTCCGTTTTCAAAAACAGTTTGAAAAATGACTAATTCCTTCGTGTATTTTTTTTGTTATCGGCGAATACTTTTCTTTGTATTGCTCGTTATTTTCTTCTATTACGTTTACCTGTAAAAGTAATCGGATAAAATGTATTTCGGTCTTGAGCAGTTCTCAGTGGCGGCGGAGATGTTGTCGACAATATCGGTGAATATATATATATATATAGTAGATCAATAATTAAAGTTTCTTTTTCTGGCGAAATAAAACGAATTCCGAACTGAAAATGTCGATTACTTTTCGGTACCCCTAAGATATTTTTTAACGCCAAAAAGGTCGTATTAAAATTTTAGGATTTTCCCCCGGATTTTGAAGTTGCAGAATGGATAGAATCTATATTATCGCTTCTTTTGCGATATCCATCTCTGTCGGACCGGAAATGGTATGAATACCAGTAGTCATTCGTCAATGTAGGATCATCCTATTTGCCGACTGGGTGTTATTGACGATTTACAGTACTTAAACTCTTATTAATATTCGCTGTTTCTTGTTTGATCGAAACCACAGGCTAACATTCAGTGTTGTCAACGTTGTTTAGTAGTATTGAAGCGGTCTCTGAAATGTATTTATATTGTATGAGAGCATCCGATCGGGTGGTTATATCGCTGATGTAGTCTCTAATAAATTGTTAAATTTCCTATAAATAAAGTCCCGATATATTAAAGTCTTGCCAGGTCCATGTCTGTTTTTCGTTCGTGAAGGAAGCCTACGACCGATATTAGAATTTTTTTTTTTTCCAATCGTAGGAAGCCGAATCTGTATTATCAGTCGTAGATCGAAAAATTGTCATTCAGATCATTTTGATGTCTGCGTTGATCCTAGTATAAGTGTACGACCTCGGTCGGTTCTCCATCATGTTGGATGTATGCAAAGCGGTATGGGGAAAAAAGTGTGATTCCGCCGTATTTAAGATGGCGCTGGCTGGCGATATTAAATCGGGAAGTTGGGTTTTTAGCTCGGTGTGCATGATGGGAGGCGGTGGGGAGCCAGGTGTAGTGGTTGGGGGGGGTGGTCGCCCCTCCAAGGGCCACGTCAAGTCCGCCTCAATATCCGCCTCGACGACGTCATCTTCATCTTCATCTTCACAGAGACAACAACCACAGACCGACATGTCGCACCCGACCATGCTAGATCCTCTCAGGCCCAGGTACAATCCCCGATCGCTTCGATCAAAAACCCCCGAATCATCCCCCTTCTTTTTTTTTTTTCATTTTTGGTTTCGTTTATTTGTTTTTTTTTTTCGCCCGTATACTCTGTGAGCACTGCGAACACTACTCTTTGTATATTGCTCTATTAGAAACTGAACCCGGAGGAGGGATAACGCGGAGGTGGGACAACAGTATGGCCCAGGAAAGGGAGGGAAAAGACAGGCTTTCGCTCTGCTATTACCAGCACCGGGTGTCGGTCGGCAAATTTCGGAGGTTTTTTTTTTTCCCTTCGGGTCCGTATTCGAAGTGTGCCCGGAAATGTACAGTGTTGTAAATACCCGTTACGGGGCGGTGGTTTTGGAATTCCTATTTAGAATTAAGGAGGGTGCGAATTTGTGGGCTACTGACAGAGATCGGTGATAAAAAAAAGGAACCTTTATGACCTTAAAAGTAATTCTATTAATCCCGGATATAATATCCGTTGTTATTTTTCCATTTCGATTAAATCGTGATAATTATTTAGAGATATCCGAGCCGTTAAGACACCGGTCTGTTTCAACTCAAAGTAATACTGAATACCTTTGTCCATGGAAATAAAACTATGATTTCGTGAAACATCATATTTTCCGATTTTCATCAATTCTATCGGTTTATTGTTTCAATAATAAAGTACAAATTGACGATTCTTCGAGTCGAGAATTCGCTTAAGATTACTAGAAGAAATGATTTGTTGAATATTGGGACTGTTTCAGAAATTATTGTTTTGTCATATTTTTATTGGTTTAAGTGGTGGGTCACACTGCTCTTTCATTAAATATTCCGAAAATTACGAGCATTTAATTTGATATAACAGTTAAATGATACAGGCGTGAAATTGGATTGAAGATGAGATATCTGCATTCGTATATCATTCAGACTGTGTTTTTCATCATTCCAATGTAACTTTCATTCTTTCCAATAGCGCGGGCCATACTGTCGTACTGTAACAATTTTTACAATTTCTATCGAGTTTTGTATCTATCTGTACATGTTGGTTGGTAGCTGGTAGTAGTGGACAAGTGTGATGGGTTTCAACTTTTTTGTTGATATATATATATATATTTGTTTCTTTCCCGTTCCAACACAATTTTCGTTTTATTTCATATTTTCTCTTTTTTTTTTTTTAATTTGATTATCGCCAAATTAGTTTAAAAAACATCGCTTTCTTCTTTTTCTTTTTTTATTCTTTCCCCTTCCGGAAATTCATCTTTTTGTATCTTTGTTATTTTAACAGCTTGTATTTATTGTGTTGATGTTTTGCGGCTTTGGTTTATTTATTTATTTTTTTTTTTTGTACTTCAGTTTGTTGTCCAATCTTATTTTTCATCAGAATTGGAGCTTTTATTGTGCTTCTACAATTAATATGTACCATATTTTGAAAAGGACCTCGAGTATTATTATACTAGGTTTATCTTCTGTTCATTTCTTGCAGAGCGCTTATTTGGATTTAATTTCCTATTTACTGTATGGTGTTTGTATCTTGTATTTTTTTTTTATTTCTTGTACTTTAACCAGTGTGTAAGAGTTTGTTTTTTAATACAATTAACAAATAATTTGCAGTTGTACTTAAAGAGGATAACTAACAGAAATGCATGAGGAGCTGTCTGTCACCTCTGGGTTTATAGATTTTTTTTATTTAATTTGACTAACACTCCGAGTTAGAATTTGTTAGTTGAATAATATTTTTAAAAAATTAAGAATTGCGCATGTTTGGATGTTTCAGTCTAGATAATTGTTTATGTAAATTTATTTTGTGAATGTTCAATTTAATAACAGCGTATGAGTTGTAACAGTAAAGTAATGAATTTTATCAGTATTGATTTTTCAGTATTAATTCTATAAATTAATATTTTTATAAATTTCTCAATAATAAAATGTTGATGAAGTATAAACGTATATTAAATTTTCAATTTTCATTATACTTTATTGTTGCAAGTAATATATATATATTGTGTGCTCCTATTCGTTTTTGCCTTACATTTATTGACAATATTTATTGATATAAAAATGGGTTTTTTCATGTCGATTATTTGTGTGTACATTTTTATTAATGTATTTTTTAAGTTCGAATCAGTTTCGAATTTTTTTTTGAGTGGGATTGTTCCAATTCTTTTGTGCAGGAACAATAGACAATAGGAAAAAACAGTATCATATAAATTAACAAAAAATATTTATTTTTATGTATAATTTAATCTAGTTAATGATACATAAATTTGTTCAATGAAATATTTGTGTTCAACTTAATTTAGTTTGATCGATTGCATTTGTCAATTTCGTTTCATCGTTTATTCGAAATCTTCATTTCCCCGAGTAGTTTTTCAAATTTTTTACATTTCAATAACATTAGTATATTTAATATTTAATTACACGGAATATCATTTAAAATGATACACTTTTGATACTTAACAGTACACATTTTGAATTCATATCACCTCCCTAAAGATTTGGAATAATCTCATTTATTTTGGAAGTAAAGAGTTTATAGTTAAGAAACTTTGAACAGAGATTTCCGAATACTTATCTAATGTCGTATAATATCTATCTAATTTAAATATTTATTTATAATTTCGAGTGCCTTTAAAATATTTCAGCTATATAATGATTAATTTTTTTTTTCTTAATGTACAGAAATTCATTGAGCATTTTAAGGTAATTTTCATTATATCTTTATTTATTTACAAGGTTCAGATAATGTTATATTTTTATTTCCTTAATATTATAATGTTTTGTGGTCTGTGATGGGTCGGAATACCACAGATTTCGTGACGTTTCCGTCTCCTCTCTCGCCGGTTCTCTCTTTCGCCAGACCGGTTTTTCGGCCTCTCGCCGTCTTCAGTAGCGCCATGTGTCAGTCACTTTGGATGTTTTTTGGACATCCTCACTGTCACTTGTACTGGCGGTGGTGGTCATCACCACCGAAACCTGTCCAGTAGACGGAAACCCACGAAATCTGTATGGTATTACACAAGGAAATTATGTACATAATGGCGTAATTTAATTTCAACAGCGCATAATTTGTATAAATCTAATTTAACAATACCTGTTTCGTGGTCCGCGAGGGGTCGCAATATATCGTAGATCTATCCGGTTCTCTCTTTCGCTAGACCGGTTTCAGTGCAGTGAGGATGCGCGAAAAACATCCAAAGTGGCTGACACAGCGCTACTGAAGATGGTGAGTGGCCGAAACCCCCCGGTCTAGCGAAAGACCGAACCGGCGAGAGAGGAGACAGAAACAGAACAAATCTACGGTGTAAATCTAATAATTTATATCGCTTAATTAAACGTTAGTTTCCAAGCCCAATCCTCAATAGGGCTTCGGCAGCGTGTGCTACTTTCTCCGGGCATTGTAAAATTTCGAAAATGAAAATCGAGAACCTACAAATTGTGGCCGGTGCAGCGGTCAGCGATTATGGTCTAGTTTATATTACTCGACCGATTTATCCTGTAAATTGTTTTTTAATCGTAAGGTGGCGGTAACGAGAGCTGACAGTCTGTTTTTTTTTGTTTTGCGGGTACAGCGGGGTAGTCGGCGGAGTGTGCCAGCGGCGGAGTGGGAGGCGGCGTGGTGGGAGGCGGCGTGGTGGTGGCGGCGGCGTGGTCGGAGGAGCGGTGTCGCCGGCCGTCGCCAACAGGCAGCCATTCCCGCGCAACGTCCCCAGCCGATCCACTTTCCACAGCGGCCAGAACCGCCAGAGGGCCTACCCGGGAGCGCCATCCCCGACCACGGATCCCAACGCCCGCACCAGCTTCTTCTCAAAACTGTCATCCAGGTTTTCGAAACGGTGAGTAAGTCTTCGTTTTCATTCGCGGTCGGTTCGACCCGATTATTTATAGTTTTAGCCCCCATTCTTTCCTCTCTCTCTCTCTCTCTATTTTTCTTTCTTGTACGACCTCAATTAGCGCTCTCCCCGCCTAGCCGTACCGTGCAGTATTACGCCAAAATATTACGGTGTCCCATCAGTTATTTCCCTTTTCCAGAGCGAAATGTTATCGATTTGTGGCATCCGCTATCTCGTGCTCACTATATTTATCGCGGATTGGCAAAATTGCCGGTTCTAAATTTCTTAGACCGTTGGCCGACGTGGTCCTAATAGTACCATTCGAATAAACGGCGCAAATCTCGTTTGCACAGTGCCTCTTTTAAAACAGAATCCAAACTTTACGGCGGAAAATATTAAGGAAAACATTCCCTTAGTACGCCCGAAATTGAACTAATCTCGCACTATCCTAATGGAAGTGGCTACGTTACATATAAATGTGTAACAACTAATTTTTAAAAGTGTGAAAGCCCCGGAAGGTTTCTCCCCGGTTATATTGTCCATTACTGCTACTCGAACATCAATTTCGCCCATTGTAATTCGCGGTTGTAACAATAGAACGGTTGGGAAAAGGAAGTTTATTTCATGGGCGGTCCGGATAGAAACAGAAAAGTTCTGTTGCCGAACAGAAAATAAATTCTCTTAATTTTGTATGGGTTAACTATTAAAAATAAATTACGGTACCCCTCCCTTCAATTCTAGTAGCCGATAACGGGTAATATGTATAATATTTTGTTCTGTATCCGCAACAGTTTCAAATACCGCTGTCCACCAGTCTACAGATTAATTCGCTGATTGGAAAGTGCTCAATTAATTACATTTCTATATATAAATATTATTTCGATACGGAAACATTCCAAACTGTCTTTACGACTCTTCTCGGAATATCTTAAACTGAACACAGGTCGGGGGTTCTATTAACATTTATTTCTGTTCTTTTGTATGTCAAAATTGCACACCTGCTTTATACGATGTAATTCGGGCTTCAAGCTCAACTTTGATGGAATCGATAGGATGGATAATAAGAAAGTGTAGAGTAAAGCTCGAAAGCGGGATTTAATCTAATTCCACTCAACGAATGCATATCGAGAGCCCTAATTGAGGTGTACTGTATATATTAATAATTAAATAAAAATCTCTCTTATAGTTAACATTATTTAATACTAACATTCCCATTTTATCGGTGGGGAAAATCTTTAGCGTGCTCTCCTTGAATTTCCAAAATTGAAGGCTCTGGTGCGAATGTTTTTAATTTTTGTTTACGATAAATACGATTATATTTTAACACTTTGCGGACAGCAGCCCAAACGGATAGGATCCGCGTTATATTTAAAACGTAAACCAAGAGGGTGTCGAAATCCCATTTACGACTGGGACAAAACCCAGTTGGTCCTCGGTGGGGTCACCAATGTATGACGAACCCATCGAGTCTTTCAAATTGTTCTTCACCGATCAATTAGTGAATAAGATACCGGAAGAAACCAGTAAATACGGACGCGTTAAAATAGCGAGTAAAAATATCTCGGTACACTCAACTTGGAATACATGGGTCGACGTAACGAAGGCTGAATTATCGGCATTTCTAGGCGTGATATTGAATATGATGCCCTTTCCATATTTGAAGGAATATCGGTCAACTGCGCGCGTAACGCGAAAATACCGTATTTCGGAGAAATATTTAGAAGAGATATTAGATCTCATCGGATTTTTTAGACGCTCCGCACATGAGAAAGTGGCATCGGCGCAAAATATGAGAACACGAAGCGAAAAAAATCGGTAATTATTTAAATTGCCTCGAAACGAAGTTCCGAGAAAACTTCGTATCAGATAGAGAATTGTCTATTGACGAAACAGTAGTCGAATTCGAGGGTAAAATAAATTTAGTATGAAATATATAATTGTTAGAAATGAATCTTCATGGGGTAATAGTGCCCCACGAAATGTTCGCACGTCGGCGTGTCCAGTCCGCAAAGAGTTAAATCGTAACTATTATAATTAGTAGTTTCAGTTTTTATCAATTTCAAATGTTCACACACACACACACTTGCCTTCAATTTTGACGATTCGCCCTCGTAAAAACAATTTATTATCGATAATTTCAAAATAAAAACAATCACAAACAAAACGAAAACTTTCCGCCGAAGTATTTTGTTCCTTTATCCTCACCGGTATGGTGATGATCATACAGGTATAAGAATCTTTATAACACAGCGTATAATGCTAAATATTGAACAGAAGTTGTGTGGTATATATATATATATATATATATATATATATATATATATATATATATATATATATTATGTGCTCTAGCGAATTGAGCAATGAATCCTGTTTGAATATAGAAATGCTCGTTAGAGACTCGGCTTTAGAATCGTGCATTTTATGCAGCATGCGTTCATTTTTGTTTGGACTGCTGGAGTGAAATCCTAGTTCATGTTGGTTTGGTTTATGATACGTTTAAGCGCTTGGTCAAACTAATTAAGCCCTAGACGGCCCAATTGGACCCGTAGGAAGGAGTAACTTGTATAATTTTTTAAAATTTAAAATGAAATTATTCATCCTTTAAGAAATTACTCGAGGTTAAATATTTGTTTTCGAATTATATGCGTAGTAGCATTACGATATTTTCTTCTGTTTCTCTTCTGCACCGGTCCATTGTAAAACGCCTTTCAATTCATTTTAAGTGCTACTCAAAAGAGTTATTGGTTGTATACTAAACAATTTAATGGTTACAACAATTCCTCGCTTCTTCGATTTCTTGGAATAAGAAACAGCAGCGAGAAGGAGAATATATAAGTTTCACATTTCGAGTTAATATAACGTTTAGAAAGCAGTCTAGAATGGACCCTATTGCAGAGAGGGACAGAATTATTATTTTTTTTGTTTACTTATTAAGTAATTGAAGAAGAACAAAAGCAATTTGCAATGACTTTTCAATTTATTCAAAGGGGAGTTCACACCCGTATATGATATATCCGTTGTTCTTATGTATAATGCATGCGTGAACCACTTCTGCTCTGTCAATTCTGCACAATCACTATAGCGGTCTCTTCGGTAGATGTACACGACCGAGTCTATTATATATGGCTTTGTCTGGCGCCGGAAATGTTGTAGTTACGACGTAATCGCATCTTATAGTCGTTGCATCAATTGTACGTGTATTATCGAAATTCGCATATTTGAAATGTACTTGTTGTCGGATTCCAATTTTTCGGCCGATTGAAAAATTGAAAAAAGCTCCTCCTCGGCACAGCGCTGCCTTTAATTGTTAATTACATTGATTATGCTTGAATAAGGTCGCTCTATAACTGTAAAGCTGGTTTTTTTAACACAGCGGGATGAAGCGGAGTCTACATTCGGACCTGTTTTATGACTAAATTCAATATTATTAACAACTGTTGTACTCTTGGTCTCAGTTTGTACACAATGCTTGTACACCAATTGTACTTGAATCCGTCGGCTAGGAAATATGAAAAAAAATTTACCGTTGATGAACCTCGGATGCTCTAGCTGAGAGGACATCGTTGTTTTATTATAAAAATAAGTTGCAGCGTAGATAACTGTTTTGTGGTCTGCGAGGGGTTGGAATACGCCGTAGATTTCGTCGCGTGTTTCTGTCTCCTCTCGCCGGTTCGGTCTTCGCTGGACCGGTTTCGGTCACTGTCCAAATGGATGTTTTACAATTGACACATACAAAAAATGACTACTGAAGATGGGGCGAGCGGCCGAAACCGGTCCAGCAAAAGACAGAGACACGCGAAATCTACGGTTTGAAGCTATTACGTTGAAGCAAAATTACATTTCTAATGGTCAAACTTAGCAAAAGATAACAGGTACATCTACCGAAGAGAGCTCTGTGTCATTGTACACGTGTACTACTACCACCGAGACAGGTACGAAATGCATGCTAATATCACGTATCGGTGTCTTTTTTTTTTTTATTTTGTTTTTATTCCGTTTCTTCGATTTCATTCTGTCCCGTCGTTCCATCGAAACACGGCTGGATATGAAAATTTCGAAGCGCGTCTGTGTACTCTAAAAAGCATGCCGGTATCGAAAATAATACCAGTATTTGTGGTATTCGATAATTGAATACGTGGACGAAAACGTGCGTTTAGTGCATGCGCCTGGTATTTCTCTCCCCACCCCACCCCCACCCCCAGTCCTGTTTATCTATATATATATATATTTTTTATATCGCCTTGAATGTGGGTGCACAATGTAATTATACTGTTCGTTTTTTTTTTTTTGCCTCCTATCGAAAACATTTTTTTTTTTTCAAGTCTCATCTATCTATTACCCGTATATATATATATCTCTCCGCACACCTAGCAGAGGCCACTTTGTGAAAGCTTTTTTTTTCTGTTTTATATATATATATTTGTTTTTTTTTTGTTTTTTCTCTATATTTATTTCCTCAGAATTTGTTGGTAATACTCTTTTTTTGTACATTCTCGAAAAATAAAATTACTACAGTAGCCGTGCACAGGACGGAAAGAGAAAAATGAAATTTTTGACGATATGTAGACAGAGAGAGAGCATTGTGCATCCTCAGTAAAAAGGAATTTCTTTTCTTTGACAATCGGAATATGTTTTATGATTTGTTTTTTCTTTTTTTTTATTTTTGTTTTTTCCGACCACGGAAATAATATCTGAGGAGATATATACTACCTTTGTTCGAAATGGGAAATAAAACTGGCAAATTGTGGTAGGTTAGTCGAAGACGGCTGCGTGTGTTATGTGCGTGTGTTGGCGCGCTGTTGACGGCGGCGCGGGGGCCTGGCTTTCACACTGTGTCCGATGCGTGGTGGCCGCGCCGCATATACGACGGATATGTTCGTCGAAAAATATTTAAAATTTCAAATCCGTAGAGACCGCGAAGAGAATCATTTTTTTTTGTGTGTGTGCGCACATATTTCTTTTTTTTTTTGTGTTGTTTTTTGTACAATTTTATACAATTTTTGAAGGAATTTAAAAAAAAAATACAATAAAATAAAATAAAATTAGAAACAAAAAAAAAAGCCGGTCATTCGCATTTTTAAATTTAACTGACACGGAACTGTGTTCTTTGTGTGTTGCCTCTAGGATCTCCAACTAAGAGAAAGAGAGAGAGAGAGAGAGAAAGAGAGAGAGAAGAGCTAGCTAAGAGCGAGAGAGAAACAGAGGGACAAACACACACACACACATATATAAGTTTTTATGTATACACACGACATATACGTTGCGCGTTGAATTGTGCTATTCTCAAATTTATAACGATTGTCCAAATATATATATATATATATATATAATATTATTATATATATATATATATATATATATATAAAAGAAAAATAATCGAAAAGCGAACAAAAAAAGAAAAATTGGACACAGGTATTGTTGCCGCCGCCGCCGCCGCCGCCGTCACCATCACATTTCCGTATTATTTAAAACCACCCCCCCCCCACCCTCACCCCCAAAACCCTTTATTTTATTTGTATGTAAAAAAAAAAAAATATACAGGCCCGACCGAATAATTTGATTTTTCAAATCATCGTCATCTTATCGCCCATATTTTTATTCGTTCTTGCATTGTATTTATTATTTCATATAAACTCCTATTATAAAGACATTATTTGTACGATCACTGTTCATATATATATATATATATATATATATATATATATATATATATATTTGATTGAATTTAGTTTTTAAGTTTCCAGAAATTTATAGCCATTCCGCAGTTTTACCGGTAAAAAAAATTCTACTAATTTATTTTTGAAGCGGAAAACAAAAAAAAAATCCGTCGCAATCCGGACGGTAGTGGAGAACATTTTTTCGGCTCGCCGTTTTGCGCGTTTTCGCATATTCAAAACCGGTTTCGACTGCCGGCCTTTTACAGTCCGTCTAACGTATAACGAAGAGTTGCGCCTACAAAACGGATACAGACTTTTGACTCTGGGGATGGCTCTAAATGTATATATTATTAATTAATTTTTCTCTTTCCTCATGAACTGTAGTAGTCATGTGAACTGTCTTGTATTTATGATTGGCCCTTTTATATATATATATATATATATATATATATATATATATATATATATATAAGTGTGTAGGGGTTTGCCTAGATGTAGTATTACAGTTATTAATTATTGTTTGTAATGATACAGTTGGCGAGTCTTTTTTCTCTCTTGTTTCCCCATTTTTTTTTTTTGTTTTGTTTAATTCAAACGGAAAAATAAGCCGTTACGATACAATATAACTAGCTTATTTTTTTTTTTGTAATAATATATTTAAAATTGCCAAATATTCTCGTATAATAAACTTTCATGAATTAGCTTCGTTTTTTTTATTGTTTTTTCTGTGATAGATTGCCTTAAAATCTTTAAAGCTAATAATAATAATAATAATAATACTACGGTAATTGAGTTACTGACACAACTTCAATCTGTCGGGTGTTATAATATTTATATATATATACGTCTATTCGAGGATATTGAAACGGAACGTTTTTGAAAGTTTTCAAAACCGCAAAATTATACAGTAATAAAAAAAAAGAAGACGCATTTAAGTTAATTGTCGAGACTCGCTTTGTGTCCTTAATGTACAATTACATTGTGCCTTAACGGAATGTCCTTCCTTTTTAATTGAAAAAGCCAGTTTTTTCGCTCTATTAGATGTTCAAAATATTTCAGTATTTTGTGCTTGTTGTACAGAGTATTAAAGCATTTTTGTATAAATGACCAGTACTTAGCCGATAATGTGGAAACAAATATACCAAAAAAAGAAAAAAAAAAAAAGGATATACATTATTTTATTAAGTATATAAAAATTGAAAAATAAATAAAACGAAAGAATTTTCTTTTTCTCGCACTCCAAGACTATGTGTATTATCGTGTATTTTCCGAATAAGTATTTTTTTTTTTTTTTGTTATATAATTTTCGAAAGAGCGAGATATAAAATGAAAGAGGAGAAAGTTTTAGCCTGTAGTATTGTTTTTTCGCCAAAGTAAATTATAGACGATTAGTATAATTATCTTATTTCGATAGCTCATTATTAAATAATATAAATGTATATTGTCATATATACTGCTGTGTAAAAGGATAACCTCTTATTATTTCCTTGGAGAATGTACTAGATTTAATTTTTTGTCTGTTTCTTTTTGTTTCTGTTTTTTTTTGTGTTTTTGAACAATCACCCAATTGTGTATTGCATCACGTATATATATATATATATATATATATATATATATATATATATATATATATATATATATACATATACTCTACACGTATATACATCCTCTATACAGATATACGCTCACACACACACACACACACACACACACACACAGACACGGGCACACAGTGTTGTGTGTGTGCTTATATGGAAACACTAATAATTAAAAAGGAATTAAATGTATTTTATCTATCTGCATGTCCTTCCTCCCGTCTCCCGAATAAATTCACTGGTAATTTACACACACACACACACACACACAGAGTTATATTCTGATTGGGATAAAAAAACACAGAGTTAAGAATAAATCGCTCAACTTCCTATTGGATTTCTGTCTTTATTATAGGAGATTTTCTTCGTTTTATTTTTTTTTTTTTTTTATTTTATTGCCCGATGAGTGGAAAAGGTTTACGGTACTACGAATATCGAATTTACTTTCCAAAAAAAAAAATATATATATATATAAATAGCGACTGTAAAAATACCATCGGTTCATCTGTATTTTAGTTTTGTATTATATGGATCTGCGAGTATCGGTTTTTTTTTGTTTTTTTTTTTTTTTTTGTTACGTCCGAACCCCTCTTTCTAAGATCGGTTACTCTCCGATACCGATTTTTAATGCTCCCTCCGACATCAGCGATATCGCATCGCGCGTTCGACTTGAAAAAAAAAAAAAACCTGGAAAATGGGAAAACCAATAAGCGATTTGTTGTGCGATTTTGTTCTTTTTCCTTCCCCCGTTTTATATAAATATATATATAATATTGTACATATAAGTTGTCGAATAGTCTTTCCCCCCAGTATTTATATATCATACATATATATGTATGTACGTATATATACAGACGCATATATGTTTGTACGTAGACTAGGCTCTCACTGGCTCCGATGCTGTTGTTGTGGACGGAGGAGTGATTGTGCGCTGCTAGTCATCGTCTTAAGCTCTTTTTAGATATATATATATATATATATATATATATATATATATATATATATTTAAAAAAATTGCAAGTTACAGATAAGACACAATTATATTATATAATTATTTTTCCTCAATTTATATATAATAGTGATTTATATTTTATTAATGTTTGTTTTCTTTTTGTTTCTTTTCAGTTTTTTCACGAAAGAAAAAAAGGGTCCTTCTCTGTTTATCGATTAAAAAAAAAAAAAACGCAAAAAAATTGCACTCTGTGTTGTTGTGTCACTTTGTTTCTAATATACCGATATATAAGACACTATATTATTATAAAATAATGCTTATTATACGAACGAAAATGATAATGCGTACTCTATGCAGTAGGTTTTTTTTTTCTCTCTTATAGTGATATTATACATGGAAATGTTTGAACTGTTAATAACATCGATCGATTGATATATATATATATATATATATATATATTTAATCGGACGTCATTTTGAGAGAGG
Organism: Lethocerus indicus; assembly: GCA_019843655.1. Lineage (NCBI taxonomy): Eukaryota > Metazoa > Arthropoda > Insecta > Hemiptera > Belostomatidae > Lethocerus > Lethocerus indicus. Next base: position 38,048,272 of record JACDQD010000002.1, read on the forward strand.
ACCGTTGAAGGATGTCGTGTCAATGTATTACTTTTTTCTTTTGTTCTGCAATCAATATGCAATTTCATAAATACATTTTATTTATACAGATATGGGATTATTTAATTGGACCTAGGACAGTGGTCTCGTTAAGCGGAGCGGAGTTATAATTTACGAAGAGAGAAGAAACTTGTTGTTGTTCCCGAGAAAAAAAAAAAAGGAAAATTATCGAAATAACATTTTAGTTTTTCGCCATTAGGTTGTTGTATGCGCGTCTCGGAATTAACGCAATATTTGAATTCGCCACCGTTCTAAACCCTATTAAAAAAAAACCGTTCGACGGCCGATAGTTTTACGCGATAGAACAAAGTGTTTTCATTGTTGAACAATATTTAAAAAATAATGAAAGTTTGGCGGCCACAGTTCGATTCAAATCTTGCGTTAATTTTGGTATATATATATATATATATATATATATATATATATCAAAATTGTAATTGAAAACCGACCAAGATTTCTAATTTAATAGTTGTACTTCAAAAATTAGAATCAGAAAATGATGCAGGGACATTGAGAAGATTGGGTAAAATATTAGATATTAGGAGCAATTCGGAGGCCACTGTTCTAGATTTATTCATCCTTTTTTCATACTCCTTTTCAATTTTTTTCTTTTTTTGTTTTAAACCTTTTATATATCCAAGTAAGTATTATCATTTTGTATTATTAAATATATATATTTATGTATATATAACAATATTTATATTGTCGTTTGTTGTTTTTTTTTTCTTTTTCGTTGTTGTTTATTAATAATCGCCGAGAGGGACTACTTACACAGTGTACATTGTACCGGTTTTTTTTTTCACGCACGAAAGATATTTGAAAATGAAAATATTCGTTTAACGCCAAATTAATTTTAAGAAATTATACGAGGTGCCGTGTTCAGTTTGTAAAATGATTCGATATTTTGGCCGCCGTAAAAAGGGTTGCGAAATCGTTCTCATTTTAGAAACTTTGCGGTCGCACGCACCTCGCGCTTTGTTTTCTCGATGAAACAATTTCTGCATGCTCCACCCCCACCCCACCCCCAATTAGAATATAATTGCGATTGCGAATTATTAACACCCTAATTTGAAACACTAAACCTAATCCTGGTCGGTTCTGGTTTTCCCTATCACTTTTCCACTTTTCCCCCCCACCCCCGCTTTACCGAATCTTGTTCCGAGTTTTTTGGTTTTTTCATGTTTTATATTTTTGTTTTGTTTTCTTTTTTTTTCAGACCCATGGATCCGGCCCCAAAACATGTAGTTAGGTATGTTCACAATTTGAAAACATTTCCGTCCGATATACCGATATTTTTTCCGAAATTTGATAACGAGCGGAGAGGAAAAAAAAGATAATAGTCGATTAATATCGGTTAAATTTTAACCGATTTTAAGTCCATCAGACGAATTTACCGTTCGACTGGAAGACGATACTCGTTGTTTCGATTATAAAACCGCTCGAATATTGTCAGAAGGCGAAAGTATTTCGGCTTTATCGTCCGTCTTATCGACTACCTTATATTCCAATTTTTTTTTTTTCATTCCCTCAGTTTTCTTTTATTCCGTTAATTTATTTTTTCCTTTTCAATAAAATTTATAGCTTGCGATCTAATCGTGTGACAGAGAATGAAATTGATATTTGAGCGACTGACCGAATTAATACACAATACTAATATATAATTAACAGTAATATTAACGGTAACTAAGAGACTAACAACTGGAAAAGATAATATCTGTTTATATTTTTATTTTGTCGTTTTAATTTATTTAACCGATAACTGCATTAATACGAATATATACGTAATTAATAATTTTTTTTATTTATTTTTACTCAGTTCGTTTACGCATTTTTTTTTTTTTAAATTATTTTTTAGTTACTTTTATTAGATTGGACTGTATAAAAGTAACCGAGTAATATTGTGAACGTATTTTGTGATTGCAGCAGTGCAGTAAACGACGATCAGGTTAAACCCAGATCGTTGCGTTTTACATGGAGTATGAAAACGACATCCTCCAGAGATCCGAACGAGATTATGGCCGAAATCAGAAAGGTAATAACAGTTCAGTTTCAACGTACCCGTTTTGTTGTGGTCCGTCTGCGAGCGCGTAGGTTTTGCGGTGTTTCGGCCGCCGTCTTCAGTAGCGCGCCGCGTCAGTCACCGCTGTCGCTTTGGACGTTAACACTTGGATTGTTTGAACGGTGACTAACAACACCGCTACTGAAGACGGCGGTTGAAACCGGTCTGGCGGAAGACTGAAACCGGCGCGAGACAGGAGACAGAAACACGACAAACCTACGGTAAACAATTAATTTATTTGACAATACTATTTCACGTGCTTCGTCGACGAATCATCGAATTGACGGGGAAAGTTATTGACTTACTGAGCCAAGTCGCCGAGCAGTCAATAAAACAGGAATAAAAGTCGATAACTCCTAGTTCGTTTAACTATAAAAAAAATATGACGAAGGGGGCCCGAGTGCGTCAAAAAAGGAGAAAAAAAATTGTGCCCGAATTTTTGGCCAAAAACAGCACGCTAATAATTCACCCGATCTGGCCCCCGTGACTTTTTCCCGTTACCGAAACTTAAAAAGCTGCGCCACAGTTGAGGAGATAAAAAAAACGGCATCGAAGGCGGAGCTTAACGAGATCACCGAAAAATTGAATTTTTGAAACGGTTTTGAGGATTGGAAAAAACGTCGGCACAAGTCTGTAATATCCGGTGGTGTTTACTTTGAAATGGACGAAATAGATATTCGTAAATAATTTTTGAAAAAACCCGAAATTCGCGATACTTTTTGAACAGACCTCTCGTACAGTTGACAACTAAGTAATCGCTGAATTCGCCGACAAGCGGCGTTGTACATATTTTTAAGTACGTCAGTACATCTTTGCACAGATAAGCCGTATAAGATACATTCAGCTTCTCCGCAATGTCCCAGTGTTGAACTATGGCGATCCGAATCACGATAACGGCCTTTATTCGGTCATCGTCGACCTCCTCCACTGGACGTCCGCAGCTCTCTTCGTCTTTTAATGAAAAAGCTAAATGTGTGTATCGTTTAAAAACTGGCCGACGATATCAATTATAAATTTTCTTCTATCGGTGTTTATTTTTTACTCCGTCGAAGGAAAATTTTTGAGGTCTCCGATCTCCGAGAGTTTTATTTCTCCGATTCCGCGATAACTTAGTCGTGTGACCCAATATTTAAGCGATGTAGAAAGGTGAAAATTATATTCGCCGAAAGCTTCATTTTGTCGTTTTTAGAATTGGAAATAGTAGAGCTATTAAAAAAAAAAAAAAGGGGGGGGTTTTTGATATAACAATATTTTTCCGACCGCTCTCGAGTTCTTCGGCGAATTATGTTCAATAATTTTTTTTTCTTTTTGTAGAAATGTCAATCAATAAATATTTGTGCATCGTTGTTCCGATAGAATGAAAACAGAGGTGAACACAAAATGTCTGTTGTGATTAATGTAAGGAAATATAAGAACCGAGAATTATCTCCCACGTTCCAACTTTTCAATATATCGTTTAAAAACTGGCCGACGATATCAATTATAAATTTTCTTTTATCGGTGTTTATTTTTTACTCCGTCGAAGGAAAATTTTTGAGGTCTCCGATCTCCGAGAGTTTTATTTCTCGATTCCGCGATAACTTAGTCGTGTGGCCCAATATTTAAACGATGTAGAAAGGTGTAAAATTGTATTTGGTCGTTATTTGTAAAGGTGCTGGACGCGAACAACTGCGATTACGAACTGCGCGAAAGGTTCCTGCTGTTGTGCGTCCACGGCGATCCGATCACCGATTCTTTGGTCCAGTGGGAGATCGAGGTGTGCAAACTGCCGAGGCTTTCGTTGAACGGCGTCCGCTTCAAGAGAATTTCCGGCACGTCGATCGGATTCAAGAACATCGCGTCGAAAATAGCCAACGAGCTGAAGCTGTGACTCGAACTGCTCGACCGCAACAACCGCCGTCTTCTGCACACTCAACAACACACTCCGTACTAAAGTGTGCCCCCAACCAACAACACAACAACAACAACAACAACAACAACACCCGTCTCATTGCACCTACAAAAAAAAACAGGCACATACCAACTCTACTACACATACCGCGTCTATATCCCAGTAGCTATTCTAAATATCGGCTCACTTTACGGAATAAGATTCGACACGATTTTCGTTATATTCGGAGAGCCGGATTTCACCGGAGTACCCCCCCCCTCCCCCAGTTGCTCGGCGGGATAATTTTTTTTTTTTGGGGGGGTGGGGGGGACCATCCGAGTAAAGGAAAAACGAAAAAAACGGGGTCTCGGATCGAATACAATGCTGTCGACGAAAGCTGTGCGCTGTTTTGTGTTTGTCTCGTTAACGGAAAACGGTTTCAGCATTTTATCCATCCTCTATTCCAACCCTCGTCCTTCGACTCTCAGGCTGCCCCCCCCCACCCCGCGTATTTACAAACTTTATGTACGTAAAAAATATACCGCACGCATATGTAAACTCCACTTACAGATAAAATTCCGCCCCCGTAATTTTGAACGAAATTTGTGCACGTAAACAAAATTTACAAATATAGACCGAACTCGGGGTCCCCCCGCGACGGTCTAGAAATAGACAGCGGCCGGCCTGTACATAGATTAATAACCAATCTATTCCGAACTATTCAGTGCGGGCCCCCAACCCCCCCCCACCGCCTCTATTGTTATTGTAAACGAAAAATAGACGAGAGAGAAAAAAAATGGTTAATAGCGAATTATTAATTTTCCGAGGAAGTGTCCGTTGTCGTCGGATGGTTTCCTTTAAAAAAAATAAAATAAAATAAACAGAATGAAACGAAAAGCCTATTTAAATTTATTATAATTTTCGAAAAGTAGAAATATTTCTTTACGGTACACGCACGAAATCGGTCCCGTACGGGATATTCCGTTCCACGGCTATTTCTTCTCCCCACCCCACCCCTTGTTAGTTCCTCCCCAGTCCCTTCGTCAATCCGAAATGATTCCGCGCGATATCGAGAGTAGGGTGTGGCGCGCGTATCATCCTGTGTTGTGGCAAAAAAAACGGTCGGGTAATAAATAAAACTGCTACTAAAGACAATGCCGGAGAGAAATATATATATATATATATATATATATATATATATATATATATATCATCGATCGATTCACTTCAACAGTATAAACCGATTTATATATAGATACATTATATGTATGTGTATATACGCACGTATATACTCGTACGATTTATTATTATTATTATTATTATTATTATTATTTTTATTTTTTTCCGATCGACGAATAAATAAATGGAGTATATAAATGGAAAAAGGGTAACAAAAAACGAAAAAAAAAGTAATAACTACCGGATGTCGCACGAAAGATTGCGCCTAAGTATCATATATATATATATATATATATATATATATATATATATATATATATATATATATATATATATATATATATATATATATATATATATAGTTTGTTCATGAGAAAGCCAGGAGTTTACATTATAATAATAATAATACAGAAAGAAAGTGTGATGTAGTGTATAAAAAAATTATATGTATATGACAAAACAAATTTATATACATATATACATATATATATATATATTATAAATAAATGCGCTAAAAAATTATTTATAATATATGTATAATTAATATTATATATATATATATATGAGTTAGAGAATTTTATGAGAGAAAAACAGCCGGGAGAAAAGATTCGTGAAGTATTTACGCGTCGGATTCGAATCTGGCTGTCGGATTTTTTGTACTGTAATTAATTGATGAAAAAAAAAGAAGAAGATTTTAACGAAAACTTGGAGAAAAAAAAATCCACGTTTATGCCTTTTTTTCGAGGCTACAGTTAAGGCATTATATATATATATATGTATAGATATATATATACATATATAAAAAAATTTCTCTCTATCTCTATCTCTCTGTCTCTCTCTCTCTCTCTCTCTTTCGATGTACATAAACTATATTATATACATACTAATATTATACAAAACAAAAGGAACAAATCAACTTTCATTTTAAAGCAAGAAATTACCCGATGATTTAAACAAGTAGAAAAATTTTCTTTTTTTTAATAAGAAATGGTCAACCCTGTCGTGTAAAACCCTGGGTTACCATTTTATATATATATATATATATATATATATATATATATATATATATATATATATATATTAAAATATTAATACGCTATGTAAATTTTCACACTTTTTGAAGAGAAGAAAAAGAAAAAAAAACATTGAAGAGGTTCGAATCAAACCGAGACACAAATATTATAACTTTCGTGTATGTATATAAATTAATATATATATGTACGCGTACAAGCAATTTTCCGAATGATATCACGAAAAGCTGTTTTTATATTCTTGTTCTCAAGTGTTTAAAAGAAACGGTGCGTGCGACTGTACTGTCTGTCGGAGTGCGAAGAAACTGCATATAATGCGTATGTATACAGAGAGCATTGCGTTTTTAGAATTGGAAATAGTAGAGCGATTGAATTTAAAAAATTAAAAAAAAAAAAAAAAAGGGGTCTTTTTTGATATAACAATATTTTTTTCCGACCGCTCTCGAGTTCTTCTCGGCGAATTATGTTTAATAAAATTTTTATTTTTTTTTTTTCTTTCTGTAGAAATGTCGATCAATAAATATTTGAATCGTTGGTTCCGATATAATGAAATGATGAGGTGAACACAAAATGTCTGTTATGTATATTGATGTGAGGAAAAATATAAGAACCGAGAATCATCTCCCAAGTTCCAACTTTTTAAAAATATATATATTTATATATATATATCGTTTAAAAATAACTGGCCGATATCGATTATAAATTTTCTTCTATCGGCGTTTTATTTTTTTATACTCCTTCGGAGGAAAATTTGATGTCTCCGAGATTTTTATTTCTCGATTCCAATTCTCGAAAAAGCATCGACCCTGTATATATATACACATGCCCTGTACATACATACACATACTCATGCGAATATACATATATATATATATATATATATATATATATATATAGGAAAAAAATTCCAAATTTGTATATGCCTGTTTCATCGATTCTACTTGTGCAAAATGGGTCCAAATTAGGGCTGCGAATGGAATGTTTTTTTCCACAAAAAAAAAAAAACCCACCCCCACCCCCCAAACACCCCCGGAACGTGTATTTGTCCCACAATTTTAAATTTTAAAATATATATATAATAAAATTCGTATATATACGTGTATATGTACACATATATATATATATATATATATATATATATATATATATATATATATATATATCTATGGAAAAAAAACAAACAGCTCGTAAATAAATAAGGTAATTTTAGTTGTACTTAAAAATAATTAATTATTATTAATTGAAAATTAATGAAAAAATATATATATATATTAGTCGGTGCGTAATAAAGAAAAAAAGTGTGTATTTCGTAAAAGTTTTTTCGTACGGAAAAAACGCAAAAACAAACAAAAAAAAAAATCTTAGGTATAAGCGCGATGTAAATTGTTCAATTAGGGAAAACTGACAAAAAGAAAAAAACAGTACAGAGTTAATTTTTACACCGACGTACGCGGTGTAATTTTTCGCACTTTACAAAGGAGAAAAGGAAATAGACCCGAAGCGGATACAGACAAGAAATATATATATATAAAAATATATATAATTAGGAAAAGAAAATTAATGTCGGCATTTTTTTTTCATATTTTCTTTTTCTTTTTGTAAAATTATTTAATGTTAAGGGAGGAAAAGTTGCACTAATATCGAAAATTAAAAAAAAAAAAATACTTAACCGTTTCAATTATAACTTTTTATTTTGAGTTCTTACTTTCCCCACCCCCACCGACCTTCGATCCCGTTTTTCAAAGTCCAGAATATTAAGCCCCTTCCCACCCCCACCCCGAAAATAAAGTTGACAGCTCACACTTCCATCTAGCATTGTATTTTTGGCCGTGACCCGTTTCGGGTTATCGTAGAATATTTTTCCAGAAAAAAACCCTGGGCCCCCGACATTCACCCGAAGAGATATAATAAATCGTTCCGTTGGAAATATGTTAAGAAATCTTTAAAAAAAAAAAAATCGAATACAGGTCCTGTCGCTTTTTTTTTCTTATTCGAATTTTGCATTGTGTATATCTTTTTTATTAAACACAATTTTTTTTTTTTTAATAATTTCGAATTGTTGTGTTGTCACAACTTTTTCATTATCGGCCCCCAACCCGGATATGTTGTGTGAAACTTTGCCGCGATTTTTCGCAATTAATACTCAGTAATTTGTACACAGAAAGTGACTTAATTCCCTTCGTTTTTAAGCAAAGACAATAAATGTAAAAACTGTAGGGGAAAAAAAAGAAAATCTCGGAATCTTGAAAATATATATAATATGTGCGCGCACGGTATCGCTCCCCGCTTATCGACACCGTGTTTCGTTTCCGTTTTTTTTTTTTTTTAAATTATCAAAAATATCTCGGCCGAAAACCGAATAATGGACCTCCAAAGTGTAACTTTGTTACTGCCATCGAGCCATTATATCCTAATATTATTTTCACCCGTTTATACAGCGTGATCTCCGCCGATTGACACGCCGTATAAATCAACTGTCGAAAGGCGAACCTCTTTTCTGAATACAGACACTAAAAATAAGTGTGTGAAGACGAAAGAAATTAACAAAAATTTAAAACAAAAAAAACGTTGTAATTACAGACAAGTAGTTTTTCAACCTTGTAGATAGATTATATTTCTTCAATACGGAAATGTATATATATATATATATATATATATATATATATATATATACACGTATAACTATATATATATGTGTGGCACCCCGCTTTGTATATTTATTACAACAATTCCTATTTGTCGAGCCCTACTATCAAATTAATTTAACGGATAACGATAATATTTTAATAAGAAACTTCGTTCGCGCGTGCAAATATATATATATATATATATATACATATATATGTGTGTAAGGCACGTATATAAACGCGTATTATTATATTCAAGGTGGAAGCCGAAGGTATGTTGACTGTAGTGATAAGAAATAAATAATAAAAAAAACAAAACAAAAAAAAACCGATTTGTAATAACAATTTAAGAGAAAAAAAATACGAAGAAAAACTACTCGAATATTTATTACAGCGCCTTCTTTATTTTCTTCGCACTCTAAAGTTGGACTTCCCTCTGTGAGCTCCGTCCTTTCGGATATTTTACAATTGAAATTTGTCTTTTAAAAAAATATTCGGTAACGCGTTGAGATTTTTTTATATTTATGGTTTGAAAATATATAAAAGTAATATTAAATTTTCGAATAATGCCGTCGTATGGAGCTTCTTTGTTAGCTCCATCCTCTTAGTGCTAATGTTGAATCGGTTGAATTCCGGAGGCATTGGATATTTTACAATTTGAAATTTGAAGCCTTCTTAAAAATATTCGGTATAGCGTTGGGATTTTTTTAAGTTTATGGTTTGATAATTGAGAAAAAAACTGAAATAATTTGCACCTAATCGTGTGCATTCGATCCGAAGAATCTGCCAGTCCTACGACTGGCACTGCTATATTAACATTCAATTCTATACAGTTTGTATTAAGCAGAATTTCCTTCGCAATTCGGTCATTTTATATTTATTTCTTTTTAAATTAATACAACGAAATCGTCGTTTATTCACCCGGCGGCCCTCGAATAAGAACAGCTGGGCAAAGCGACCATCGTATATTGTATATTTTATTAATTTTCATTTTAAATTTATAAACGGCCGAATTCCAAGCAGAAAAAATAAACGAAACAGAATGCGGTCCGTCCGAATAATATTTAATATTTTGAGTAATTTTTTTGTGTGCGAATTCTCAATCTTGACGACGGATCGATTGGCATATATCGATACATCGAAGCCGTCCCGATTTCGACTGTGAACGATATAAAAATACAGGATACAGGTATTCTTTTTATTTCTCTTAAATACAAATATTACATCGAAAAAACGATATACATGATGGTGTATATATATATATATATATATATATATATATATATATATATATATATATATATACTTAAATATTATAGTACATTGATCTTGAGTTTTTTTTTACATTATTGGAATAATAATCGGGAAAATTTACTAAATTAAAACAGGTGATTCTATTATATATTTGGGGTTGACAACTAAGTAATTGGGGAATTCACCGACAGGTGGCGTTGTACATATATTTTTAAGTATATTTTTTATACGTTATTTTTTCAAGTATATTTTATTATATTTTTAAGTTATTATTTTTGGTCCTTTCTGAAACATTCGTTATCAAAATTACGTCCGGTGGAGGTGGACGATGACCGAATAAAGGCCGTTATTGATTCGGATCGCCACAGTTCGACACTGGGACATTGCAGAGAAGCTGAATGTATCTTATATAAGCGCACTGAAAGCCATCTACGGCTTATCCGTGCAAAGATTTTGTGGCCTACTTAAAAATATGTGTACGACGCCGCTTGTACAATTTTGTCGGTCTATTATTTACAGAAAAGCGTCATTTTATACGGCAATATGGCGGATGGGATATACATCACATACAGACGCGATTTCAACAGGTACGTCGGGATTTAAACCGGGAATTGAATAGACGACGTATCAATTTTTTATTTTTATTATTTCCTTTGCGAATATAATTTCCAGACGGGATCTCATATTTCAAATGACGACGAAATTAGGTAGGCATTGGCAGGGAGCGAACGGTGCGCGTCCGGAGGGAGGTTTCAACGCTGTTATCTCGGAACGATGGCCGTCGGTTAGACTCGACTGTTGTCCAGCGAAATTGTCAATTTGTCCAGCGAAATTGTCAATTTTTCCTAGCGAATAAGACGCTCTATTGGGCGAGATGTCGCAGCCGGCCAGGACGAGTATATTCGCACGGAGGATGATGAAGAAACGGCGAGAAGGAGAAGAAGAAGAAGAAGAGGGACAGAGAAGAACGGCCGCGAATATGGAATTGGATACGGGCGGTGAAAACGTTTTCGGTGAGTCTATTTATCGCACTGAAGGTTCAACAATACAGGCATCGTTCCGACCTAAACTAATATTTAATAAAAATTAATATTTAATCAACTTTTGGCCAGCTGGTCGCCAGGGATTCGAGGGGGCATTTCATTTCACCCCATGAAAATGCCAGTATTTAAAAAATTAATTATTAATAATTGTAGGATGCCCATAAAACATCCAAAGTGCTACTGAAGATGGCGAGCGGCCGAAAAACCGGTCCAGCAAAAGACCGAACCTCAGCGAGAGAGAGGAGAGACGGAAACATCACGAACCTACAGTAATTATCCGTCATTTTTACCGCCTGTCCCGCTAAATTAATTTTGCGAATATAGGAATTTTTTACGGAGGCGAAAAAATGAAATCGTGGACAAAGATCGACCGCATTTTCTAGACGGAAAGGCGAAAGGTCTAACACTCTGAGAGCGCCGCGCGATTTTATAAGGAAAAAATTCCCCGTCTTCAGGCCACGAGTGCGCTGACGAAACGTGGGCCAATTTTCGTAACGTTTTACGTTTATATTCGTTCGCTCCTCTACAATGGTTCTTAGCCCAGTGCTGACGAAAATCATTCATTAGCCTTCAAACTGTCAGTCGGAGAGTCCGAAAGTGATATCGGCGAAATTGCTAAAAGGCGGTGATAGAGCGGCCGATTTTGCTTCATCAGAGGACGAGGAAGAAAGGGGCGAAGAAAGGGCCAAAAATTCTACGTTTCGCCCCTCCTTCCGGATTTATAATCGAAGGTTTTAAGATCTGAGGTCGGCCGCTGCGGTAGAACGTATTCGATTTCAAAAATATAAAGGAAATAAATCATTTGGACGAATGTCGAAAAACTAATAATAGTGATCGAAAACGCCCCTGCTCGATACCCTTCCGACCCGTATGATCGAAATGCGCATAAATCGAGGCGTATCGCGCTATACGAATACGTATACCTGAATCGCTCTTGAGTGTTGCGGTGGCCCGATATATATATATATATATTTTTTTTTTTTTTTTACATTAAATCAAACCGATTTTAATGTTTGAAAAACAGGCGACAGAAGTTACGTCGTGGAGGGAGCCGATGCCGAACGAATCCACGGGGAAAACGTTGAAAAATTATCGTCGATGAGCCGGGAAGAATTGGAACTGGAGAGACGCCGGCTGATATCGGTTATCGATCCGGCTACGGTCGCGTTCCTCGAAAGTAGGAGAAAAGCGAAATCGTCCGACACTCGACCTTCGCCTACGCCCATGGAAGCGACGAGGTATATATTTTTTTTTTTATAATACGGGATGGCGTGATACTGCGGGAAGAAACTTGTTTTCGGTTTCGGTTTTTAGTGCCGGCGTCCGAGTTCCGAAAATCCGGAAACACCACGCGTAGGTCAGAGCTTCTGCCCGCAGTATCCGTCGTACCGGAATTTAACGATAACCATTTCCGTTTCCGTATTGATCTCGACCTGATACTCCCGATATTAGTTTGCGTTTATTTTTAAAATAATTAACCTCGATAAGATTCTATTGGGGGTAAACCCAAGAGTAATCGACATTTTGACTTTGGAATTCATTTTATTTTGCTAAAAAAAAAACCACTTTAATCTACTATATATATTCACGCGATATTATCGACAACTTTCCGCCGCCACTTTTCCGGCAGATTTTTTCCTCCCGAAGACCAAAATACATCTTATCAAATTGTCGATTCGGGTACGCCTAATAGTTTAGAAAAGGGCGAAGGCGAAAACAAAAAAAAAATTACTGCAAATATTGCCCAGTTACTAAAAATGTAGAAATCTTCGGATTAACGTTTAAAACTATTAATAATACAGTAGATTTCGTGATGTTTCTGTCTCCTCTCTCGCCGTTTCGGTCTTTCGCTAGACCCCCGGTTTCGGCTGCTCGCCCCCATCTTCAGTAGCGCTGTGTTAGTCACTTTTTGGCGCTTTGGATGTTTTTCCGGCATCCTCACTGCACTACGGTATATATATATATATATATATATATATATATATATATATACGTGTCTCGTTATTGTGTTTTTGCGGAATGTTGTTTGTCTTCTATGTGTTGAGGAGGGGGGGTGTGGCGGGGGGGGGAGGGTGGGAAATGCCAAAAGTGACTATAACGCAGCGCTACTGAAGACGGCGAGCGAAGCCAGGGTCCAGCAAAGAGAGAACCGGTGAGAGAGAGAGCGGGGATATTCTAACCCTGCTAAATTAATAATACATTTTGTTTCTTGTTGATCTCCTGCGGTGAGAATCTGTCAATTAACGTATTTTCTACGTCCTGGAGCGCAATTTTTTCTGTATTTTGATTTTAAATATTAGTCGACTGATAGATAGTCAATTAAACTGGCGGATATTGCAGCTGGGAGGAAGGCAGCCGCGAGCGCTGAGAGAACACCACCGATCGGCGAAATCAGCGGTCGTTAAAGAGTTGGTGAACAGGTACCCGAACATGGACACCGTCGAGGCGGGAGAAACTGCGTTGGACCGGCGAAATGAAAAAACCGGATCCGCCCGACCCAAATAAACCGTACAACGCCAGGTTCGATTTCGAAGGTAAACGCTTCGTGAACGCGTCTCTCCTTACTGCGATTTATATGACGTTTATCGGTGTCGGACCGTGAGAGGTTTTACGACGGAAAATATGGCGCACGTTTTATCCGTTTTTAAGCGAGAATTTTCTTTCGAGAAGAAACCAACGTATATCGAATATCACTGATTTGAATGAAAAACTGCTCAGTGCAAAGTTTTGTTTTATGGTCTGCCCGAAGGTTGGAATACCGTAGATTTTTGGTGTTTTCCGTCGCCAAAAGATCGAAATTTCTCTTGAACAGAAATTTTTTTTTGTAGACTCTTTAGACCCAATATCACGTTTGGCACCGTCTTAAGAAGAGCTTTAGAAAAAAAAATTACATCGCCATTTCACAGTTTATCCACCGCAAACTGTTTCAAATTATCGATTTTATTCGATAATTTAAATTGTTCACTGAACGACTTTAACACTTTGAGTACCGAATTTTTTTTTTTTTATTACGGCGCATTATTATCGAATAGCAGCTCCCAAATATGTTTTCAAAACCGGTTTGTCAAAATCGAGTCCCACTACAGAGTTGAACCGACAGGTGAGACCCGATCTTTGTATTGGATAATAATCATAATTGCGAGTATTTCAACACGATGTATAATGTGAAATTACTGAAAGTAATAAAAAAAAAAACTTCCTGTAAACACGTATCAGAAATTAAGTGTACCCAATTTGGTGCCTACGGTACTTAATCGGTTAATTTGGATTCGGCATTTTCTTCATTCACTACTATATTACCTTCAGTATTTCCTTTCATTTCCTCTGTTAATTGTTTCGATAAAATCTGTAAAAATTGTATAATTTTGAGTTTTGCGCAGGAACGCTACTGGGTTACGCCGACGACGGCGAGGGCCTGCTGAAGGGTCTCCAGAACCACGGCGACGAGGAGGAGGCGAGACCCGGTTACACCGTCCAGGAGTTGATGCAGCTCAGCCGAAGCACCGTCCTCCGGCAGAGGGTCGTCGCTCTTCAAACACTGTCCAACATCATCGCCAACGTAAGCTTTCGTCGTCTATATACAATTTAAATCCGTAAATTCGTATATCGTAAATTAGTTTTCAATACGTTGTATCAGGCCCACAGGTACGAAGACTGTTTCGAGGAGCCGATACTGCGTAGGCTTTGCGAAGACGCCGATATGTTTCTGCTGTTCCGTTTTTCGCTGGACGATTCCGCCTCACCAGTAGTGATGGCGGCGGTTCGAGCGATGTCCTCCCTTATTGTCAACAGTGTCGACGAGGTAATACAAAATCTGTATTTGGCGTTTCTTAAACGTCAAAATTAACGCACAGATTTGAATTCGCCACAGCAATCTTAGCAGTGAAGTCGGCGAAACCCTATGGTAAAAAAAAAAAACCGTTCGACAGCCGATAGTTTAGGGTCAGTAGAAATGGGGGGCGTTACACGATAGAACAATGCGTTTTCGGTTGTCGGACAATATTTAAAAAAATAATGAAAGTTTGGCAGCCGCAGTCGGAATAGCGTCGGAACTTCGTCGACTGTGAAGAGAGTAATTAAAAAAAATTCGTCGTCCAAAAACAAGCCGTTCAAATGTCAATATCGAAGCGCAGTGCCTGAGAGAGTGATTTTTCGAAAAAAATCATTTTCAGCGACGAAGAGCATTTTCCGCCTCGATGTTGACGACGACCGTTCGTATACCGATCCTAAACTATCGGCTGTCAAATGGTTTTTAGTTTAATATACCTGTTTTGCGGTCTGCGAGCGGTCGGAATATACTGTAGTAGGTTCGTGCGATGTTTCCGTCTCCTCTCTCTCGCTGCGGTTCGGTCTTTCGCCAGACCTCGGTTTCGGCCGCTCTCGCCATCTTCAGTAGCGCTGTGTCAGTCACTTTGGATGTTTTTTGGGCATCCTCCACTGCTGCGCCGTCGCTTTCACAAGTGACGACCGACACAGCGCTACTGAAGACGGCGAGAGCGGCCGAAAAACTCCGGTCTAGCGACAACCGCCGGGCTGTTGCCAACTTTACCGCAAGAATTGCGGCGAATTCGAATTATCGCCGTTTGATTCCGGTACTACGCGGATCAGCGGAACGCCAATCGGTCAATCGAATTATTAACGGCGACGCCGTTTAAAAAGACCTGTTTAGATGTGATGCTGGGTACGCCGTTGGGGATTCAGCAGCCGTCGCTCGGAATCGTACTCGATATGACTCGCTCCGATATCGAAGAGCTCAAAGACGATCAGCTCTTCAAATTGGACGCGATTAGAGGAGCCGTCAGGACACAACTGTTGCACAGGATAAGGTCGTAACGAGAATTTTTTCTAATAAAATTATCTATTACTATGAGTGGGACAGTAATCGTTGGTGGCTAAGTGTTGTAGAACTATTTCGTTTCGCTGTTTTATATTTGTAACTGGGAATATTCGAAGAGAAATCGGAGATCGGAGAATGAGAACGAATTTTTCATCCGTTTTATCTATTCAAACTGTAATCGTTTTACCGGTTTTTGAAAATACTCGGAATAATTTCACCGCCGAGTTTGCCCCAAATTAGCGAAGTTTTGTATTAGGTGTACCCAAAAGTAGTCGACAATTTTTTCTCTTCTTGAGGAGTTTTTCAGTAAAAAAAATGTAAATAATCTTCCTTTTACGTTGATTAAATTTTACATTCCTAGAATTTAACATTGAAGAATTATAAGATTGAATATTGCTCAATTATTATTTTCGCCGATTTGTTTGCGTTTAACGTTTAAAATATTGGGTGTACCCGAAAGTAATCGACAATTTGATAAAATGTATTATTTCGGTCTTGAGGAGTTCCTCAAGAGAGAGGGGAATCCGGAAAATTTGCCGGAAAAGTGGCGGCGGAGAGTTGTCGCTGATAATATCGGTGAATATATATAGTAGATTAATAGTTTAAAAGTTTCTTTTTCTGGCAAAATAAAATGAATTCAATTCCGATAGTAGACCCAATATCACACTTGGCACCGTCTTAAGAAGAGCTTTAGAAAAAAAAATTACATCGCTATTTCACAGTTTATCCACCGCAAACTGTTTCAAATTATCGATTTTTCTTCGATAATTTAAATTGTTCATTGAACGACTTTAACACTTTAAGACGCATATTATCGAATAGCAAATTTTTTTGAACCGCAGGTGAGACCGATCTTTATATTGGACCCTGTATAATGTGAAATTACAAACAATGTAGTCAAAATGTCGATTACCGCTAATAGTTTCCGGGGTTTGAATTCAGTCAGAGATTCGAAGCGATTCGATTTATTGCATTTAAAATGATTACATTTTTGTCTTTACAGATATATAATTGATGAAATGAATCCGGAACCGGTCGAAATCAAGTGTATGCTGAAATGTGCGACGAGGATAGCGCGACATTCGTACGAAATCGCCGAGGAAATTTTCAACTGTCCCGGACTCATCAGATCTGTATGTTCGTTGTGTACGTACGCTCTATTCTCTCTATAAATTTGGTTTCCGGTCTGTAAATATTGACGCTTAACTCAGAAACAGAGCGAAAGCTTCTCGAATGGTCGATTGTCAAGATTGATAGAATGGAATCGGTCGCATAGAAAATTAAACTTTTCACCGAATAAAAGAATTGAATCTGAATTTATTTTTCGCGAAATTCACCAGACGGTACAATTGTTCGTTTTTTGACTCCGACTATATCCGGTTTCGCTCTTTCCCTCTCGGACTGATAACTTCTACGCGTTATTCCTCAGCGCTAATAGAACCGGGGGGCGATGGTAAAAAATTGTTGGCGAACGAAAGAAAGAAAGAAATTCGGCGCAGTTCAGTTTAACTCACGTCGGTTTTAATTTCGTTTTCAGTAAACCGTCGCTGCGCCTCTTCTCACTTTCCCGAAGCTCTTAAACTGCTGAGAGTTTTAATGTCGCGCTCGTACAGCATGGCCGATGCGATAGTCGGAAATTACCCGTTGATGGATTCGATTTTCAGGGTTATCGCCGGGTAAGTGCTTATTATTTCCTTAATTTAAATTAAATTGTCATATCCGATTGAAACCAAATCGTTCCTTCACTATTTCCTTATATTATGTTTGTTCCTTTTTTCATCGTTCGTCAGGGGGCAAAAACCCTGTCGGAATATTGCCTTTTTTTTCCTATTTTTTAAAGTATTCAATTGTGTTTTGTAGTAAAGTTTAGAAAGAACTTCCGAATTCACAATTCGGAGTGACAATCCGGTGTTTATTTCGCGATATAAAATTGTATTTTTACTGTGAGTGGTATTGAATTGTAATTTCGAACATTCAGCCATCGTTCTTCGATACACAATTTTACAGCTTCTTCTAGTCAATTCGCATTATTTAGTTCCATAAAAAAATATTAATTTCAATTTTAACTTTAGTCCATTGTACAACAAGTGTCCGATTGTCGTATGCGCAGTGAAACGAAGCCTGGACACCCGGAATTAATGCACTTGACGCTGGAGAGTTTTTACACTTGGCAGTCCGTCCTCAGTTACAACATAGCGACCGATACTATCAGGTACTAGCTTTTCGGATTCTTTTTCATTTAAGAATATCGGATCATTTTCTTTTTCTATCGATAATATATATTTTTTTTGTCAGCCCTCTTCGCTTCTATCGATTCTATAGAGTATTTTGTATTGTCCGGAACCGTCTGTATGAACTGTACAGAAGAAGATGTTATCAACTTCCATATCGTAAACACCGGGCACGGAACAATGAATATCGAAAGATCGTTAAAGTTATTACACCCGGGCAAAAAAGGAAAAGAATTGGATATTGTAGAAAACCTGGAAATCTTCAAATATAAGAAAAACAACATTATAAATGAGAAAATTAATTCCCGGAGTGATGCGATATTTACCCCTATAATCCTCTTAAAGGATCACACCATCCCCTTCCGACAATCTGATTCACACTTAGAAAACGGATTAACAAAATCCGAAGACAAACATAATCCCCAATAACAATAACAGAACACATATATATAAACGACTGACATACTGACAAACAGTACAGTACATGTGAAAGTGACAGTGGGCAGTGAGGATGCCCCTGAAAAACATCCAAAGTGCTCTAACAGTGACTGACACAGCGCTACTGAAGATGGCGAAGTGGCGAAACCGAGGTCTAGCAAAAGACCAAACCGGCGAGAGAGGAGACAGAAACATCACGAACCTACAGTATATTCCAACCCCTCGCAGACCACACACAGGTATATCAAATTACTTTAAACATAGTTATTTAACGCAACAGAACACTCTATCGCCGGACCGACCTTGGTAATGTATTAAGTGGAATCGAGAGAAATGTGAAGAACTGGGTGATGAGAATCCCCCTCATAAATAATACGTATGAGAGAGAGAGAAAAACAAAAAAAAAAAAACATTGCGCAAATTACAGTTCGTTGACTCCGGTGGTTGTTCGACTGTTGGAGGCCCACTACGGTGTGACGAGCGTCGGCGCCAGCTCCGGTTCCGATTTGGAGCACGCCGCCGCCATCATGAGCGTCGTCAATACGGCGGCGAGGGTCGATTTCAGCTCCGTTTCGCACGTCGTTCCGTTGGCCGTCCGCCTTTCGGTCAAATGGACGACGCAGATTTCGCCAGCCAACAATTTCAGGTCGGAATTTTTGCCGTTAACGAACTAACTCTACCGTACGGTTCGCGGTGTCTCTGTCTCTCTCTCTCTCTCTCTTTCGCCGGGAGACCGGTTTTCGGGGCCGCTCGCGCCATCTTCAGTAGCGCGTTGGCATGTTTTTTCGGTCCGGCGAAAGACCGAACCGGCGAGAGAGGAGACAGAAACGCGAAATCTACGCAATTACAACCCCTCGCAGACCACAAAACGGTTACGTTAAACTTGAAATTGAACAGTCTTTCGGCCTGCGCAACGTTTTCGATATCTGATTCTATTATTATTTTTTTTTTTGGAAATCACACGCTCTAATAACTTTTTATTGATTTTGACGACGTTCATTCTGTCCAATTTCAGTTGGCCGACGCCAAACTGGTCGGAGCCTGCTTGCACCTGATGGCCACCGTCCAAGAAAAAATTGTAAGTTTATATTTTATTAAAAGTGTAAACGTAATAAAGCGCTCATTTTTTCATCTTTCGTCTGATTTTTACTTAAGTTCTCATTCTCCGTCAAAGAAATATTATGCGTGATATTCGGTGCGCTAAAGATTAGAGGAATGAAAATATGAGCGGAGGAAAAAGAGGGTACAAATTCGAAATATTACAATTATTAACGTATATGTTATATACTTTGTACATGTTCGAATTATCGTTTCAGGAAACTAACAACGAATTGGTCGCGGTCGTGGAAAAGTTATTGCGCAGTAATTGCTTTTCGTGCGCCGCTCAAAGATTAAGGTAAATTCCACTGTTTTATTAATGCGCAGTAAAACGGGGAGTAATGCCCGAAATTACGCCCGAAGATATTAATAAGTTATTTTATGACCAAAAAAAAAAACTCCTCATTGTCCAAAAATGGCTGGTTTTCGATTTCTTTTGTGTTGTCTAAGTTCCCGTTGACATTGCTTTAGACTTAGTAAAGTTCATCGATCCACTTCTAATTGTTGTAAAGTATTTGCTCCGCTCAGTTCAAAATATTCTAATATACCTTTTCGTATTTATAATTACGAATCCGTAATTACACGATCCCACTTTGAACTCGGTGATAATTTATCGATTGATTGTTATCAAATTTAAGCGTTGAAAAATGAGATTATTTTAGTTTAGCGTAGATTCGATCTTTCTTCATTCTTTTTACTTACGTTACTGTTTGTAACGGTTTTGTTTTTCTCATTTCCAGGAAGTTTTCCTGGCTGCTTAGCGGCGAAGTGAGGCCTCATCCGGATAATCTTCCACATCTCGGTTCAATACCGGCCACCCTCCGACCGGACAGTACACTGCCGTTGATCCACGGATTAACCTCCTACCTGTTGGCCGCCGCCAATCCCGTCGTAAGAGTTCTACCGTCGGTGACAGATTACGAGATATATCTCGTTTTCGTGTTTTTTTTCTATTCAATCGGCAACTAAACTACGAGCCGTAAATGTTTCTGTCACATTACTATTGTGTAACAGAGCCTCTGTTCGCGTTACGCAACAACTGAATCATTCCCAGCGTCTAGAAATAATCAGTCGTTATAGCCAGTTTTATTACTCGACATTTTAGAATTTCAAATTTGGCGTTTTAAATTCGGGAAGGTAAAACAGTTTTACCGAGTATCGTCTCTATATTCATCAATCTATCCGTTACCGATAATCGATAACGAAAATTGATTTTACGAATTAGCCCCCCCCCCCATAAAAGCGGCGAAATGAGACGCGTAGATGTAATGAAAACGAAACTCAAAGTGAACGACACTTGCGACGAAAATGAATTCAGTGATGCGCGATTAGACGAAGAAAAAGTCCGAGTAAAAAATATAAAATTTCGAGCGAAAGTGAAGATTCGGTAGCGGAGGAGGCCGAT
Organism: Lethocerus indicus; assembly: GCA_019843655.1. Lineage (NCBI taxonomy): Eukaryota > Metazoa > Arthropoda > Insecta > Hemiptera > Belostomatidae > Lethocerus > Lethocerus indicus. Next base: position 38,069,383 of record JACDQD010000002.1, read on the forward strand.
GAGTCTATAATTGGAGAATTGACCAAATGTGGTCCGAAACTGGAATTTTTCGAAAGAATTTGTTGTAACGACATCGTTGAAAAAGAAATTGCGGCGTGAAAGAAGAGCCGTCGATTGTATATTCGGCGAAAAAAATTTTTCCAAATTATTACCGAAGGAACGAATCGGCTATTACTTACAAAATGTACATAAATATGAGGCTAAAAAAAAATTAAATCTTATATAATAAACAGTATATAAACTATGTATATATATATATATATATATATATATATATATATATATATATATATATATATATATATATATATATATATATATATATATATATATATACATATATATATATATATATATATATATACTAAATGCAAATTAATAATCTGCGTATCCGCTTCATTCATGTTTTTAGAGCTTTCGAAAATGTGCGGTCTTTGAGGGCGTGTTCCCTCCTTTGAGGGACGCGCAGAGCCCCGTCCTCAATGTTTTAAGACAGAAACCTGAAATTGGCCCTCACTCAATCAATTATTTAGTTTGTAGATATTTTATATTCAACTTTTTCTCATTTTTTTTCTTTTTTCAGTTGGGTCGTTTGTTCATATTCAATACGGACATTTTGGCCTATATCGAAGATCTGTTTACGAGTGAAAACGTCCGCAAACTGTCCACCCACTGGTACGCTAGGCAAGAGTTGACTTTTCTCGCTGGCATTGTACACGTCTACATTAGGATCAAGGTAATAGAATACCTGTTCAATGTAAACCCGACGGTATTTACACTATCGCGTATTAATTATAATGTCGTACTACAACTTCTTAATGGAAAAAACGTTTGGTGAAGATTGTAGGTTCGCGATGTTTCCGTCTCCTCTCTCACCGGGGTTCGGTGTTTCGCTAGACCGGTTTTTCGGCCACCGCTCGCCGTCTTCAGTAGCGCTCTGTGTTAGAGTCACTGTTGAGTCACTTTGGATGTTTTTCGGAGGGGGCATCCTCACTGCTGCCCACTGTCGCTGTCACTTGCACTGACACAGTACAGTGCACAAAGTGCCATCAGTGACGACGACGACTAACACGGCGCTACTGAAGACGGCGAGTGCGGCCGAAATCCCGGTCTAGCAAAAGACCGAACCGGCGAGAGAGGAGACAGAAACACCACAAACCTATGATATAAATAATCATTTAACAGTTAAATAGATTCAAGATTCAATATAAAGGCTTTTCATTTTTATAAACTTTATATGAATAAATTAATCCGAACTGAAACAAGATCTAAATTCCATTAAAAATTCAACATTGAAGATGTAAATAATCTTCCTTTAAATTTTACATTCCTAGAGTTTAACATTGAAGAATTATAAGATCGAATATTGCTTAATTACTATTTTTGCCGAGTTATTTGCGTTAAATGCGTTTAAAGTATTAGGTGTACCGAAAAGTAATTCGACAATTCGATAAGATGTATTTCGGTCTTGAGTAGTTCCTCAAGGGGGGAAATTTGCCGGAAAATTGGCGGCGGAGAGTTGTGGCGATAATATCGGTGAATATATATAGTAGATTAATAGTTTAAAAGTTTCTTTTTCTGGCGAAATAAAATTAATTCCAAAGTCGAAACGTCGATTACTTTCGGGTAGCCCTAATATTTTGGATCAAATACAATATTTAGAGTTACCGAAAAAAATTCAAAAACAGAAGAATACCTTCTTAAGTATCGGTCTTAAGTACGGTACGGTTTCGGGTACCCCCTAAATAGTTGGCTGTTCGGCTTCGGTTTCAATACAATTTTAACCGCGACACTGTCTCAACGTCGCCGTAAATCGTACTAATTAATTATGCGCGGTAATCTGTTTTCAGGTGACGGGCGGAGAGGACGGCGTGTACCATAATTTGGCGTACATGCTTTTGACGGCGGTGCAAAGCGGCGACAAGTACCTGCTACCGGATATATTTTCAAAATTGATTTTCAGCCCTCTCTTCTTCAGGTGCGCACGTGCTCTGTGTGTGTGTGTGTGTGTGTGTGTGCATAAATAAATTGAGAAAGGTCTAGAAAGAACCTTAGTCGTTTAGTGACTAATCTGACTACTTCATTTTCTTATACTTTTATACAGTAGAGTACAATTAAGAATATTATATATATATATATATATATATATATATATATATATATATATATATATATATATACAAGGTATATAAAGTTGAATTTTGTGGCTACACTCTGTCCGTTATATGAAACATGAAATTACGTATTGTTTGTGTATACAGCCCAGGAGATCTCGTTCATTTCTTGGATTAGTAAATGTCTATTAAAAATATCTGTTTTTCTTCGTTTAACAGGAACAGTATAGAAACGATTGCCGAAAAGATGAAGTATTTAACTACAGACGAATCTTCGATAGCTCCTGAAGATTGGGAACAAAAGCGGAAATTGGTAGATACTGCACTTCACGAGTATGTGTTTTTTATTAAAATTTCCGTTTTCGATTCGACTTATAATTTCTAAAAATATTTACATTTATCATCGTCCAAATTTTATCCGAAATATTTGTTTCGACTGATACAATTGATGAACTAATCCACCTAAAATAACACTCAGTAAAGTGATTCCGATTAAATTACCGACAAGAAATACAAATTACTGTAGGTTCGCGATGTTTCTGTCTCCTCTCTCGCTGCTGTTTGGTCTTTTGCTAGACCGGTTTTTCGGCCGCCGCTCGCCATCTTCAGTAGCGCCGTGTGTTAGTCAGTCACTGTCAGCACAGACAGTACATGCGAAAGTGACACAGTGGGCAGTGAGGATGCCCCAAAAACTTCCAAAGTGCCAAAACAGTGACAGTAACACAGCGCTACTGAAGATGGCGAGCGGCCGAAAAACCGGTCTAGCAAAAGACCGAACCTCAGCGAGAGAGGAGACACAAAACATCACGAACCTACAGAGTATTCTCCAAACCCTCGCAGACCACCAACACAGGTATATCAAATTAAATACAAATTACTTTATACCGTTATTTGTAGAATTAAAAATAAATCTTGCTCGACAATAGTCTCGTTAACGCGACGTATCATTTGTACAGTTTTACACTAGGCTTGACTTCAAATGAGCCGCTTTTTGATTTATCTCATACGTCGCGCGACAGCTTTCAGGCGGAGCATTTTTTATTCCGAGTTTTTTTTTTTAAATACCAGGTTTTTGAATCCTAGTATTGAATCTGAATATTAATTCGTGTATTCTTCATCGAATTTTCTAATCCGATCATTCAAATTCCATTATTGAAACCAAATATTTTGTAATATAGTATTGAACCCGAGTATTAAATCCGAGCTTCTTTATTGAAGCAACTTTTGAATCCGAGTCTTTTAATTTAATTAATTTTTTTATTTTGTCTCTTTTATTGTTACAACTGTAAAATTATACAATAAGCAACATTTATGAAATCACTAGCACCGATAGTCAACAATTAGAGGAGAAACCCACTAGTTCCCCTTTTTATTTATTTATTTATTATTATTAAACATTTTATTTAATCATTTAGGTCGTGGCCACTTCCTTTACAGGCGTCCGTAAGGAACGTTTGGGATGTCGGGAATTTAATTTAATTATTTAATCGGAGTTTTTGAACACTGCGAGTTTTTTTTGTCCGACTCTTGAGACCGACTTTTTGAATCCTGACTTTTGAGTTTCACCGAAAGTGCGACCATCGAGGATTCGACAACGTTGAGTGATGTGATGTTATATATATATATATATATATATATATATATATATATATATTCCAGTTTGGAGAGTATCGGAGCGGTGTACAGGCGAGAATTCGGTATCGACAGTATAACGGCAGTGTGGCCGCCTCTAACGCTGACCGGTCTCCTGAACTCGCCGCAGCCGGGCGTTCCCAACAGACTGGCCGTGACGCCAATCATCAGGCTGTACAATTATCACGGGTGAGTTCGTGTTTTTCTCTCGAAGCGGACCAGATCTGTCGAACGACATTGCCCAAAACGCAATAACAAGACGCCAATATAACAGACACAGTACAAGTGAAAAACATCCAGAGTGCCGACAGTGACTGACAACACAGCGCTACTGAAGACGGCGAACGGCCGAAAATCCGGTCTAGCCGAAAGACCGAACCGGCGAGAGAGGAGACAGAAACACCACAAACCTACGATAAACTAAATTTAATTTATTGTAACAATATTATATATATATTTTTTTTTTTTTTAAGGAACTGTAAGGGGAGCAGAGAAGTGGCAACGCGCTGTCTCCAGTTCATCTTATTGCTCGAGGAAAGCGGAATTATGGTCGATGGTACGAGCGCGACTGCCAAATATTGCCGACTGTCGTGCCTCTATCTAGCAGGTCTGCGTTTACTTTCAACTTGGAGAAAAAGTTCCAAAACGTACCTGTTTTGTGGTCTGCGATGGGTCGGAATACCGTAGGTTTCCGGTGTTTCTGTCTCCTCTCGCCCCGTCTTCAGTAGCGGACAAACTGACAAACACACCGCGGTACAAGTGACAGCGACAGTGTGCAGTGAGGATGCCCAAAAAACATCCAAAGTGCCGACAGTGACTAACACAGCGCTACTGAAGATGGCGAGCGGCCGAAACCCCGGTCTAGCGAAAGACCAAACCGGCGAGAGAGGAGACAGAAACACAACGAACCTACGGAATTTGATCTGTCTGAAGCTTCTGAAGGAAAACATTCGATTGAATAAATCTAATAAATATACCGCTCCGGAGATAGTTCTTGACGTATCAAAGTCTACAACGACATTATTGTAATATATTGAATATATTTTTATCGTTTAATAACGCACGCAACAGAGCGCTACTGACGGTGGCAAGAAGCCCGAATAGGCAGTCTGAATTCTATAATCTATAAGTGTCATTATTGTTTTGAGTTCACACCACTTTTAGATCGTTTCAAATTTTCACTGTACAATTTTGAACACGTTCTGAAAACGGACACAGTAAAAATTCTGCGCGCGTAGACTCTATGCATTATTTGACTGACAATTTGAAATGTTGTTACAGGTAACGACCTATTCAGAGAGGTGACACCTTTGCTCGAGGCGATACTTCACAACTTGCTCAAGTACAGCGACCGGTTGGACTTTGAAAAACCTGTCGCCGGACTGACTTCGTTTTACGATTTGTAAGTTCGGCCCGCCCGCCATCCCATTAAATACTGTTGTTATATGGCGTTTATTTATTGATATTTCTATCTCAAGTTGAATCGAGCAAACTGTATATATCGGCTTTAACCCTTTGTCTCTACACGATATCTGCCAATTGGCTATAACACGATAAGAAATGATGGTGCCATTCAACTGTTAGGCCGTTGCCAAAGTGTATACTTTTGTAACATATATAACTATATTTCATTGCAACGGCCATAAACAATTGAAATAATAAACAATGTTTAGGTTCACACATCGGATAGTTACAATCAAAGAAAAGATACTTGTTGTTAATAGGTCGGTCTAATAATTCTATTGCCAAATTCTATCTCACCAGTTGAATCGAGCAAACTGTATATAGCGGGTTAAGAGAATCGCTTTCGTGAATGAAATATTTTTACCAACAAATTTTGGTCCTGTCCGAATTAAAGTTTTTTTATCCGAGCAAAAATGTCCCAATATTAATTTAATATACCTGTTTTGTGGTCTGCGAGGGTTGGAATACCCGTAGGTACGTGATGTTTCTGTCTCTCTCCGCTCGGTTTGTCTTTGGCTAGACCGGTTTCGGCCTCGCCATCTTCAGTAGCGCTGTGTTCAGTCACTGTTAGCACTTTGGATGTTTTTTGGCATCCTCACTGCCACTGTCACTTTCATGCGTCACTGTGTACAGTGGTGAGGATGCCAAAAATGTGACTAACACAGCGCTACTGAAGATGGGGCGAGCGCCAAAACCGTCTAGCAAAAGACCAAACCGGCAGCGAGAGAGGAGACAGAAACATCACGAACCTACAGTATGTCCCAATATTGTTTAACATACCTGTTTTGTGGTCTGCGAGTGGTTGGAGAATACAGTAGGTTTGTGGTGTTTCTGTCTCCTCTCTCGCCGTCTTCAGTAGCGCCGTGTTAGTCACTGTTGGCGCTTTCGATGTTTTTCAGGGGGCGTCCTCACTGCACCTGTGTCGCTTGCACTGACACAGTACAGTGCACAAAGCGCCGACAGTGACTAACAACACGGCGCTACTGAAGACGGCGAGAGAGGAGACACAAACACCACAATCAAAACGACGTCTGCACATATCCAGTTTTTCGTATTATCCGTTTTCAGCTACAGGCAGATGCTGGAAGAGTACGCCGGCGTGTCGTACTGCGACGCCGCTGGAGAGTACGCTCGTTCCCGTCCAACAGAGGCACAGTTCGAAATACAAAAACTGCTCTGGAGCGAAATGGGAACAGTGCTCAGACTGCTCAGCACGCCAGTTTCAAAGGTCAAACGACGAAGCACACCACCGCCTCTTTTTATTCCAATTACAATATATATATATATATATATTGTTTTTAATATATATATATATATATTGTTTTTAACCGAGTTTATTTTTCAGGTCGACATGAAACAATATTTGGAGCCCTGCGAAACGGACGCAGATATTTTAATGTCCTATCTGTACTCGTTGGCCACAGGTCTGTTTCGTCGTAATTTCATTCTGTAATTATTCAATTTTGATATACCTTTTTTGTGGTCTGCGAGGGGTTGGAGAATACAGTAGGTTCATGGTGTTTCTGTTTCCTCTCTCGCCGGTTTGGTCTTTTGCTAGACCGGGGTTTCGGCCGCTCGCCATCTTCAGTAGCGCTGTGTTACTGTCATTGTTGGCACTTTGGATGTTTTTTGGGCATCCTCACTGCCCACTGTCACTGTCACTTGTACTGTGAATTTCAACAAATAATTATAGCATGGCGGATAAATCTTAATCCTATAACGTGACAACCGATGTTAATGTCAATTTTTGTTCATTCGCATCAGGTTTATAATTGCTGATTTTTGTTCCAAAAAAATATCCAAAGTGCCCATAGAGGTTTAATTTATATTGCGACCGTAGAATGTACAATACTGTAACAGTAACACAGCACTTACTGTCACTGTTAGCACTTTGGAAGTGGGATGGCGTGCCCGACAGACTGCGCGCAGGTCTAGCAAAAGACCGAACCGCGGCGAGAGAGGAGACAGAAACATCACGAAACTACATTATTCAATTTTATTATTTTTATTTAACCGAGCGATAATTTATTCTCCGGACTGTCCCATTTCTAGTTCAAATTGAACTAAACGTATTTAGTTTTATTTTATTTTTTTTTTTTAATCTATCGAGCGGGTCTAGATTTCAGTGGATATCCACTGTTTTGAAATTTACAGATATAAAATTATGCTGCGAATTGCAGGCGTTCAACCGTACTTAAGACCGATACTTAAGAAGGTATTCTTATGTTTTTCGAGTTTTTTTTTTGTAACTCTAAATATTGTATTCGATCCAAAATATTAGGGCTACCCGAAAGTAATCGACGTTTCGACTTTGGAATTCATTTTATTTTGCCAGAAAAAAAAATTTTAATTATTAATCTACTATATATATTCACCGATATTATCAACGACAACTCTCCGCCGCCGCCACTTTTCCTGGCAAATTTTCCGGATTTCCCTCTCTCTTGAGGAACTCCTCGAGACCGCGAAATACATCTTATCAAATTGTCGATTACTTTTGGGTACACCTAATATATTTCAGATGTACTCAGGTTGTATCTTATCTGTCGGATAATTATTTAAGAGAATCTGTACAAGAGCGAGAATCGACAAAAACGTTTATTATCGACACTGAAATCTGGACAACGTTTTAAAGTACGATAAGTACCGGTGGGCGGACGGTAAGTAAAAATCAATGGATAAAAATTGAAAACAAATTGATAAATAAAATGAATAAATTATTCAGGACGAATTCAAGAAGCCTGGTCTCCGATTATGTACCGAATGGCCGTTCATCACATAGCGACTTACATCGGAAATGCTCGTGACGACGACAAAGTTGGCAAAGCGCTCTTGAACAGAATCAACAAATTGGGCAACAAAGTAATTTGTTTTACTATGAGCGAACTTAATAATGCGTGCAATTAATTTATGTATGCATATATATATTAGGGGTACCCGAAAGTAATCGACATTTTGACTTTGGAATTCATTTTATTTCGCCAGAAAAAGAAACTTTTAATTATTAATCTACTATATATTCACCGATATTATCGACAACTCTCCGCCGCCACTTTTCCGGCAAATTTTCGATTCCCCTCTTGAGGAACTCCTCAACACCAAAAATACATCTTATCGAATTGTCGGATTACTTTCGGGTACACCTAATATATATGCAAAGGTTTCGACGGGTTTAAATTTGTTCAAAGAGAAGATTTTCCATTTCAATGAAAATTTTTTCACTCTTTTATTGTTAACAACTGTAAAATTATACAACAAGCAAAATTTATGAAGGCACTAGCTACAATAGTCAACTATTAGAGGAGAAACCCACTAGTTTGCCCCCTTTTTTTTATTATTTTTTTTATTTATTTTATTTTTAATTTAATTTAATTTATTATTATTATTATTTTTTTTTTTATTTTATTTATTTAATCATTTAGGTCACGTGGCCACTTCCTTCAATGAAAATTAAAGAAATTTCGTCAACATTTCCGTTCTGTAGCGAATTAATATTTGAACACCATATTGTTATAAACCATATTATCGGTATAAATATTATATAAATTTGTGCGTGGCCTTTTACAACAATTTACGTATATCTGTAGTCACAAACCGCAATATAAAATCTTTCGGACGAAATAATTGTAACAAACACGGAAAATGTATCCTATTTTTTTTTTTACAGGAATTACAAAATCTTCTGTTGAACTACAAGGCAGTAGCGTGAGATCGATGAAAAGTCAATTTTTTTTTACTCGACTTATTTATAAATACTTATTTGTTAAAATAAAAGTGTACTCGGGCAATTACAATTTTTTTTTGCAGTGCAAATTTTTGTATCCTGTAACTCGTAATTTCCAGTTTTCAGTCAGCGAAAGAAGATAAAATATTTATTTTAAAATCCGCAATACTATAAGGTAATGGATTGTTTGAGATTTTTTTTTTGTACAAATATTAAGTGAAAATGTGTTCACCGTAACCATCTTTTCAAATATCGCATAGCACATGCGGCTCATTTAATCGACATTTTGACTTTGGAATTCATTTTATTTTTCGCTAAAAAAAGAAACTTTAATTATTAAATCTACTATATATATTCACCGATATTATCAACGACAACTCTCCGCCGCCACTTTTCCGGCAAATTTTCCGGATTCCCTCTCTTGAGGAACTCCTCAAGACCGAAATACATCTTATCAAATTGTCGATTACTTATCGGTACACTTTTCGCCTCTCCTTCTGGATTTATAATCGAATATTTAAATCCAAGGTTGGATATAGGCGGTAGAATGTCGTTACGAAATATTTGTGCCGGATAAATTATTCGATGAAATTGTCGAAAAAACGAACTTATATATGCCCATAATTATGAAAGTGGTCCAAGTCAATTCAAACTTTAAATACAACATTTTCGTATGAAAAATTCGCACAAAATTTCATATTCATAGTAGACTTCAATTGATCGAGACTGATAAAATTCTAAATTAAAATGTCGCGTAATATAAAAATATTTGTTAATTTATTCGAAAGCGATTCATTTTAAATATCTCGAAACCAGAAATATATACGACTCGGACCACTTTCATAATTATGGGTCACAGTAATTGGAGAGCGAATTTTATTTGCAATAAAATAAAAATTAAGCGGACTTTAAATAAATTTTAGATAACGACTTGGAACGATTTAAATTTTTTTTTTTTTTTTAGTTTTATATCGTTTTTTAGACTGTCAGTCACAGGTGACTGACGCGGCACTCGGCGCGTTAATACAAATAGAGAAAAGCGATATACAGATAACGGTTCGTACATGCTAGTAAAAAAAAAAATACTGTAAAAATATCTGAAAAAAAATTTAAAATTATCCAATAAAATACTTTGCGGACGATAGAATTTTCGATGAAAAATTCAAATATCGTGTGGCTGTATAGGGAAGTGATTTTTTTTCCGTAATCGTGTTGGCACCGGCTCTGAATCTCGAAGAAGATTTCCCCAAAAAAAGTCCAAAAATATTAAATCGTCGAGTAAAACTATTTTTTTTTTTACTTAAACGTATTCGGATCAAAGAGAATTGATCGTATTTTATTACAGGTCGAGAATTTTATAAGAGGGCATTGTTGGCTCGATGGGGGCATTGTTGATATAATAAGGGGAAAAAAAAAAAAAGTTTCAGTCGGTCGCAAATTGTCGCGAACGTTTGACTCGGAAAATAAAAAAAAAAAAGGAAGAGAAAAAAGAGTGCGTAATTTTCAATTTCCGTTTAAAATAATCGAAATGGGCAAATCGTATAGGGCGAATTGGGGGAGGGAATTTTCGCCGGTCGCCGGTCACGTTGGCAGCGGTTTCGGCGGACGTCGTCGTACAACGGTTTTTCGGCTGATCGCGACGCGGACTCCCGACGTTCGAGCAGCCGATCTGGGCCGTTTTGCGATTTCGTCCAAAAGCGAAATGTCTCAGGCGAACGTCCGGAAGCCGATCAGAAGCCGGCTGGGGCTGAGGCGCACCATGAACTTCTCGACGGCCGATTTTCAACCGTCCAACGGCGACCAGTCGTCGGCCAACGGTCGGTCTCCAAACCGGCTATATTTTTTCGCCCCCGTATTTTTCTCCCATTTGACACTCAAACTTTGACTTTCTCTCTCTCTCTCTGTTTCCTTTAGGCTCTCTTCAGGTTGTCAGCCCGTCGGCACCGTCCAATTCGAGACGCGGCGTCAACAAGTGCCTATTCGGCAACAAAGGGAACGACCTCGGATTCCGCGATCCAAAATTCCTGTTGATCCCGACCGAGGCGCACCACTACAGATCCACGGTAAAATTTGAAAAAAAATTACAATTTTTATAAAAGCGACCTTTAAACCTTTTAGGCGAAGCGATTCCTTAGTCGGTTTTTCAGGCGACAGGATTCTCGCGCCAAGCTTTTTGGCGACAGGACGCAGAGCGATATTTCGTCGCCACGGCTTTTCGTCTGACAGGATGAGAGGCGATCCTGTGGCACGATAGCCGTGGCGACTGAGAATCGCCTCGTCTGTCACGAAAACCGTGGCGACTGGGAATCGCCTCTCATTCTGTCAGACGAAAAGCCGGTGGTGACTCCCAGTCGCTTTGTCCTGCTGCACGAAAGCCGTGGCGATGAGAATCTCCTCTGCGTCCCTGCTGTCATGGCGACTGGAATCGTTCTGTCGCATGAAAGCGTGGTGACTCCCAGTCGCTTTTGTCCTGCTGCACAAAAGCCGTGGCGACTGGGATCGCCTTCTCATTCTGTCGACGAAGCCGGGTGCTTCTGTTCACGGTGCCGCGCCTCTCATTCTATGCGGCTATTTCTGTCGCCGCTCTGCTGCACTTCCTCGGAAAGCCATGGTGACTGGAATCGCCTCCTTGTCGCCAGCTTCATTCTGTCAGCGAAAAGCCGTGGCTTTTCATCCGAGAGGACGATAGAGCTCCAAGTCGCCACGGTTTTGCTGGCAGATGAAGCGATTTCGCCACGGCTGTACGACAGAATGAGAGGCGATTCCCAGTCGCCATGACTTTTCGCGCGGCAGGACAATAGTGGTGACTTCCTAGTCGCCACGGTTTATCGTGCCACAGGATGAGAGGTGACTGGGAGCGCCACGGCTTTTTGTTCGGCAGACGAGAGGTGATAACCGGAGGGGCAAATAAGCGCCCCTACAACACCGCCACGCAGGATTTTCGCAGGACGAGAAGTTTATTCCTGTCACCACGGTTGCGGCGATTCAGGATGAGAGGCGACAGAGCGACAAGACTCGCCAGAGGCTTTTGTTCGAGTGACCAGGCAATCGATCGCCATGACTTTTCATCCGGGAGGACGATGGCATCCCAGTCGCCACGCTTTCGTGCATATGCCTTTCAACAGCTATAGCCTGCACATTTCAATTGACGAATAAAGAACAGCGTTAGTGCGAAATGACATGATGAGCAAGCGACGGTTATAGCAGTCGACAGTTTTTGCAAAACTGTGGTCAAGTCTCAGTCACCGTAACTGACGCCTGACGGAGGAGTTGCTAAGACTGAAACTGTTATGAAAACCGGTATTGTAGACATTATTATAACACTCGTTGGGATTTCAAGAAAATCATATTTATTTGGGGCACCCAAAAGTAATCGACAATTTGACTGTTGGAATTCATTTTATTTCTCGTAAGAAAGAAACTTTAATTATTAATCTACTATAATATATTCACCGATATTATCGACAGCATCTCCGCTGTACTTTTCCGGCAAATTTTCCGATTCCTCTCTCTTGGAAGAATTCTCGAGGCCGCAAAATACATCTCGTGAAGTGTAGATTATGTTTGGGTACACCTAATATATATATATCGTTTCTGTGTTTTACAGGAAAAAGTACGTAACAATGTCGTCAACGGTAAGAGTTCGACGCAGTTCCGTGAAAATGCCGAAAGGGAACTTTCGAAAACTCACCTATCAAAGATTACACCGTTTGCCACTCCTCGGGACAAAGGTGACGATTTCCCAGACTTGGAATCGAGGTTTGGTTACGTTCAATTATTACGTTTTAATATTCTCGACTTTGATCGGATTACAACAATTTAATAGTTTGACTATAACCATTACGTCGTTAATTTCCCCGTTACCCGACTGAAGAGAATAGACCTAAACCGTAAATTTGTACTCTTAAGACCTCTTTTGAAAAGAAAGGTCAAAACTTACGATAGACAATAAACTGACAATAAAAAATCCGTATTAAAACCGACACAGAGTTACGGAATAGAGCTGTGTATGCGGTTCCGCCAAGAAATCCGACATCTTATCTTAAATTGTCGATTACTTTTGGCTACATCTAATATATATATATATATATATATATATATATATATATATATATATATATATGCGCACAGTGTAAAATAATTTGTCATTTCAGGGAAAAAGACGACAATTACGTGTGGAGCGCTTTCAAGACCAAAAAGGCGAACTTGAAGAGCCACGCGTCGGCCGCCAACAGGAACTTAAACGTATCATCGACGATTAGTTCGAAACGCGAACAATGCAGGACGACGAAAAACGAACAGCCGAACGACACTTCGGGAACGAGGTTCGTTTCCTCGATTCGCAATCTGCTGGCGATATCGCGATACGTGTTCCGATACTCTATTCGATATCGTGAATACGAATCTTCTCAATTCGATATATCAATCTCAAGGCCAAATCCTCAATCAGTCCACTGTTATGCCAATTTTTACTTGCGCTGAATTGTTTCAGCGGCTCTGTTTTTTGATCTCATCGTTTGGTTTTAAATTAAATCTTTGAAAATCTCTTTTCATCGTAACAGATTACTGTCACATTCGTTCGATCCGAATATCTGCGAGTTTGAATCGATAATAAAATTAAAATTAAAAATACAATAATGTTTTGCCTTTCACGGACGGATATTTAGGGCGATATTTCGTCGATTAAAGACTACAAACTCTACGTATTGCATTAGGATACAAGCAATTAATAGTAAAATATTATTGCAGAGATAATGATCATAATAGTGATACTTATATTAGGTGGGTACCCAAAAGTAATCGACATTTTGACTTTGGAATTCATTTTATTTCGCCAGAAAAAGAAACTTTAATTATTAATCTACTATATATATTCACCGATATTATCGACGACAACTCTCCGCCGCCACTTTTCCGGCAAATTTTCCGGATTTCCCTCTCTCCTGAAGAACTCCTCGAGACCGAAATACACCTTATCAAATTGTCGATTACTTTTGGGTACGCTGATATCTTACATTTTATTTATGCAGAGAAGGTAGAATCTATGAATGTAGTGTATTCTCGAGTACTGAAATCTCCTCACGGTGGTTCGGTCTTTGCTGGACCATCTTCAGTAGCGGTGTTTGTCACTGTCGGCATTTGGACGTTTTGGGCATCCTCGTCACTGCACTGGCGTAGTACAGTGCACAAATTGCCAACGGAAACACAAAAACCTACGCTATCCCTCGCAGACCACAAAACAGGTATCTTGAACGAAATATCCGTTGTTTCAGCGCTGCGTTCCACAGACTTCTACAGTACCAAAGCGGCGTGCTGCAGTCGCCGAAAGCTCCGTCCCGACTGCTCAGCTACAGGAACTTGAAGATCGAAGAACCGATAGCTCCGAGACCGAGCAGCGCTTCAGTCCAGTTCTTCGGAGCGGACGACGGGCGGAGAGCCGACGAAGAGCGAAATTTCGAAGCGACGAACCGTAAGCGCCAGCAACAGCACCAACTTCATTCATCACCAAAGCGTCGATGGCGAAATTCAACGACCACGTCCGGTCACCGCGGCAAATCGAAAGCCAAACACGGTCAGGACCACGGCAGTCTGGACAAACGGCACAACGAAAGCGCCAGCATGAAAGGAGGAGCGGACGAACAACACCGTCGGCCAGATCGCGACAAAGAAATGTGAAGCCGTTGGTCAGAAATCAGGCGTGATCTCGACCAAGATCAGGAGGAGGAAGTCGAGCGGCGGAGCGGTCCATCAATTTCACGCCGGGACAGCGCGGCGGTTGAAATCGAGAAGCGGCGCTGGTGAAAGACACCGTTCGCTGATCGAGACATAGTCGGCGGCAGGAGAAGATGGACAGCCTGCTCAAATCGTACCTGAGCGAGAAAGCGAGTTGGAATCGAGGCTGGAGAAACTGTTTGCAATCAAGCGGCCTACAGAACACCCCAAAAGAAAGGTGCTGACCGTCGCCGAAAAGTACACGAGCGCCCCCAGCGCAAACCAACCCACCGCAACAGTCGTCGCCCCTAAAGACCAGCTACTGCGTTCTTGAGACCCCGGTCCGGTCCCTGAAGGCCACCTGGCGACAGACTTACTACACGCATTCGCTCTCGATGTGCGTCGAGAACAGATGAAGAAGGACATTTCACGGAGAATAACACCGACGGAATACGGCGGTATATGCGAATGTACCAGTCAAGTAAGGACTTAATAAGTAAAATTAAACCTTCCCCCCCCCCAAAATACACTTTTTTGACATTGAAAAACTCCGTTTCGGGATCACAACTTGTACAGAAGCGGTTCTCCGACCTTCCTTTAATGTCCTGAAAGCAGCCATTTTCATTGATGTCTACTTATTTTTATGAATTATAATGTAAATATGTATTTTCGTAAATGATGAATGTATTTTCAATAAATAAGGAACGTATTTTGAAATTTTCAGAATGACAAACAAAATGTATAACGCCTTTAAACTGGTCTAGAACATATTCTGTACATTATATATACATGTATATATATATATATATATATATATATAAAGGTTCTTTTGAAGGGCCGAAATAGTTTTTAGGCACAAAATCGTGCCAAAATACGATTTTAAGAGTGCGAAATCGGCCAGAAACGTGTTTTAGGTTCTAAATCGGTCCAAATACGGTTTTAGGCGGAAAAATGACTCATAATGCTGTTTGCGGCCCAAAAATGGTTTTATGCCAAAAGAGGTTTTATGCCTAAATTCCGGATTTTATGCCATAAATTCGGATTTATATCCTAAATTCGGATTTTGTACCTAAATTCATTTTATACTTAAAGTGGGGTTTTAAAGTGAAATTGGCCCAAAAAAAATTTCATTTTTAAAGCCAAAAATGAGGTTTTGGTGCAAAATTGGAACAAAAATGCGGCTATGAGACCAAACAAAATTACCCCTTTTGGAATATGAACCGCATTTTTTTGCCCATTTTCGGCTTCCCCATTCTCTGGCTAAAACTGAATTTTCGGCGATTTTGGGCCTTAAAGACCCCAATTTTAGCCTAATGCAATTTTAGGCCAGTTTTGGTATAAAACCGGAATTTAGGGCATAAAATCTGGAATTTAGGGCATAAAATCGAATTTTTGGGCATAAAAATCGCATTTTTTGGGCAAAAACCGCATTTTAATGGCCATTTTGGACATAAAATTGCATTTTTGGGCACAAAACCGCATTTTGGAGCTCAAAAATCCGAATTTTGGCCTCAAAAATCGCATTTTACATAAAAATCCACTTTGGCCTCAAAATCAATTTTGCCCTCAAAAAATCGCATTTTGCCCTCAAAAATTTTCATTTTTCGGCCCAAAATTGCATTTTCGAAGTGTAAACCGCGTTCTTGGGCCTAAAAAGGGGCATAAAATCGAAAATTGGGTTTAAAAATTTTCAGATATCGGCCCCATATTGCACCTAAGTGTATTAATGTGAGCTACACTTGCCCCTAAAAGGAGTCTGAAATCGAAAATTTAGGTTTTTAGAA